>CM031575.1:11825792-12347774 GCA_018467065.1 Ephestia elutella
TCTATAGGTACTAATATTTTATCGATGGTCAGTATCGCACGTCCAATAAAATACCGTTACAAGTCGGAAAATCGTGATTTTGAGTTAAGTATACCACTCGATCCGCAAAAAAATTTTTTCTTTCGAACACAAATACTGTTGTAACTTTAGTTACTTTAATGTCCGCGTGAGGGCGTTGTCACGGTTGATTACCTGAGCCGTTTTGGGCATGTCATATCCTTAAACAGGGTTACAAGTCACATTGCAACGGCCACTCGCGTTCAGCTACCGCATAAATATAGTTGCAATATGAAATCTCACACTATTTTACGAACGGTAAGTGTATTATCTATCCAGAATTTGCTCATAAAAATGTAATATTTATTCTTATAACAGTATCCGTCTTACCAATTTATTTTTCTAGTTCATTTATGTTTGTGATATAAAGATACATTTTGATTTTATTAACAAATGTAAGTCGAATTCCAATATCGAAAAGTGTTATAATTTTAGCTTATCACCTTTTATTAGAAAAAAACTTATCTAAACTTAATTTATGAAAAAATGCTGCAATATCAGTTGAAGCAGTTTATTACCATATGTTTGGTTAATGATTTTTTAGGACTCAAATAAGAAAAAGGTTCATTTTGATAAAAAATATTCTCAAAACAACAATTTTGTTATTAATGAAATCAAACAACTCTTTATAATTTTGTTAACATGTTCTAGAAATACCCAATTTGTTTACAGATATTGTTTGGATTCATTTTAGTAACGTACATTATAAATAAAAAAATCTAAATACTTATTGCCTTACTTTGATATATATCGGTTTCCTTTATTGGTTTTCTAGTAATTAGGCACTTTTTTATAATGCTAGTATAAATTAGATAGATAGATAGATCAAACACTTTATTGCACTATTTACAGAGAAGAAAATACATAGTGTCACAAGTAACAAAACATATACAAAAACAAATGTATTCTTATACCATTTTCAGATGAAAAGAATTGACCGAATAATGGATTTTCGCAAAACATAATCCATCGCAGGATAAAGGTAAAACAATATACCTAGTTAATTGCAGCAATGGTGCTACTTGAATTTGCATAAGTATCGTTACTTACCTATTTGTTCATTTTTTTTTTCTTCAGATACTGATCTTGAATTAAATGAACCTTCAGTTTTACCTCCAATAACAAGTACCTTCCATTACCTTGATTAATCTATATCATTTGTTTTAATTATATTGTGTCATTTATAATATTTTGTTGAATTCACATGATAAAAATAAATCCCTACTACCCATGACATACCTACCTATTTAATGCTTATTATATTTTTAACATCAGATTCTACTCATGGCGTTAAAATCTAGCTGAAAAATATTCGTCAGGACAAATCTTCCGATTCCTCAACTTCTTCATCGACATCACCTTCGAGTTCGTCGTCGTCGTCGGATTCAGAGTCATTATAGAAGATTTTAGGATTAGAGTATATTTTAAAATATATAGATACATTTTATAAAAATCTTTTCCAGGATAATGACTGATAAATATGTATCCCTTTTTATATCCCTTTTTATATAGGGTATTATTGATAACGGGGTAATAGTGCCATATTTAACTAAAGGACAACATTTCTTCTCATAAGTTTTACCCTAAAAGTAAAGAATTTACATTATTTTTTTAAATTTCTATTCTAAAGTTTTTTTCGTAGTTTATAGATTATAAAATCATACACTTATAAAAATTTACACTTATTTTGTCCAGCTTGTAGGACACAAGCTGGACAAAATAAGTGTATGATGATTTTTGATATTTTTGTATTTTGTATTTTTTATAAACATTGTACTGTTAAAAATTTTGATTTTAAGTTCATAAATAAATAATGTTTCAGTATTCTCACTAATTGTTTTATTTTAATTCTTAAATTGTTATCTAATAAAACGTTATTATAAAGAGGGCAAGTTTCAGGATAGCTGAAAGATATATTCATAAATAAGTAAAGAACGCATTTTTATGCTTTCCGAAAATATATAAAACATGTAAATATTGTTACGACATTAGGAGAAAAAATGCTTTATTGTAATTCGAAATGGTTTTTCGCCATTCCTGAAAAAAGTACTTTTTTGAGTTAACACAGTGTTTTATTGGACGTGCGATATGTAGGTTCAAAATTTTTGTAAATATAAATTCGCCATTAAAAAAAAGGTTTTTGACCCACTGCTGGGCAAACGTCTCCCCCATAAAAAAGAGAAAATCCATCCTATTTATCATTATCCTATCCAATGCATATGATGCCTCATGACAAATTAAATTATTTATTTTCGAAACTTTAGACTAAAAAAATGATTTTCACAACACTTACCTACATATTTTATTTCACATTGTAACTCGATATTCTCTCTACGGTATTCGTTTAAAATAGCAGTTACAAACTCGTAAAATTATATGGCATTGTTTCTAATGGAAACTGAAAAACATAAAATTCTCCATGTAGCTTAGGTTTATGTGACCATTCAAATTAAAATAGCTCTTCTGTACATAGCATTAGGTACGTTATTGTCTTTTTAACGTTTTTACATAGAACTGTTATATACCGTAGGTAATGTTATGACCCAGTAGGAACTGTAAATTTATTTCTGAATACTCTTCCATAATAAGAAGTTTTCTAAGTTATGTTTTACATTCCCCTGCCAACCACTGTTGTATTAGTAAAACTACCAAAAACCTATTGTCCTTTTACCTATTTGTACAATAAAGGTAAAATCCTACTATCCTAATAATACTTATTATAAATTCGAAAGTTTGGATGTCAGTTTATGAGAATGTTTGTTACTCAATCACGCAAAATCTACTGGACGGATTTTGATGAAATTTGGTATACTGGTATAAAAATACCGGGAATAGCACATAGGGTACTTTTTTCCCGAAATTCCCACGGATGCGAAGCCCTGGGGCGTGGCTAGTAAATAACAAGACTCGTATAACCTTTACATCAACAACATCATATCACCATCTTCGCGTATTCCCGGTTCGTATCCTCCTTCTGAGCTGTTCGGTTCAGAGCCCGGGGTCCGCTACCTATCGTACTAGCTATCGTAAGTAATTTTTTATTAGGGTTCCGTAGTCCGACAAGGAACCCTTATAAGATCGTTCAGTCCGTCCGTCCTAGTCTGTCACAGCAGAATATCTTCTACGTTTATGGACTGATTTGCATGTAACTTAGTTCCAGAATACTTCACATATAGATCTCATTTTTTAAAAATACAAAAAATTAAAATTACCCCTTTTTAAGGGTACCTCCCCATACATGTAAAGGGGGGGGGTGAATTATTTTTTTGAGTGCACCCCCTTGTGTTGGGTATCGTTGAAAAAATAAGGTAGGGTTTACATACAACACTTTTTTATCAGCTTTACCATTTGCGAGATATAGTCCGCCAAAGTCGTTTACACGGTGTCGTCCCCCCCCTGTAATTTCTTAAGTCTTGGACCTATAAACTTCAAATCACTCACGTAAAGAAACAGGCGCGGAAACTCTTATTTAAAATTGTTGTGTACAAAAATTCAGAGTAAACGTACAATAGGAGGGCTTAATGCGAAAGCATTATCTACCAACCAACCTTTGGGTACTTCGGGTATTTTTTAAGGTTTTTTTAAGTTCTTAACCTAGGTGATTTCACGAGGTTACTGGTTTTTGACACAGAGCGACTGCCGTTTGATCTCTGCAACCCAGGTAGATCAGAATCAATCCTTGGATACGTTTGAAAGCAAGCGCTAGATGGCGTTGGGGCCCACCTTACATCTACAACATATCTGAGTTTTTGCCTCATGTAGGGATGGTGAATATGGTGGCTGGCATGTAAATAGGCAACAATTCGTAGAAACTAAAAGTGGAGAAAACATACAAATTAATTATAACAATGTGCATATAACTTTGAGTTCCGAAAAGTATTAACTAAGCATTTTTTTTTTCAGACTGCTGAAAGAATACTGTTAGAACATTGTGGGCCAGAACTAAAAGTTCAATTCCTGTCTAATGCTCCGTGCGGATTCTATAAGTACAAATATCCTTCTGATGTAAATGGCAAAGTCGGAGCTAAGGTAAAACTCCTAATCACATATAATCCTAATCCTAACTAATATTATAAATGCGAAAGTGAGTTGTTCGTTTGTTACCTCTTCACGCTTTATTTACTGAACCAATCTTCCTGTTTCACATACAATTCACATAGTACAAAGTACTGAGAAGGACATAGGGTACCTTTCATCTCGGAAAAAAACACTGTTCCCTTGGAAAATTCAAACGGGCGAAGCCGCGGGCAAAAGCTAGTATTAAATAAAATAAAAAAATAATAAAATAAATATTCGTAGATATTTATCCTATAAACGCGTAAATTATGAGGGTGCTTGTTGCTCCACGCAAAATCTACTGGACGGATTTCAGTGATTTGGCAAAGGTACCATTAACTGTTCAATTAAGATTTTTATTATAAACTTTTAAAATTATGGGTTTTTAATATGAACTTAAAGAGTTAAATATACCTAATTTATAAAACTGTACAGTGTAGAATAAAAACCTAAAAACTAATCATCTATAATATAAACTAAATAAACTAACAACAACTTTATAACTCCCATTAAAACTTGGTAAGTTTGTTTGAATGCTTTCTTCATAACACACTAGTATAGTAGTATAGTAAATTCGATTAATTACTCAGATACTTAATTTTCTGTTTATTCGTTCTTTGCAAAATCTTTAATAACTCAAGTGAATAAGGGTTTGGGTTTATTTTGTAAGTAAAGTTAATCTTGGAACCTTTCTACCTATAAATCTGTACAATTAAACAGAGATAGCTTATTTTAGTAACGTGTTTATTTAAGTCATTTTACGAGTACCTTTGCAAAATATGCGAAATTGAGACAGTCATAAATTGTAATTAACCATGAAAGCCCGGCTCATGGGCGTTTATGGTCATTATACGAGTAATTATAATGTAGATACTATCTCTATCATTGCTGTCATATCATTAGATTTTACGGGGATATTTACAATATTATTTATTAGCTGTCGAAATTCTACCGAAATTTATTACTTTTCTTTAATCCATGCTTTCATATTAATGATATGATATGATGTGTTCCTGGCCGGTTTCGGTTGCTGGGGTTGCTCCTTAAATGAGTTCTGTAGTGTCTAGTATAGCCCAGCTTGTTGACAAATGTGCGAGAGCATAGTGCACACGTCAGGACCACGTCAACGAAGTTGTAGTTATAGACTGTAGGTGGTTTAGCCTTAAGCTCGTCGCGTTTCCGGTCTTCTGAAGCCACTCTGTTGGCTTCGTACTCGACTACACTATCATTAACCAACCGGCGCTACTCGTCACGTCGATCCGCCAAAATCTCCCAGCGGCTGATGTTAATTCCGCAATTCTTCATATGTTGCTTTTGGACAGCTTTAAATCTGAGGAGTCTAGTTCTGAATACAAAACGCGCTTTGCAAGTCTCTCATCTGGCATCCTTGCCCCAACCACCACAGTTGCCGCCTGGTATGCCTGTATGCCTCCAATGTTACAACGCCTTAATACTACATTGTTTCGTACCTTATCTTGCCATTTTATGTTAAGTATATCTCTTAAGCAATTCATATTAATATTACAAATGCGAAAGTCTTTCTGTAACGGTTTGGTATGGATATAGTAATTAGAGACCTGGGGTTAAACATAGACTACTTATTTATTCAAAGTTCCCCGAGGGGCTGAAAGGGGGTTCAAAGTTTATATGAAAAACACATACTTGGTATTGCCATAGGTGCCCACCTATGGCAATACCAAGTATGTGTTTTTTTAAGTATGTGTGCTTCATAGAAACGGCGCGTCAAATATACCTACTATACTACTACAAATGAAACTGTATATCCGTGAACACGTCAATGTGTGCGTTTTCATAGTCATAACGTCCCAATACACAAAAGAACGGGGGAGAAGTGCGGGGAGTGCGAGGGGTGCCATATTGCGGGAGGGGCAGGGAGTTTCTTTTCTGTACGTAGTACTAATATGAATTATGTGGTATTGTGTATACTTTTTAGCTGCGGGTAGAGCGGCGGGACAACACCTAGTTACATATAAATATTGTATTCCTAATATCAATTCCATGTAAAATCTTCTTTCTTTTCATTTTCAAAGAAAACCAGGTATAGCCTGACCAGGAATATAAAAACCCTCACCATATTGCGGGAAAGCAATAGAACTAATTTCTTATACTGGCAACTAATTTACAAACCCGACTGTCATTTCTCCTGTCAAATTTGACTTTCAATCAAGGGCGGATCCAATATATTTTTATTTCTGGGAAGGGCACCGTTTTCCGTTTTCGAGAATATTCCCGAGAATTTCGAGAACGGTACATCACTAATGGTGGCCGATTAATTTCTTGGAAATATACTTGTAAGAAACTATTACTACTAAATCCTGTTATTTTAACAACTCGAGTCTCTGCCGTGACGTGCCCCTTGCTCTCTGCTACTTCTTTTAATAATGTTTTAGATCGTACAATTCTGTCATCAGTTGTCAAATTCAAATGACAGGATTGTACCATCTGACAGACATCACTCGCCAGTAACGCCATCTAGTGAGCGGAAAAACGATTACCCTAATTGATGAAAACTAATTACAAACTTGCCAGTTTCTTGCCTTTTATTATTTTTTTTAAATTCTAGGTATTCTTCTATTACGCAAACTACAAGAGCGGGAAATCCTCAACCAAAGCTGATTGGCTGACGAGAAATGAGCTGACTGAAATATTGCCCGAGAGATATAGAAATTCAGTGACTGAATTTCTAATCGAAGAAACTTATTAGAGTGCTATAATTAATTAGAAATAAATTTAGTTTGTTTTAAATGTTTATATTGTTTTAATTACGTACTTATCATAAGTTAGGACTTCTCTCTCTCCCTCTCTCAGCCGAAAGACGTCCACAGGACGAAGTTAGGACTTACTAAAAAAAAATGTCATCAATTCAGTATTTAGCACTGTTTCCGTCATCTATCGTAAAGCTAAATCATATTTCATTGGCGTATTTTTACGTTCATTTAGTATGAAGATGCATCAATCAGAATGTCTACCAAGGACATAAATCACAGACCACCCTGTGACATAAATCAACCTAACCAGCAGTAGACTAAATAGGTATAGGTATATGTTAATTATTAGAAAATAATTTTACACAAACGAAAGTACTTATTGCGCAGTTCTCTTACCGGGAATCCTTGTTTAGCGGGAATCGCCAGCACTTCAAAGTAATACATCGAAATAGAATTTTACTCAAACAATGAGCGTGATTTACCGATAAACAAATTCGATTCCCGAACATTCCAGGAATCTATGCGATACTGAACATTATCATGTAGATGTTAAAGTTTAAATTGCTTCAACCTGCGTAATTGTTTAAATTAATGCTGGTTTTAATATATTTCGGGAATTTGGTCTGTTGCTTACTCGAATAGGGTGCAAATTAGAGTGGATTACTTTGTAAAGATGGATCGTGTTAGCTGCGCTTCCCAAGGTTCCCGATCGCTTTTTCGGTTAGTTTACAAACATAATCGCGTGCTGTTTTTCGTTGTTTCGATGTAACATTAAATAATATTTCGAGAGAAGTAAATACAGAGATGTTTTGTTTCGAATTAGTCAGTACATACACGTGGTCGCTTTTCATTTGTTTTGATTGTATGTTTTGTAATGTTGTTACTACAAAGTCGAGGTTGAGAGATGGCGGTCGAACGTGACCGGGGTTCGGGATAGGTAAAATACCTATTGACCTAAAAACACGTACTGAAGTAGATCAGATATTTACTGTTAATACAGGAATTTCGCTTACCGAAACTGTAAACTACGCTTAGAGAAAATTCTGTAGTAGTATTTGATTTTGCGTCAAATTGCAATACCCGAAGAAGGTGACTAAGTTATAAGTACCAACTGTAATTACTTTGAGAACTTTATAACACTTAGGTACTTGTCAAATAAACGATGGTATGATAAATGTGATGCGACGCGTCTTTACTGTTCCTGAAAGAGTTGATAGACTTAATTCTTCTTCTTTTCCCTATTAAAGAGTGCGTGTGTAAACTTAGTTATAAGAAAAATACTTATGATTAAAAGTAGTTAGGTCAATAATTGCCGTCCATGAGATAAGATAAGAAGATTTTAGGTATCCGAAATTTGAAAAAGAAATGAAATAATTGACGACCTCTGTGGCCTAACAGTTATCACGCCAGACTGCCACACCGGAGGTCTCGGGTTCGATCCCCGGTCAGGTCAAGATGGAAAATGATCTTTTTCAGATTGGCCTGAGTCTTGGATGTTTATCTACCTATATATGTATTTGTCATAAAATATAGTATCGTTGAGTTAGTATCCCATAACACAAGTCCCGAACTTACTCTGGGGCTAACTCAATCTGTGTGATTTGTCTGTATATATTTATTATTTATTTATTGAATTGAAAACGGTAAAAATATTGTATCCACCTTTACGACAATCAAACGAATAAAATCGATTTGAACTTTTCATGGATTTTTATTTGAAAGATGACTTGATCGAGAGTAGCTCTTGGGCTTTTGAATTAAAGAGCTATAATTGATTTTGTGCTGGTGATTTTAGTTATTTGCCTTTTTATATGTAGCGATAAATTGATATGTTAGGTAATACACAAAGTTTCGACGATATGCAGAATCCTGGATTAGGTAAATAATGAGTCACGTACACTCACAAACAGCTCTGGGAAAACATACCTAGTTCTACACAATATTTATGGTTTGTTTTCAGTAGAGCAGCAGATAAAAACATTTTACCAGCAGGTACTCTGTACAGCTATATATAGATTCGACTATCGGTCACGTAGGCACACCCTAGAGGTCATCTCTAGGATATCTTAGAAATAAGTCTGATCTGAATTGGTCAAATGCGTGTTGGGCAAAGAATACGAGTATACTCTACGAGGTGTCGGGCCACGCGCCATTAAGGGTTGCGAAGGTGCCTACCCTGTACTTGCACATGAACTTATATTTACTCCCAGTTTTATATAACTAATTATCCTAACCTTAGTATGTATCATCAATCCATCATATTGTATAAAAATTGTTCCTACGAATATTTTTCATACTAAAATCGTTTTTGTAAGTTTATCGTCTAACATAACAGTGATAATTTTAATTTTAAGGTAGGTACTTATCATGAATTTTTCACGTATTCACCTACCACCATTTTCCTGTTCGAGTGGAGTGAGGACAGTTGACTCTAACAAAATTTTGCAGCTTTTTAATCTAAATTCACAAAACCTAATTGCTTACGATCTGTGTACGAACAGGTCATATTATATACTAGCCACGCCCCGGGGCTTCGCTCCCGTGGGAATTTCGGGATAAAAAGTACCCTATGTGCTATTCCCGGTATTTTTCTACCTGTATACTAAATTTCATCGAAATCCGTCCAGTAGATTTTGCGTGATCGAGTAACAAACATCCTCACAAACTCACATCCAAACTTTCGCATTTATAATATTAGTATGGATATGGATTTATTACGTTTTGTAGTTAGGTACTATTAAAAAATATGGTAAGCTGTCTTTATACTAAAAAGCTTTGCCCATGTTATCCAAAGCCCAGCAGGGGGCGCCATTGGACTTTATTGATAAAATTCTCAACACACTACACAATTCTTCCCAACATTCTCAAATATTATGATACCTTTTTATAGACTTTAATTTTATCAATTAATGTTATCTGAATGCCATGCCACGATAATTTTTAATGTGTGAATACATTATCTTAATTTGCTTATGAATCATATAAGTGTATATCAATTTTCAGTCAGTATTCATGTAACAGGTTGTAATTGTCGATAGGACTATGTAGATACATATCTAATAGTTTTAATTTAACACGAATAATTTACTAAGTTATTTTAGTATTTAGATTTTAGGCAGTTACAGACACCTCAGTTCACCCACGTCGAACTATTAGTCACTGGGCAGTAAAATTTAGAACACAACCTAATCAGTCCATTAATACATAAAAGAAGTGCCGAAATACAATCCTCCCTTTGAGTTGATGACACCATTATTAGGCAACGTTCGAAAAAACAAACCATCAGAATTCACATAATCTGCGTCAAGTTAGATAAAACGGGAAGGTAATAGAAACGGAGTGGCCCATTGTTCCAATTTTAATGGACCACCGACAGATACGCAGCGGCATTCACGCAAAAACACATCGAAAAAGAATAAGAAAAACTTATTTTGCCATTGAGGCAAGGACCGAAGAATTTCGTCAAGTATTTTATCTCTGGCTTTCACAGTTCGATGGCGGTCTCAGTGTTAAATTATTGCCGAGACAAAGCTATCGCCGAAAAGTGAGATCCTTTAGAACATTATACAGTTCGGTTTGATAACAGCATTTAGACCGTAGTTGTCTTTACAGAAGTACGCCATTCAATGCTACTGGCGCCTTCCTAATGTTCGCAAATTATAGAAAAAGCAACAATTTTAAATCCCAGACATCATGAAGTTTTTCTGTAGATTTCTTCACATACTTAAGACTAGAGATAAGATTGAACGTTCACTGTTAGAACTGCCGATCCGGGCAATAGAATCCAAGTAGCAAAGGACTGTTAAATTGCTGTAACGGTACATCTTGGAGTGGTTTACCGATAAGTAGTCACATTACAAAACAATAGTGTTTAAACAATGGGATATATTGTACATAAAACCATGTTTTGTAGTCTTAAACAAAGTTAAAAAGAACCCGAAGGATTAACGTAAAGAAAAGAATGGCGTGGGAAAAGTATTATCCTTTTATTTTCTCCATTGCCGAACGTTTGAGATCTATTGTAATGTACAAGGGAAGTTATAGTTAGTTATTGTTTTCATGTATAATAGGTAGATAGGTAATATAATGGTTAGACGTTGTTACACTACAATACGTACGTAACTGTAACCTCAGTCAGAACTTCAAGTTTCGGAAAACGTACGTTCAGGTCCATAATGTTCCTTTCCAAAAATATCCCCTGGTTTCAAAATGTCCCTTCCCCAAAATGTCCAATGTCCTAATGAACATAAAAAGGGCTTATTTACTACGAAATTTAACCTGCATAAATAAGAATGATAGGTATATAAATATTAAAAAAAACAGCGGATAATGCGCGGGCGATATACATAAACTTTGTATATTGTCCATGAGAACATACAATGAAAAGTATACCATTATCATCAATACATATAATAAAACTGTAACTGGTCTGTGTTTGTACATAAGAGATATCTAAGAAAAAACAAAACGAGGGGCTAATAAAAGACAAAACATTTTTTTTTTTTAATTTTTGTCCATCTGTCCGTCTGTATGTCTTTCTTTCTGTTTGTATATTTGATGCGGTTTTCACTGTTGTATTACTGAAGGTCTAACTTAAAATCTGGCGTAAATATCTTGATACGCCGCTTAGAACCTGAGATATGCGCGGACGAAGTCGCGGGCACAGACTAGTAGTTTCAATAAATCTATAAGTAATCTAAACTAGCTTTTGCCCTCGGCTTCGCCCGCGTTATTTTCGATGTAGGTAACATCATTTTTACCCTAATTTCCAAAAATCCATTTCCGAAAATCCTTGCAGAGGAGGAGGATTCCTTCCACAATTCCTTCCTTATATAGCGTAAGTAGAAGCGGTGGTGGCCAAGTGGTTAAGGCGCCCGCCTGTGGCTGCAAAGGTCCCAGGTTCGAATCCTGCCCGTGCTACGTAAGTTTGTATACCAATCTGACTCATGTATATACCCAAGTATGTTAGCTTTCATCGACCACCACTTGCTTCCGGTGAAGGAACATGCACTCTGGTTGATGATTATCAGCTAGTGTGTGAAATGGAGAAGGCAATGGCAAACCACTCCATTAACATTGCCAAGAGAGTCGTTGTGTGGGTTTCATTCCATATAATGACCACGACCCTCAGTCATGAGGAAATATGACTAAAGAGATAGCGTAAGTGAGCTCCAATTAAAAGGAATAAGGGGGTGAAGTGTGCGAAAAATTAAATTCACGTAGACTCTACCTATATAGGTGTTTGTTCTGAAAGCAGTAAGAAAGGGACAAAAGATCACTTATATCCTTCTCTTCCGTACTTCCAGCTATACATAGCTGGAACCAATCTTCCTGAACAATCATCAAATCAAATTTCAGGAAGATTGGTTCAGTCACAGACCACCTACCCAGTAGATAAAGCGTGAAGGGTTGTTCCCAAAGTACTCCATTCTTTTTGTTCTAAAAAGATAAGAATCTCATGTGTTTCCAAGTTACTCCACGAAATTATTATTATTTAAAAATACATATCATTTTGTTCCCATTCTACTCCATAGGTATTTTGATTTATTCTCAATGTACTCCGCAGATTATTTGATATCAATTCTCAAACTAATCCATCTAAATGATTATAAAATATTTCATTATGTACAGTCAGTTACAAAATCGCCCAAACAATATCGTTCACATTAAAGTTCTAAATAAGGTTCTAAATTAAAGTGAAAAAAGTTGAAAGTAAGTTTGAATTGAAAATGTGTGCATGTTAGCTTGTTATAATGGATGTACAAACGAATGTGAGTCGCAGCCAAGCCGCTAAGACGGAAATTGGATGTTTCTTTTATGTCAATATTTTAAGTTTTTTCAAAAATATAATTTTATCAGTTACTTCTCGAGTTTCTCTCAAGCCGAATTCGTACATTTACATAATAATCATGAATCTCTTTGGTGTAAAATATGTAAAAAAGCTCATTTATGAATATGTTTTTGATTGTTAATTTTTGAATAATATGTTTAATTGTTGATTATTGAATTGTAAAGTCTTTTATTTGACATTTTCTTTATATACATAAAAATATTGTTGCAATGCTTTTGAGCCTGACTGTACTATACGTCAGCTACACTTTTTATTCTAATTAATGCTTTTTGATATAAAAATCGCGTGGAGTACTTTGAGAACATTTTAATATTACCGCGGAGTAGAATGAAACTTAATTTTAAATATTATTTTTTTCATGGAGTAGTTTGGGAACATTTTTTGGAGTACTTTGGGAATAACCCAGCGTGAAGAGGTAACAAACAAACTCACTTTCGCATTTATTACTAGTGGTTCTGTCAGAACAGTAGACCTCGCGAGCCCTTCCACGAAATAACCGATATTTTACCGTGTCCCTGGCTTAGCAAAGTAATTTAAGAGTTCTGAAACCAACCTACCAATGCTGGAAAGAAAGTAAAACGACCCATTCTTACCATCCTCGTGCCTCATTTTGTCTAAGCATTTCCCCGTAACGATCCCCAGAATGTAACACCTAACACGTAATTGATATCATAATTTTGAAAATTTATCCCCTTCCCGAAACATTGTTCTTGTGGTTGGTCAAAATTATTAAAAATTTACTGAAACTTATTTGCCTCGAAATGCATGGTATAGGTTATTTGCAATTTGCGCAAAAAATTACCAATGAAAGTTCAATTTGAAATCAACATAAAATCTTTTTCCAAAAAATTAAACCGCCTTCAATACTACACTCAAAATCAAGAAATAATAAAGCTACCTACCGGTTGAGAAGAAGTTTAGCTTTATTATTTCTCGATTTTGAGTGTAGTATTGAATGCGGTTTTTTGGAAAAAGATTTTATTTTACCCTTTTTGTTTATTTCATTTGACCAATAAGCCAGATAAAGCAATTTTTCAAATCGGTCCAGGCATCATTGAGTAATCGAGAAACACAGTATTTGCAACAACGTTGGCCATCTATGGACTTCTTCATCAGTTTCCACCTCATCAAGTTGAGTCACTTAAAATCAAGTTTTTAACAAAAATGTCATTTTTGATACAAGCTTTTATTGTAGCCAAAGCTCTTGATGGAGAGGTACGAATCTAACGAGCCCAAACTCGATGAGATTGTGTCATTTTATTGGGGATTTCCTATAGCTCTCTTCCAGCATCAGACCCTGGTTACTATACATAAAGGATCATAGTACTCATCGATACAAATCCAACGAGCCCAAATTCGATGAGGCTGTGTCGTTTTATTGCCGGGTTCCTATAGCCCCCTTCCAGCTCTAGCATCAGAACCTGGTTACCAAAATACTCGTCAATACGAATCAATCAGTCAATCTAATCAGTCCAGCTATCTGCGAGTAATCGAGTAACAACTGCAATTACGTGGGCCATCTATATAGTCTTCATCATCAGTTCCACCTCACCAAAATGTGCTATTTTAAGCAAGTACATAAGTTGATATAAAAAATAACCAGATCGCTTCAGGTATGCTTATAAAATTTGAAGAGTTCCCTCGATTTCTCTAGGATCCCGTCATCAGATCCTGAGACTATGGGACCAAACTGGAAGTTCCAAACAAATAAAGAATGTTTCAAATCCGTTCATAAATGACGGAGCTATGCGGGCGCCAACATAGGAAAAAAATATAGCCAATTTGAAGAACCTCCTTTTTTGGTTTTTAAAGTCGTCGTCGTCGGTTGGAAAAAGCCATGTAATATGATATTTGATAAAAAAAAAACTTGATTAAATCAAGTTACTCTTGTAAACTCATGAAATAATTACCATAGCGAGTTTTACGTTTATTAAAAGCTTTGCTGCGCCATCTATGGATTTTTTTGTGAACTATTATAGTATGAGAATTTAAATATATGGAATTAAACCGGTTTTATTGAATTTCACTATGTTGTTCAGACAAAAAAGTTGCGTCTTAATAAGAATAACAAAAAATTCTAATGACATTTTTGATTTTTTTTTAAACAGCTGAGATATGAGGTTTTTTTTATTTATTTCCGCCATTTTTTAAAATTTCGAAAAACTGGCTCGACTAAAAATTCTATAAAATTACCGAACCTGCTCACAAAATTTCATGAGAATCGGTTCAGAAATGCGACCTGTAGGCGATAACATCCGGACAGACAAAAGAATTTTCGGCTAGTGGAAACTGAGACGCTTCGCTCGCTTCGCTCGCTCGGTCGATTATAATTTATTTTTAGTTATAGGATAGGATTTTTATTAGTCTATTCATAAATAAGATTTGACTAAACTAGGTAAGTAGGTGCGCTACCCTGACCTAAACCTAACGCAATGAAAATAAATACGATAATCTTGTCTTGGCCTATATATCTGGTTTCTGTTACACATTTAGTGTTGATATGAAACACTAATAATACCTACTTACTTATACCTGTAACTACTCTTGTAGGTGTAAATGTACCTACCTAAGTTAAGTACATACATAGATATTAGAGAGAAAATGTTTTTTGTAAATTTATATTTTGCTATATCGGGCTGATTTTTACTTAGTTAGATAAAAAATAAAAATCATTTCTCTAGTACAAAATGTATTTTTGTTTCATTTGTAATAGGTACGAGTAAATTTTGTACTAACTTAGTATATCTATGATGCTCATTATCTGAACCTAATCTGCAACAAAAGGATGATTATTTTTGTTATGGATTTTTCATAGACGTAAAAATGCATTGGGAAAATGAGGTTTTTCTTCCTACCTTATGCATATAATGTAATATACTTACCTCACTCTCCAGGATGTAGGACAAGGTGTGAGCTGACTGTATCAGCGCAGCCAGGGGCGACGATAGATGGAACCAGCGGATTGCCTAGTATTGCTGAAACAGAGACGAGGTAGGTTTTCAGGGGTAGGAAAACGAAAAATACTTAGAGGGTTTTTACTAATAGAGGTAATAAAATTCTGATGTAAATTAGATACTTGTTCCATCATGTTTGAATCTATATAACTGCTCCAACCAATGTAGTCATTTTCTTTGTTAAAATTTTATTTCTCTGACTTAATTATCTTGAATTCGTTCACTCATCCAAACGTGAGAGTTAAAATCGTTTTCAATCACTGAGAAAAAAATGAAATCACGTGTTTATGGCGTAAGCATTCCGTGTGAGGAGTTGGTCCGGACGAGCACTCCGCCCGGAGGAATGTGTTGGGCACTCACACACGCGAGCCGGAGGCGGAGGGTCGCGGCCAGGTGGGCTCCCATTAGCAGAGCCAGGCTCGAGCGGCCGCTCTTCATCTTTATGATAATTATTTTCTGTTTGTTTTCGTCGAAGAATCGACCCGCCTCGCCGGCGAACGCTTCTCAGAACCCACTTCCATTGTGGTAAATTAAAGCCGCCCGGACCCCTGCCACGACGAGAGATAATTCGACAGGATGCCGCATATTATTAATTGCACTATGACTTGTGGAAATGGAGCTTCGAGTTTAGTGAGTCATTCATTCTGGAGGAACCGCCGCGACCCGGCCGCGTGGGAACCTATAACATCCGTGATTTATACCCACTTCCACTTTACGAGCTTTTAAATCACAGGGAAAATACATATCTCGAGATTGCGCTTTTTTATACATCTGAAATTCCTACCTATAACCCAGTTTACAATCACGTTACGTACTTACAATGCGAATCAATTAAACTCGGCAGAGGTAAAACGATAAATTTCCAATTAACTACATCGCGGGCATCGGCTGGTACTGAGCGATTCGTTAACTAGACTTTAACAAGGTAATAAATAGGGGGTACCTACAGGCAGACATCGGTGACCAATAAAAAGAGAACCGTAAATAAGCCGAATGCCGCAATAAAAAAGGGGAACCTCATAATGTTTACAATCTTGTGGCTTTATTCACTTTGTGTTCCAATTTCATGCTAAATCGAGCGGATAAAATCGTCTTTTATCAGGCAGACGCAGCGTCTCGTCTGACGCGGCGCCCGCGCCGCCTCCGCCCGCTGCCGCTCCGTCTGACCGCTCTAAGCCCTCATTAAATACAGATCTAAATTCATCCCTGCCCTGGATTGAATGGAGCATAACGCGCCCAATCACTAATCTGTGATAATTCAATTTGTGGGAGATCGAATGGAACATTTTATGTTTATGATAAATTCTGTGGATGTGTGTGGAACCTTTTAACGTGCTCAGAAATAAAAGCTTTTACGATTTTAGCCGCAGAGAGATAAAAAGGCGTTCTTGAGCGTATTTTTTACCTGGAGCAAACCTGATTGAAATTGATATAATTTATGTACTTATGTCTTATAAAGATTTATCGCTGATACATTGAATTAAAATAAAAATGCTGCTTATTTCCGCTAAGCAAGTTGCGACTTAGCTGGCTATGGATCTGGACAATGTCGTTATCAATGTCTTCAGAAGAAACTTAATCACATACGAACAGAAAATAACTCTGAGAACGCGATACATGCCATCACTGCAAGGGACTGGTAAGGGACCCTTCACATACTATTTCTATACGTTATTTGTAATCAAGGAGGATACAGTATCCTTGTTTATAATGAAAAACAAGTATCGCCCTTTATTGAGTTTACTTTGGTGAAATAACTTTTTATCGACGACTCTACCATTTGTCTCTACTATCCAAGATACATGTGAAATCAACTCATTATGCTCTCTATATCACCTACTTCTTGCGCGGAGACCATGTTCCTCATCCACTAAGTACGTTTTGTTATTGTTTCTACGTAATCTTACACTATTCTTGTTTTCTTTGAACACGACATAATTTTGTATTATTTTTTGATATCTTATTGGAACTACCTTATTCCTAAATTCTTGCGTGAAAACCTACGTGAAGTGTGCAGGTTCCCCAAGAGTGCATTGGTTAGGAGGCTCGACGAGTTATTAATTTTATGGAGTCGATGGCCGCGCGCACCTGGCGCGGTCACTGCCATGCAGCGGCGCTGCATCAATCAGAACCTGCATTTCTGTTGTCAAATCACTGCTCTTCCATTCTCAACGTGCACTAATACTTGTCCAAAGACGTCTATTGATAGATAATTTGAGGATTAGTTAAGCTGCGTCTGCGACTTCAAGAGATTCAAAAAAAGAAAAGGATGGCTGATTGCGAGTAAAGATAATATAATACTACTGCGAGTAACAGAGAGTAACAGTGCAAACAAAACTAAATGTGGTTTATATTAAAAAAAAACTGCGTGTGTTTTCATGATCTCATTTTGAACATTCGATAGTCTGTCTGGAAATGTTGCATGTTATTGATGTTGTCTCTACGATACAATAATATATTTTATTTCTGAAACGGATATCACAATAAAATAAAAATATGTATTTACTATCTCGATGGCATTTACTAAATATTAAAATTTTCACTGACACGTCTATCAGCGAAAGTGTACCTAGCATCTAGGACCGCGTTATAGGAAGCTTCCGTGCTTTGTAAAGCTCAAGACGGCAGTCGTTAAGCAAACTCATCTAATTCAGCCTAATGACTTCAGACAGCTTAAAAACCTGATATCCGTGTTGACTTAGGAGAATAAGAAGAGCAACAAAAATATTTAATGCTTATAAAACTACAACAGTTATTTAATTTAAGTTTTTAAGTCAATCGAGGGAAAGGGCTTTAAACTGGGGATTCCTCCACTCATAGGCGTTGGGCTAGCAACCTGTCACTATACCTGAATCTCCATTCCATCAGAGAGCCCACTATTCAGCTAAGCGTGGCCTTCGAGTCTCACGACTCTTGGCTCTGTCTAATGTTATTTAATTTTAATTGGTTGTAGTCTATAGTTTTGTAAGGTAGAGTATGCTATGCAATTTCAAAAAACAATAGTTTGTGCATAACCTGTAACATGGACAGCATTCCCCTCCTAATCGAACAGGTTGTAGGCAGTATGTGTGCATTACAATGTAAATGGCACGTTCGTCTACAGGTGCCGCAGAGAACCTGAATCGAGCGCCTACACAGCACTCCATGTCTCTCAAGACATTTCGAGTGTACACCATGCATTACTGGTTTAGCTCCAAGCCTGTTCCAGGTTTACATTCAAACTTAGCATTGGAAGAGCAGCATTGGTATTTGGTCGGGTCATGTAAATAATTGTTTCGCGTCTTGGTACCTGCCACATGTGTAAGTACGAGACACGAGGGCGACATCGCAGTGAAGATGATATGGTGATTGTATTCGGTAAGAGGAAATCGTGGTTTCGAAATATATGCAGGTCTCACTTACATTAATTTTAGACGTTATTTCAGTAACAAGAAGGCTTTAAATCGAAGGTTGCTGTTGAATGCATAGAACTTGGACATTGTACTATAGACAACAAGTAGTTCTAAACTTCTGTTTTCTATTATAGAGATGATTGGATACTTGATACCCAAGTGATTTTGGTCACCACGAGAAAAACCCATTTCAAAAAACTTGATTAATTTTCTTAATTTTAATAAAATATCGATGATCTTTTTAACATTGATATTTTAATTAATTGTAGATAATATTGTAGATACTTACATATTATCAAAGTAAGCCTTTAGAGGATGGACACTATAGCGTCCATGAGATGAAAAAATTCTTACCACCTGCGATCACAACATGCGATCACAACCCACCTACCTAGCGAGGTGATCATGGACCAGTCCTTCGTTGGGAGAAGCTTTGAGTCCAGCAGTGGAGTTCTTAAAGGCTGTAAAGATATCAGGACATATTATGAGAATGCACGACCAAGACACAGTGGCATTTGCTACGTTGATTTTTAGAAGACAAAATCAATCAATAAGTAACTCCATGCAAACAGATAAATTCAAAAGATACGAACACACGTTTACACACACTTGAATCCCTTGTGAGCTCTCCATAATATAAAAGTCATAATGTTTTAACGTTCCGATTCAACGCGTAGACAAAAAAGAAAACAAAGACAATAATCATTTAGTGAAGGCACAAATTCCAACAGAAACAACGCTGATAGGCAGCTGTGAAACGCACTCTCGCTAACGACAAGATATTTCATCCAATTATTAACAAAAATTTGTTTTTAGGGTCTCTTACCTTCTTCTCTCAGCCGAAAGACGTCCACTGTTGGACAAAGGCCTCCCCAAGGATTTCATCCATGGAGGGTTTTGCCGTAATCGCCACGCTTGGCAGGCGGGTTGGCGATCGCAGTGTGATGGCATAGTACGCGGAAAGATGCTGCTGCCCATCCTCCGGTGTTTAAAATCCCTTAGTCGCCTCTTACGACACCCACGGGAAGAGATGGGTTGGTGCTATTCTAGGGCCACACCACAGGCCACGTCTCTTACCTAAGTAGGGAAAATGGAACCCGTATGAAATAGTTTGTTGTCTATGTGTCTGTCTGCTTGTTCGTCTGTCTGGCAAGACCAAGAGGTCTTTCTCAACATCGTGTAGAGTAATCACAATGTTAAAAATCAAATATCTAATTACGTCAACGCAATCGAAAGATATGTCGCTTGAGTTTTAAGGTTATATTTACGAATAATATTTGTTGTAGATTCAAAATAAATCATATTTATATTTAGTATACGAGAACACCTACGAGTATTTCTGAATAACATATATTTTTATCGACAGTACCCACTCACCGTCACGTGTGTACCATATAAGGTTGAGTGCAAAAGACAATAATAACAGTGTCTAAACTCAATTGCCTCAACGGTAGTATAGCACAGTGCTTACTCGGTTGTTGGGACTGCATTGGAGGTTCTCAACTCATCCCACGGTCTCGCAGGCTTTTGAGGACCTCACATGCTTACTATTTATATTTTAATTTATTGTATAATAATGCAAAAGTAATACATGTAAATTTTAATGAGTAGGTTTTAAATCTATTATGAATTTTGATTGTAGGTACTACTACTAGGGTATATTATAATCTGCGGTACTACATACTATGTTTTACTATAAATCCTTGTACATATGTATAACAAAGATATATTTTAGGTCAAAGCAATCAGCCCATTTATTTAAAATATTTCCCTTAGGCAATTATGATATCAGCGTTTTTTGTGTAGATTGCAACCTGACATTTGAAGATTAAAAAAAAAAAAAAAAAAAAATAAAATAAAAAATAAAATAAAATAAAATAAAATATAAGATGATGCACAGATACTATGCCATTCTTATTTAGTGTCTAAAATAAAACTGATTTATCATAAATGCACTATGAATTGCTTTATCTAATCTACTGAGTTAAGAACCTAAATTATTATTTCCCTTTTATGCCAAATAAACAAACTATTTCTTTGTTACATATTCATTTTATTACTTGACCCTGCTGCCACTAACATTGACTGAAGTTTTACTTTCATACCTATAAATTTTGCTACTAACCATACCACCACTTTTCCATAGCTCTATCTATAGTTACACCTAAATTCGTAAAGTAGGTAAAGCATTGTTTTACTAGCTCACCTATTGTTGTGAAAAAATTAAACGTAAGCTATGCTATAACACGCAATAGTAAACGCAAATAATAATATATAAGAATAATATTGAGTAGGTACTAAATGAACATAAAATGTGTCTTCAAACGTAACGCAATCAATTAAATAATGTGGACGGAACAAAAAACGGGGCACTAAACACGATTGCACAAAGGTGATCGACGAGGAACGTTTTAGCACCTCCATAAAAACTGAGGCGAAACTATGGTCAATAAATTAATAAGTCATCGTCAAATGCCTCCAATTACTGGACAATATAAAGTGGAGTCAAGCAGGTAAACCAAATAGAGCTGTTATAAATTTTACAAGAGTGGTTGGCGGCCACACGGCCTCTCGACCGCACAATGCAGTTTTTTTCTCCAACTTTTTGCTCGTTGGCATTCGCTTTGTGGGCGAACTTCCGTCGATGGACTTTTTATGGTGGCGCTAAGTTTGGACAAAAGCTATACAGGGCGAAAGTAGTCCGTTAACGCCACTGCGAGGGCCCGAACTCCTGCAAACAAATGTCGCATTCTACTGTCGTGTGTCATCAGCCTGGTATTTCATCTCAGATTTAAATGTAATAATTTATTCATAACACATAGGTAGATTTTTAACACTATCCAACTATGTAATCTTTTAATATCATTTTAAGTAGATATACGTTTATTAATCCAAGTAAGCTCCATAGCCCGACTACCACACTATATGGGTACCTACGTATGTAAAACATCAAGTCTGTGTCAATAAAAAGTGCTAAATAAAAACAGCATAACTAAGAATTGGACACACATACCTATACAATAAGACAGTGCTATTACTGAATGAAAAACTAATGTATCAGTAGTAAATTGTAAGTAAACGTGAACTTTGCATTGTCATAAGTAAGAACATTACGTACTATTAGGTACCTAAAACATTTTTGCAGTCATAATCAAACTGTCGACATAAACATACATTTTGATTAATATTTGCTAATTAATATTTTTTGGCAAATATGTTTGGATACCCAGTACATTATACACACATACATATTTGCTATATTGCTCTCATGTTTACTTATCTCAATCAATGTTATCGTTTGACAAACATATATAACTACATTTTTATTAAATTTTAGGTATTAAGGTATTATTAGATCATACAAATATAAGACATAATCTATCTATACATATAATAAAACAGTAAAAATTTTTGTCTGTACATTTATTATTTTTGACTGAAATGGATAGAGGGACACTTAAAAAGAATAATAGAAAGCAAAAAATTTTTTTTGGAATTTCTTGTCTGTCTGTCTGTCTTTCTGTCTGTATGTATGTACGCGTTTCACGCAAAAACTACTGGACGGATTTGAATGAAACTTTTTTGTTGTATAGCTATTAAGCCTATGGGCAACATATAGGCTAACTAAACTGGGACACCTAATGAAGAACCTTAACAGAAGAGCTAACTATAAGAAATATGGAAATGGTACCTTTGCAAAAGTTTATCAATTTGACGATTTTCTGTTGACGTATAAAAATCGAAGATCAGGATCATCCGATGAAGAACTCCAAGAGATCAGCTACACAATAACATATAAGGAAATGGCGCCTTAGCAAAAGTCGTTCAACCTGATGAGCATTTTCTGCTGACGTATAAAAATTGAAGATTATGGAACATCTGATGAAGAACTCCAAGAGACCAGCTACTCTATAATATTAATGGAAATGGGGCCTTAGCAAAAGTCCTTCAACCTGATGAACATTTCCTACTGACGTATAAATAAACAGGACACGGGATAGGACAAAGAGGGACTCGGGGTGGGAGTGGTGGTACACGCGAAATTGTAGATAACGAGCAGATGAAGATCGTTTATTGAATGAAATATCACTTTTGATTTATTTTAACACCGCGACTATACACGAGTACCTAATATATTCCCGCAAGACACAGGATAACCAAATGTCTGAAATTTTGAGTTCTGGAGTTTAGGTTACTACAGTTTGGAACACAAAAAGATTTTTAATCTGAGCGAAACTCACGCGGGCGAAGTCGCGGGCAACAGCTAGTACTATATATAAGAGGTCGTTTATCATATAAGGAGGTAAGATTGATGTAGGAAAACCTGGGGAAACGGAAAAGGAAGCAGCACCGCGATAACAACAAAAAGTTTTTAGATAAAATAAGTCCTTGTTAGGGAGTTTGTTAGTCCTTGTCCTAATTCAAGGGAATAATAATTTAGTATTCATAAATGTATAGGAAACTATGGGATGCCTTTCGTTGGTTGAACCACCATCGTCGATCTAAAGTGGTCTCTGACTGAAACATTAAATTAACTAATAAATAAAACACAAGAATAGACATGATATTTTACTGCATAAGAGCACAATTTTGTGATAATAAAAATAAAAAAAATCATTTAAATATTACAAAAAAAAAACTGATACAAAGGTCTGCCTACGTGTGTCCACTTCACAGAAGGGTACCGTACGTCGCATATTTTTGAAACTGCGTGTTTGTATTATCTCAAAACTTTGTGCCAAAGCTTTTGTGTACCTGTTAACTTTCCCTTGCCTGTCTTTTTTTTAGATTTCAATATTGTGAAGATGCTGTATTTGTATTTTGTCTGTAAGATAATCAGCATTGTCTCTTAGCGCCAGCGGCATTCGATAAAGGCTCCCGTACTAAGAACCATTAAGAGAATATATTGCAAAAAGGAACCTTGTAGTGCCAACACTTAATACACTTGAAAATGTTAATTCCTTTACAATTAGATGTTACGGTTTTGTTACAATTGACGTCCTTATTGTTATCGTGTTATCAGTGAAACGTTAGAAGCTAGCGGTTAATGCATTGTGATTCACCCTTAGAAATGACTCATTATTTTTTGTAAATACTGATTTTATTCTCACGGGGAAGGGTCTAAACTTGTCAGCACTTGAAAGGACCGTCAATAAAGTGACGTCATATTACGCCAATAATTTAAATTGCCATAAAAATTCAGGTGGAAAACCGGAAAAGCCAATTTTTTTTAGATTCCCTTGTCATGACATGGCATTCTAATCAATCCTAGTTAAATAAGACACGATAACATAATTATAATATACTACTTTTAAACCGAATTATAATTTACTATTCGTGCAAAACCTACTTAGTAAAAAAACATTTGGCACATGACGACAACGCGTTGATATCTTTTCTATGAGTGACTTCCAACGGCCCCGGCGGGTCGGCCCCGGTGACGGGGCCGTTGGAAAAAATCTCCAACCGCCCCGGCGGGCCCGGATTTTGCGTTGACGGGGCCGTTGAAAAAAAAAAATTACCAACGGCCCCGGCGTGTTTTTTAAATGGGATGGATAGCATAAAATTTTTTAAAGCATACGCTCCGGTAGTAGATCTTGAAATCGGTGATTATTAATACTGTTTACGGAGTAAAAATACAGCAGAGACAGTAAGATATTTGTGTCAAAATATAAAACAAACATCATGTATTTTATTTTCGTATTTATATGATTGTTGATACCTAGTTGATATTTATTTTTATCAACAAAAAAAATGAATGTTATATACAAACTTTTTTATAAATTTCATTTCATATTTAAGGTCTACAAAATAATACACAATTTCCCCCCCTTTAAACACTACCGGAGAGTATGCTATAACTTTTTTATGCTATCCATCCCATTAAAAAAAACACGCCGGGGCCGTTGGTAATTCTTTTTTTCCAACGGCCCCGTCAGCGCAAAATTCGGGCCCGCCGGGGCCGTTGGAATTTTTTTTTCCAACGGCCCCGTCACCGGGGCCGTCCCGCCGGGGCCGTTGAAAGTCACTCTTTTCTATGATGGTTTTTCGCCCATTATGTTTCTGCTTATTCATAATGATATGTATTTATATATGTAAATGTGATATTATTATTAATATAATAAATTCAAATAGTGCATGGGATAAACAACAATCGGCAGGTAGCAATTAGGAGTCGAAGCTCGCTCGTTAGGAAAGCGGGTAATTTCTTTATCGGGCGCGTGTGAGGTCCTACGTAGCCTTTGGTGCGCCGACCGAGCCTTCTTCGATGATTCACTGCATAGGGTATCTAATCTATTATAGATATGCTAGTAGTTTGTAGCTTGATAAATTATGGTAGGTACTATTTATTCTGAAAATTGACTTGATAAGTGCCTCTGAAAATATAGATTCTGAATGACTAATAGGCTAGACCTACATACATGGAGCAAACGAATTTTACTTCCTATCAAATTGTAAAATTGTAAAAATGCAACATTTTGTAGCATCACCTGTAGGTAGTATCATCTTGCTATCAGGCTGGATAAGTATACCTATCTATCCAGCCTGCGTGTGATAAATGCTGCTGCCTATGGAAGATATTTTTTACCATTTTGGAGGGGTGGTTAATTTGATTTTTTTTTATTCTATTTACATATTTTGGGTGTGCTTTTGGCGCGCTGGGCATTTTATTTTGTGGGTATTGAATGAGAATGAGGTGAAACGCTCAACTATGTTTATAATAAAGTCGGATAGAGTCGATGAAGGGACGACGCCTTGATTAAGTTTTCACTAATGCAATGCATGAGATATTTCTATTTTTTTTTAAGTAATTTAATTATCTATTGGTTTGGCTCTCTCTGGCAAGGGTTGCTATGGGTCTGAGACAAAACTACTTCCGGCATCTCTATATTATGTTTTACATCTCACATTTCAAAAGATTTTCTCTCAGAAGCTACAGAGGACCATAAAGTGATGATCCATAAAGTAGCAGTCATCAATTATGGCGGAGATTTACCCACGATCCCAAAATGGTATTATGTAGCAACAAACAACAAGTCATCATCTATACTTTAGACGCGGTAATGTAGTAACAAGATTTTCAAAATCGTGAGTAAATATTTGCTCGCCTCACAATTCTTCAGAGCACGTCGAGGAGCAAAAAACATGTTAACAAGAAGGTCCTGTGGGAGCGGCCGATCGTGAGAGGGAAATAGGTAAGATTAGTGGGTAAGAGCAGGATGGAAGGTGCCACGCCCACAACCACCCACGAAGTCGTAAACAGTCCAAATCCTTTGCACGCTTTCATGTACCCCAAATCGAAAACGCTCTGGGCATCGGACCACTTGATCCTCACAGGATAAATGATTTTGATACGCTCAATATAGGACATAGAATCCCGTGAAAACGATAAATAAGTTATTCCTTGTTGTTGTCCTTTTGTGATGGAGATCATAATGATAAATAACTCTGAGAATAAGTCCAGTTGGAGAATAATAATTGATTTTGATGTCTTAAACATAATAGAGCGTGTTTGTATTTCAATTTTAAATTTTATGAGATAGTATTATAATCTTGTATTGTTGCTCATTGATGAGCTGCTTTTTATCCTTATTCTAATTGGATAAGTAACCAGTAGAGTCGATAATAAAAGCGGATGATCAGTTTACCTTATCATTGCATATTATACCATAAGTGCTTAGTGATAGGAACTTATTTAATGAAATTCACTTTGTGTAGTAAATATTATCTATCATTAATTATTAATTTCCTTGGTATTGAATGGGGTTATGCGACATTTTTTTTATATGTAACATTTTTCCTCTCCCTTTCATAGAATCTGTGGGAGTGATATAGTGAAAAGTGACTTGTGAACCTGTTCTTTCATGTATACTTTCTTTCAAGGACCCTGTTTCCTTGAAATGTGCGTTTTTTGATCCGTGAGTCCATGACCAACGAGCGCGTCATAGAGTTAGATGTTAAACATTGCGATGTGTAACAAGATGCTTTGATGTGAAGGCTTACTCGAGAAAGCCTCCACATCTATGCATTGTTACGATGACTATGGCTTGACAGGCAGAAAGAAAGAAAGAACAGTCATTATTTGGCTATAAAAACCAAAACGTTATCCAGCAAAGCCTGCAGCATGTGTGTGTGCTTGCTCGATTTTTTTTGCCTTTTCAACATTACATTAGTGCCATTGCCATTTTGTAGGTCCTTAACAATATTTTGTAATGGCAACACCCTGGAACTCCTCTCTTCTTTGCATCATCTTGACAGAAATGCACCTGCTGATATATTGAATACTAAGAAACAATATACATAAGTATTTTATCTTTGCTTTCATTCTCCTTTGAACCTGGCTAGCTTATAATAATAATAACAAATGATCAAAAACAGATCTCTTACAACTCCAGCGCATTATTAACACCTCTTTAACATACCATCGTAAACATCATCCCCGGTCCTGTACCCAGCGTCTAACCCTACCGCGTTCAGAAGGAGGAAGAGGCATCATAGACCTCTCAAACTTACACAACAAACAGATTGCATCACTTAGAAATTATTTTCATACTCAAGCACACCACTCTATTCTTCACTCAATAGTTTCTCAGGTAGATAAAAAACACACACCCCTTAATATACATGATAATCACATTCAAAATAATATTCATTATTTTGGACCTCTCACTGAGGACCGAGAAAAAATAACTATCTGGCTACAGAAATCACTGCATGGAAGACATAGAAAAGACCTACAACAAGCCCATGTGGATAAAGCTGCTTCAAATACATGGCTCCGTCAAGGTGAACTATTCCCTGAAACGGAAGCTTTTATGATCGCCATCCAGGACCAAATAATAGACACCCGAAATTATCAAAAACACATAATCCGCTCCTTCAATCTTACCTCTGACTCTTGCAGGCGATGCCATGGACCATCTGAAACAATTCAGCATATAACCGGTGCGTGCAAATCAATAATACAAACTGACTACAAACACCGCCACGATCAAGTAGCTGCCATACTTCACCAAAATTTAGCCTTTAAATATATTTTGATAACCGAGAAGACTCCTTACTATAAATACAAACCAAGTTGCATATTAGAAAATACTGAATACAAAATATACTGGGATAGGACCATTCTAACTGATAAAACTGTTCATTTCAATAGGCCGGACATTACAGTACTACATAAAAATACTAAAATAGTTTGTTAAATTGATGTCGCAGTTTGTAATACACATAATCTAGAAAATACGAATTCAGAAAAAATATCTAAGTAGGTACATAGACTTGTCAATAGAAATTAAAACCCAATGGCGTGTTAACACTGTCAAAACAATACCAATAGTTATCTCTACAACAGGTGTCATACCTCAATCCCTTCATACATACCTCCAAACACTCGAGATGCACCCGTCTACTTACATCCTTCTCCAGAAAGCTGTTGTGTTAAACACGTGTAGAATAGTAAGAAAATTTTTGGCTTTGGCCCCACAAATGCTTACTTGCCAAATTCTAAATGGATTTGAGAAATATAACGATCGAGATAATAATAATAATAATATTCTTTATTTGCATAAAACATATACATACCTACATATGATATCTAATTAAAAATGTGCCACAATATTCTTTGGCAATCTCTGGGTTAACTACCTAAGTCCGACCACCAATTAGATAAAAATATATCAAAGCCGTTCCATTTGGAACGGTCGGCCCTGTTCCCTGCCGGCATCGACAGGCTATAATTTGTGCATCCACATCGACTTGTAATTACAGGGGACGTGGCCTTGTGACGCAATAGGTTTCTGTAAATTCGTCACCTTAGTAAATTCGTCACCAATTATTTTTTTAATTGTGTCAATTCGTCCCGATAGTTTTTATAAAATTGGGTGGCAAATTTACTACAATAATTAGATAATTTTAATAGGAGTGACGAATTAACTTTGAATGTATGGGATTGTAAAGGTGACGAATAAACCATAGAGACGAATCTACAACAACTCGACGCAACAACTTGCACATTCCCACATGGACACGGCAAGGACACAACACAACTCATAATTTTGACCCATTATTTTGACCGCAAATCGGCGGCAAGGAATCTTGGAAGCGAGCTAAGTAAACGCATTCATTTGTTCGTTGGTTGTTATTTTGTGTCATAATAAGTGTTTATTTTATGATTCTTCATATTGTTTTGTTGGGAATCAAATCCATGACTAGATCACGGTGGTACATAATTTTAATATCTTTATTATGAAACAACCTTTAGATTATTTATTATAGATTACATAACAGGTATAAACCTTAAACAAATTGAATAATAAATGAATGCTAAGCGTGTTATATGTCTAGATATAATAATATGAGCATGAGCCGTTTAAATACTGGCTATTTACTTTTCATTTAGCTATTCAAATATGCAGTTATGCACCTTCCCGCCACCAAGTCTGCTTGACACGAGTACTTAAGACTGGAATGTTATTTGATTTCATAAAAACATCTTACGTAACTCCTCATCATCTAAACCTCGATGAACTGACGTTTAGTTCAGGTTAAGTCTCAAATCTAGTGATTGTATTCTCAATTATATGTATTAAACTTTATCTTATACTAGCTGTTAGACCGCGGCTCTGCCCGTAGTATATGCCTATGACATTCTCCAGTCCTCCAAATTTTTCCACACAAAAAACCACATCGATCCATTGGTCCGTTTTAACGTGAAAGAATGATTAATAATTTAAGAATTTAAAAATTAGCTTATATTTATAAAAAATAAGGATAAATAAAAAATTATATAGTATGGATTTACCCAAAGCATTGCTTTCATATAATTTTCGTTAGTTAGCGAATCTTTGATTCCTCAGAAATAGTAATTTCAGCTGTAGGGTTTGATTATCCACTCACACGAGATATAGGTTTTATATCTCGTGTGAGTGTAAATAATATAACTTAAGGATATGAAAAATTCTCATCATGATATTGACAGAGGACACGTCAGTTATCACGCGTTAAACAAATAGGTGAAACTAAAACGTTTCGTGGCAACACATCGTTTTATCGCCGACATTAGACACTACCTGTTAAACAGAATTACGACAAAAACAACTTAAATAAGAGGCCGACGGGCCGTCTGCCGCGCTCCGAACAAATAAAATGTTAAAAGGTGAGCGATGCATTAAGTGCATATAAACATGTTTCTGTTGTGTCAATATTTGCAGAAGCTTTCCCATGGGAACTGCGCGACTGCGCCAAAACAAGATGCGCTGTCCTATTTTTTTCTGCTATTGAATTGTAAATTTTATTCTGTCATGTCCACTACCGGTTCTAAAATTTTCCTAATTTCCACCAGTGAACACGGGAAGGGAAGAAAGAAAAAGGATAGATAGCGTTGTATTTTATGTAACAATACCCTCAGTTTGCAATCACCTGTCCGGAGAGGTGATCCTAGAATCGCCCCCATCAGGGTAAGTGCTATTCTTTTTCAATAGAAGCTTTAAGTCCAGTAGACTTGTAAAGTAGTAAGAAAATAATAAACCAAAAAAATGTGGTAGAGAACAGTCGGGGTGGGTGGACGAAGATCACGAATTTTTGACACGTGACGTCAGGAGCCAGGCAAAAACCCAGATAAGGTAATTGGGAATGCTTGTAGCTGTCTCTCGAATATATTGCTTTGGGCTTGCGGCCGACTGACCGAGAGGACTGCCTTAACCCTTAATTGCGTTAAAACTTAGTAGTTAAAGGTATTAAAATAAATAGGAAAAATGAGATTTCATTTATGTAACTTTTATATATTTGTTAGCGTGAAATTTGTGTGAGGATTGATAGGTATTTAAAATAGGTATGAGGGTACGGAATCCTCAAAATGATAAAAATATAATATTGTAGGAACTGAGGTTCAAATAGATTATCTCTCGCCATAAAGATAACTCAACAAGGTGTCTTTAAAAACCTGCTGAATTTTAAATTCATCCTTTTGAGCATTACAACGTGACTCATACTAAAAACCAAAAACACTATAAAAATCGATAGTACCAGGAGTTCTCCATCTATTTCTGTAACATTTGGGGTACTCGATTTTCGACTTGATGTGAAGGAAAACTAAAAGAAAAACTTATTTACCAAGTTACATAAAAAACAACCGTTTATATGTTACATATCCAGTTCTAAACAAACCTTTAATACTTATATAATATATCTGAGAAGGTAACAAACAACTATAAAGATAAAAAAATAAAAACCTGGTATCGAATTTTACGACCAAATGGCTGCACACATTTTCTAGCGTGAAACTTTCTCCATTTAACACGGTACGAACAGTCGAACACTTCTCTGGTATGAGAACCGAGGCTCATCATGTCCTCGAAATGAGTTCTAATTGACGTAGAATGTCGAGATTGTGATCGGCCGATATCAGGAATATCTCGGGTATCGCGTTTGTATCTCGGAGGCTGCTCAACATGTGTCTACCTCCTGCGACTTACACATGGGCAGGTACCTGCGATGGAATGCCCGATACGCTCCTATAATGATGTTAAAACAAACTGTTAGCCTGTCATTAATGCGACTCACAATCCAAATGGGGGAGGCCCATTATAAAAATTTGTCCCATCCGTTTCGGCCCAAATTTATGGTTATCGAGGTGCCCCGTTTCTCGTGGACCATCGGAATTTTATTGCTGTGAGATTAGAGTGGGTGAGCTGATAACGACGTTTTAAAATGTTGGATTTTTGTCACGACTCAAACCAACATTTGGATTGGACTTCGTTTTGTTATGTTATTTGTTTTATGTGCATAAAATTGTCCGTTGAAGAGGAATTTGTGTATGTAGATATAATTTACACGTTGATTTTAACATCGAATCTTCCTTTTTATTTTGTCATGGTTTCTGAATTCAATCAGAAATAATGTAAAAAACTTAAAATTCAAATTTTATACGGTCCGTCCAACATAAAAAAATTGTCCTATTAACCCGTTTTTCAAGATGGTATAGCAGGTATTGGTATATATTTCTCATGGAAGGTAAAAGCTTTTGGTAAAAAGAAATTGGTGTCATGTGGTGATCCTGCCAAATCCTGTTCTCGGATCAATAGATGATATGCTCACGCACGAAGATAAACAGCTAGGATACCACCTAAATTTTATTATTAAGTAGGTATCACGTTACCAAATGCTTTTTGCATGGCAATTAAAACACATCTGATAGTGACACTGGAATGTTTGCAGAAATAATAACTTATTGACGCGAACACTCGGAGGACCAGTCTCTACGGTTCTACCGCATAAATACTCACAAAACTACAAGCACACATAACCTCAATAATACTTATTCCCAGGTATTATAGCATATAATTGCTCGGCTTGTTTAAAAAATAACGGCAAATATATTTTTGCAATGGCATACGTGAGATTATCGAAGGCAAGTTTTGCATACCGCAGGCCGCGACCATAAAATACAATACATTACGATCAAACCACCAGCTCCCGTGTTACGTACCGTGCTTTTACGAAATATTAAATGTGTATGCGATATAGACTATCGTAGCATATTTTAGGCAAATACGTAACATTTTGAATTGATATGTTTATGCAAATTTGATAAAACACTTGCCAGATTCGGTAACTAGGCGTTAATATTGGCCTTTTTTGTTTTACAAAAATTGAAAGAAAGATATTTTATAGAGATATAGTTATAATTATAAAACGATTAGCTCTGTTTCGTTATTCTGTTTTCGTAGGAATTCCACTGAGCCCACAGCATCTAAGTTATGTGCTCTACCTCTACCAAATTTCATCGAAATTTTATCACTAGATTACTTCATTACGTTAATTTTCAATTCTAGAGTCTTCCGAGATCCATCAAAAGTGTTAGAAATATGATGCGTCTCTTGCACTAAGCCATTTATGTTCATTAAGATAGGGTTGAACGATATTCATTTTTGCTAATGCGTCATACACACACAACACACCGAAATATAAATACTTATAGTATCAAACGTAACGTCAAAGAGGAGACAAGCTTTTTGTGAGGCTTTACAAGCAGTACGCCATGTAAACGCTCTACACCCATAGATACTTTCGCAAGTCTGAAGCTTCTAGGACTTCTTCATCCTTGGGGGAGGCCTTTGTCCAGCAGTGGACGTCTTTTAGCTGAGAGAGAGAGAGAGAGTAGCTTCTAGGACTTTTGTATTGTTAAATATGGTAAAGGTCCTAGATAATGAGGACTTTTTTCACTTGTTAAATATGGTAGCCATGCGAATATTGGACCTACAATAAATTAGTGATTTCCAGCTGTCATTTTTTTTCATTATGACTCTAGTTCATTAATTACTAAACATTTTATAACCTGTTACACAACAATTAACACAAACATAATGGTAAACAAATCATTTTTAATGTGCAATAAAAATTCAATAATGATTCAATTATTTCTATACAAGGTGTCTAACCGCAAGGCACTTCCCACATCAAAACGTCGAATAAACGATGAGTATTAATGGTAACATATTCATATATATTGGGTTGTATCGTAATAATGTTAAAGTTAATTTATGTTTTATTTTATAAATCCTGGGCAAAGGCTGTGGCAAAGGTCACCACATGTTGAGTTTCGAAATAGAAGGCCATCTGGCTATAAATGAGCTAGAAGAACTAGTTTCACTAAAAAGATAAAACTCTATTGAAGCACCTGTTCTGCCTGTTTTAGCCGATTTTCTCCTCTACACACAATATTGGTGACAGAATATCTGTTATGTAAAAATATTTTAATTGAATGTGATCACAAACCCATAAGTTCGAGCCTTAGGTCGTCGCTTGATCCAATATCGTGCGATTTCAGAAAATCGAAATTATACATCACTCGTTGACGACCTCTGTGGCCTAACGGTCATCACGCCGAACTGCCACACCACAGGTCCCGGGCTCGATCGCCTGGGTCTTGGATATTTATCTATATATGTATCGTTGAGTTAGTATCCCATAACACAAGTCTCGAAAAAAAAAAAGAAAAAAATAACATTAAGTTTTTTTGTTCAGCAAGTAGAATTACTCCATGCTCACAGGACGAACGGTAATCATCCTCGAACGACGAACACAGTTTCTTTTTGTTGTAACACTAACCAAATGTCAATTTTCAGTCACACGAAATCTACCTGCCTGAAACACACACTATTAAAATCTTGAAAACATATAAATCGTACTCTTTCTTTTTTTATATTTTTATGTATATGACGGGGAGTAGTGTGAGCGTTCGTCGTCATTCATCATAAGCTCGATTGAAATACAATCACAGGTAATGTTTACAACATTACGTTACACTAAATCAATTAAAAACACTATCTTCAAAATTAACTTTATATCCTAAAACCTTACATAAAATAGCGGTGGCGAGTATTGCCTCTCGTTTTTGCATTATTAAATGTTTATCAATATTTGACTTGCGGATGTCACAGTACGCTGTAGATTTTTTGCTATAATTTCTGTGGATCTATATTAATATAATAAAGCTGAAAACTTTGTATATCTGTTTGTTTGAATGTGCTAACCCCAGAACCACCAGTCAAATTTGAAAAATATCTTTCTGTGAGCCACGCCAATTCGTGAAGAAGGCTACGTCATGACCATATATGCTATCCGGTATCCCAAATTTCCTACAAGAGAGAAACCGCGTGGCACAGTTAGTTCATAAAATAAAGAGCTGAGCCCAAGGGCACAGCCAGTAACCATATATAGGTCACTAACCTACGTATGTTTCTTATTTTCAGATTCAAGTGCAATAACCTTTCATACTCTTCATTGTTTCCTCTGGGGAAATAAAACAAGGCAGAGTAATTATTGTAAGTGTCAATGAACTGAAACAAATACTTGAAGTACTTTTTAAAAACATGTTATATAATTATAGTGCAAGCAAGTGACTTAATATAAGATCAGTGAAGTAAGCGCGAATATTTGCGATAACGTAATCGTATCGTCACGTCAAATAAAACTTTTTTCCAACAAAATGAACAGACTTCAATCATAAAACTTAAAATCATGAAAAAACAATAAAGAAAAATGTATTAGCATGCTACCTACTGAATGAGGTGAAGTCGGTGCCACGTGCAGGAGTAAGGGTGTTATTGTTTTGTTGAAGAAGAAGAAGAAGCCATGATTCTAATATTAATTTAGATTATTTAATATTCAATGTGGCACCGACTTCACCTCATTCAGTAGGTAGCATGCTAATACATTTTTCTTTATTGTTTTTTCATGATTTTAAGTTTTATGATGGAAGTCGGGTTATTTTTTAGAAAAATGTTTTATTTTATCCATGGAAGTAATAAGTACCTTAGTACAACGTACTTACAACTTCCATGATTTTATCATTTTAGTTTAATAAAAACTTTTCTTTTCGAAACTTTTTATGTCAGTTTGATTTGAAATGTCGGAACATGTCAAATTGTCTATTATTTTTGGCACATAAATCTCAAAAAAAAATCAGCTGTTCCATACAATTTGCAATACCTACTCGCCCAAAATGTATGGAACAGCTGATTTTTTTTTTTGAGATTTCAGAGTCGGTCCCATACAAAAAGATGTTCATATTTATGAGTACTTTCACCCCTAGGAAGGTTTTGCGTTTATTACAAATAACCCTGTATACTTTAACGTATGTAAAAATAATTATTCATTTTCTGTTTGTAATATATTGGGTAAAACTAAACGCAGGCGTTTCGCATTGCTGCCGCCAGAGGGCGTTCGGGGTTTTCACACTGCTAGCGCGAATGGCTCGCGGACGGTCGCCATTGCTATGCGATATCGGTTTGATTTTTAATACGCGAGAGGGCCCGCGTTCTTTGATTGCTAATTAACTTGAGTTGTATTTGTGAATTTCCTGTTTGTTAAATAACTATTGAACTTTGTGTTTGTGTACCCGTCATTGTGACTTTCTCCTGTGGGATGTGACGCGTGGCTGCTCGCTCACATCTACCTGTTGCCGAGCCGATTTCGGGAAGAAATCTATTTATTTGTCCTGGGGAATTGAGATCTCAAGGGTTAGGTAGGGTGATTAGGAATTCCCCCTTCCCGAAGATACTCAAGTTTGGATCCGAAGAGAAAGAAGATTTAGCTTGGTAAGTGTTTTTTAAGTGTAATTAATTTATAGGTTAGGTTATCATATAGGGCCCTGTAGCTCCCTTCATAAGCTACGGTGGTAGCAGACTGCGTTAAGTTATTTAGGTTTTAGTCGGGCAAACGTGGTGCCGCGTGGAGATTTCTTCCCGGTACTTATTTTTTACCGGTGGTTTTTTCCCGGTGAAGTTCCGGTACAGGATTCTTCCCGCCGCTTCGTTTGTCCGGATTCGCTCTGCGCACATTTTCTGGCAGCAGAGCGTAGTTGCTCTGCACATTTTCTGGTAGCAGAGCGTAGTTTATCTACCCTCTATTTGTTCGTTTGTAAAAAATAATTAATTGTTTGTAAAAATTATTAGATTTTTCTTAGTTTGTTTGTATAAGAATATTTGTAACCTTTTTTGTATTTGTTTGCGGTTTGTACCGTGCGTTCCGGGTTTGTGCCATTCTCATACCTACCGCGGTTCTTCGTGTAGTTGCTTGATTTTGTTGTTTTTTATTTACCTTTTGTTATTTTTTGTTTGTGACTTGACGCGATGGCGAAGGCCTCCAATGCTAGGGCGACACTCGCCAACGAATTGAGATGGTTTGTGACGGCCGGAGGACTCCTGTCCCGGAAGGACAGGGAGGGCGCCATACTGCTAAGAGCGGATCACCTCCACTCACGATTGATTAGCGCGGAAGCGGCCATGGCGGCGCTTACCGAAGCCGATCTTACCCCGGAGGCCTACGCAGGTCACATGGCGGACATGGACCAGATCCTGAGTCTGCACGATGATATCGCGGAGGCGGTGACCGCAATAAGGGCGAGACAGGCTGGCGGACCAGCCCTCGCACACCTGTTAGACAGGAAGGACCAGCGGTTACTGGTCGGCTCCCCACCCTTCAGCTGTCCCACTTTGGGGGTAGGATGGAGGAGTGGGTAGCATATAAAAATATGTTTGAGTCCCTGGTCGTAGCACGACAGGATTTGTCGAAGGCCCAGAAGATGGCCTACCTCCTCTCCACTCTTGAGGATGAAGCGCGGTCGCTCATCCAGCACCTCCGGGTGGAGGACGACCAGTACGATACGGCTTGGGAGTTATTGAACTCCCGCTACCAAAACTTACGTTTGTTAGCGGATGCGCACGCCGCACAGTTGATGGCCCTGCCCAAGGTGGCCAACAGGGCACAGTTGCGCCTGCAGTTGCTCACGCCCGTTACAGTGGCCTGTAACGCGCTCCGCACACTGGGGCTGCCGGTGGACCAATGGTCCTTTTTGCTGGTGCACATTGTATTGGGCAAATTACCCAATGACATCCGCTCGCGATTTGAGCGCGAGAATGCGGAACGGGATAGCACCACCCTACCAACATTCACTGACTTGGTGAAGTTTTTGGAGTTTGAGGCACGGGCGGCTGAGAATACCATGACGGACTCAGCGCCATCCAGAGCGCCTGAACGTAGGCCCCAACAGGGACGGCAACCGCCACCGCGTGGAGCTGGTGTGCGGGTTGCGCACACGGCAGCAGTCGCGAGGGACGCGGACTGCCTGCAATGTGGCCGGATGGGCCACAGCCTGCTACAATGCAGGGACTGGCAGAGACTGCCAGTACAAGATAGGCGCCGCATGGCAAAGCGGCATGAACTTTGCTTTTATTGTTTGGGCGGTCACTATGCACGTGACTGTCCCAGTGCCATACCATGCAGTGCATGCCGTGGGCGGCACCACGCGATGCTTTGCATGAACCGCAACGGGGATGGCACCCGGATGTTGAGGCAGGGGTCCCCTATGGGCGGGGGCGCTCCTGCGCGAAGCCCTCTACCACCGGACGGAGGACGCGGCTTCGCTCGTCGCACCCCCCTCGGGAGGGGTCGCGTACCTGCGCGGGTCTTGGCGGACCGGGACCACGCGCCCCAAGGTCATGGCCAGTATGTAGCTGGCCAGGCCCCGGATAGGGCCCCCATGGGCGGGGGCCCTAGATCGGACGTGAGAGTGGGGACACCCCCTCCACGCGGGTTACCAATGCCCAACACATGCAGCCGCAGCGGTTTTCTCCGCCGCTGCACGAGTACCCACGGCTGGAGTACCACCCGCCGTACCATATGTATGGCCGGGCCGCGGGTTCTGCCCCCTCAGATGGGGATGTGCACTCGCCCGCCATATTATCCGGGTCAGTGGCGCGCCCCTGGTTTGGAGAGAGTGGGGAGCCCGTAACTAGCTTGCTCCCTTGCTGGGACAGAGCCGCGGACGGTTCTGCTCCCTACCGCGGTGGTCCGCGTATGGGGTCGTGGGGGAAGCCATTAATTTGAGAGCTCTGTTGGACTCAGGGGCTCAAAGCAGTTTGGTTACCACTCGAGTGGCACGCCAGTTAGGTTTAGTCGTGGAAGACTCGCCTGTGCCACTTCTTGGAGTTGGTGGCATACAAGTGAAGTGTCTGACGGGCCAGACACTTGTCACCTTTTCTTCGCTGAAGTCCTCCACAATGAGGATCACGACTTCGGCTATGGTAATGGGTACCATTGCGGGTTGGCACCCCTCGACAGACATACCGCCGGGTGTGTTGTCTTTGGTTTCGGGTCTGGATTTGGCCGACCCCTTTGTCTTTCATCCCGGCCCAGTGGACTTGCTCCTGGGTTCGGACGTATTGGGTTGGATTTTGTTGGGTACACAGAAGGCTCTGGGTTCGTCTTCACTGATGGCAGTGTCTACGATTTTTGGTTTTGCCCTGATGGGCCCTGTGTTTGATAATGGCACCGCGGAGGAGCCACCGGTCGTCGCATCAGCGTCCTTGGCCAAGACCATGCAAAGGTTTTGGGAGGTGGAGGAGCCACCTATGAGTTCCAGGGTGGATCCGGAACACGCTGAGTGCGAAGCCTTCTTTCGATCGACCACGGAGAGGTTGCCCTCCGGTCGGTTTGTAACTAGGTTACCTTTTGTTGCCTCTCGTCCTAGCCTAGGGCAAAGTAGGGCGCTTGCGGAGAAACGACTGCTGTCCATGGAGCGACGTATGCAGCGTGACCACGTACTTCGCGATAAATATATTGAATTTATGCGCGAGTACGAGGATTTGGGTCACATGTCTCCGGCTCGAGTTGATTGGAGCTCAACTGAGCATTATTTTTTGCCCCACCACGCGGTGGTGAAGGCCTCAACGGGCAAGTTGCGGACTGTCTTTGATGGGTCCGCACCCACTTCGAACGGGGTTTCGTTGAATTTGTGTTTGCATTCGGGTCCCAAATTGCATAGGGACATAATTGACATCATCTTGAACTTTAGAAGACATCAAGTGGTTTTTGGTGCGGACATCCGGATGATGTTCCGCCAGACAGTCATACATCCTGAGGACAGGCGATTCCAGTTGATACTCTGGCGTGAGCGCCCTGAGGATCCTGTGACGGTGTATGAACTCAATACAAACACGTATGGTTTGAAATCTAGTCCCTATATCGCCATCAGATCATTGCTTGAATTGGCAGAGCGGGAACGGATCCGCTTTCCCCGTGGGGCTTCCGTGCTGTCACGTGACTTGTATGTCGATGACGTGTGCACCGGAGCCCAAAGTATTGAGGAGGCCCTCCTACTGCGGGATGAATTGATTGAAATATTGAAGACAGGTGGCTACGAGCTACGTAAGTGGTTGTCCAATGAGCCTAGAGTTCTAGAAGGGATCCCGGAGGATCACCAACAGAACCCTCACCTGTTTGAGGATGTGGATGATCCCAACAGGATAGCGGTGCTGGGCATGCAGTACCAGCCGCTAACCGATATTTTCACATTCCAAGTGGACTTGGAAATACCAAAAGTCTGGACTAAGAGAACGGTGTTGTCCGTAATAGCCCGTATGTTTGATCCAAGCGGTTGGATCAGTCCAGTGATATTCTCTGCGAAGTGTCTTCTTCAGAGACTTTGGACTTTGGGCGTCTCGTGGGACGAGCCGCTGTTTGGTCCTCCATTGGATGATTGGCTCGAGTTGTTTTCATCGATTAAGGAAGTCAATCGGATTGCCTTGCCTCGTCGAATATTGCCCCCGGGAAATATCGAGCCAGCCTGCATGGCTTTTGTGACGCGTCGGAGCGAGGCTACGCCGCGTCAGTCTATATGCGGACAGTTGACGCCGATGGCCGGGTCAATGTCTCGCTTTTGTTAGGGAAGAGCAAGGTCGCCCCCATCAGGACTAGGCTGACTATTCCCAAGCTTGAGTTGAGTGGAGCTCACCTTCTCTCTAAATTGTTGCATCACGTTGCCAGTGAGCTGGCGGCCACGGTCGAGATACGGGACATCTTCGCCTGGTCGGATAGCCAGGTCGCGCTTGCATGGTTGCGCGCGGCCCCACATACCTTGGAGGTTTTTGTGGGAAATCGGGTTTCCCAAATCCAGAATATCGGAATTGATATAACATGGAGACATGTGCCGGGAGAGCTTAACCCAGCGGACTGTGCCTCCCGAGGTTGTACGGCACCAGAATTGGTGTCACACCCGCTCTGGTGGGGTCCAGAGTGGCTGATGGGATCAGAAACATCTTGGCCTGTCTGTCAGACAGATGTTACTTCTTTGAGTTTGACTGGGCTCCGTGTACATGCTGTAGTCGCTGAGACGACGTCGGAGCCGGATTGGCTACTTGCTCGGTATAGCAGTTTGGATAAGCTTCTGGGGGTTACCAGTTGGATTAAGCGTTTCATACATAATTGTAGAAACCCACAGGCAAAGCGGTTGGAGCCGATTGCAGGTGCAGAAGAGCGCCGGAGCGCATTGTTGCATTGGGTCCGTGTCGTGCAGACCGGACGGTTTGAGTCAGAGCTTCGTATCTTGCGCGACGCACGCGCTAAGTTGAAGGGCGCGGTCGCTCGTTTGAACCCGTACATCGACTCGGATGGGCTTCTTCGGGTTGGAGGCAGGCTCCGGAAGGCGGATCTTCCATATGAGACTCGCCATCCTCTGTTGTTGCCCAAGGGCGGACCCTTGGTGCAGCTTTTGGTGTCTGATCGACACATTCGTAACGCCCATGCTGGGTGCAATGCTTTGTTGGCTATTTTGCAACGCGAGTTTTGGATTTTGTCTGCCCGAAGAGCAATCCGTAGCGTTCTGTTTCGATGTATTGCATGTTATAGGTTGAAGGCATCCACGATGCAACCACAGATGGGTGATTTGCCCGCTGATCGAATCCGACCTTCGAGACCGTTTGACGGCGTTGGAACCGATTTTGCCGGTCCCTTTTCGATCAAGGCTTCTCCCTTTCGTAATGCCCGTATTGTGAAGGGCTATTTGTGTGTATTTGTTTGTTTGGCCACCAAGGCTGTCCATTTGGAGGTGGTATCGGCTCTGACTACGGAGGCCTTCGTCGCCGCGTTGGATCGCTTTGTTTCGCGTCGAGGTCTACCTTCCCTTATTAGGTCTGACAATGGCACAAACTATAAGGGAACTGTAAATTATCTTAAGGATGTTTCTGTGTTTATTGATAAAAATTGTACTAGTTTAAGTCAAATTGCTGCCCAAAGGGGAATAACCTGGAAGTTTAGTCCCCCAAGTTGCCCCCATTGGGGAGGGATTTTTGAAGCGGCTGTGAAATCCGCAAAGACCCACCTCCGCCGCATTATCGGAGAAACGGCTCTAACTTTTGAAGAGCTGGTTACAGTGTTTTGTAAAGTTGAGGCGGTCCTCAACTCTCGTCCTCTCTGTCCGCTATCTCCAGATCCAAATGACTTGGAAGCTCTCACCCCTGGACATGTTTTGGGGGGAGGGCCTTTGAATGCCCTGCCCGAATACCCGTGGAAGAACGAACGCGTATATCGGTTGTCGCGTTTTCAAATGTTGCAGCAAATGAGCCAGGACTTTTGGCGTCGCTGGTCGCTTGAATATTTGCATTTGCTGCAGCAAAGAGTGAAGTGGACAGACAGGACTGAGCCTCCCAGGGAGGGTGATTTAGTATTGTTAAAAGAGGCAAATTTGCCCTCATTGCTTTGGCGACGAGCTCGCATATTACGTTTGATTCTTGGCGGAGATGGCACTCCGCGTGTGGCTGAGGTGTTGGTCGACGGTTCGATTTTAAGGAGAGGTGTGACCTCTCTCGCCCGCCTTCCCGTAGAGTAAGCTAGCGGTCTGCTTCTCAGACCGGGACGGGGGGATGTTTGTAATATATTGGGTGAAACTAAACGCAGGCGTTTCGCATTGCTGCCGCCAGAGGGCGTTCGGGGTTTTCACACTGCTAGCGCGAATGGCTCGCGGACGGTCGCCATTGCTATGCGATATCGGTTTGATTTTTAATACGCGAGAGGGCCCGCGTTCTTTGATTGCTAATTAACTTGAGTTGTATTTGTGAATTTCCTGTTTGTTAAATAACTATTGAACTTTGTGTTTGTGTACCCGTCATTGTGACTTTCTCCTGTGGGATGTGACGCGTGGCTGCTCGCTCACATCTACCTGTTGCCGAGCCGATTTCGGGAAGAAATCTATTTATTTGTCCTGGGGAATTGAGATCTCAAGGGTTAGGTAGGGTGATTAGGAATTCCCCCTTCCCGAAGATACTCAAGTTTGGATCCGAAGAGAAAGAAGATTTAGCTTGGTAAGTGTTTTTAAGTGTAATTAATTTATAGGTTAGGTTATCATATAGGGCCCTGTAGCTCCCTTCATAAGCTACGGTGGTAGCAGACTGCGTTAAGTTATTTAGGTTTTAGTCGGGCAAACGTGGTGCCGCGTGGAGATTTCTTCCCGGTACTTATTTTTTACCGGTGGTTTTTTCCCGGTGAAGTTCCGGTACAGGATTCTTCCCGCCGCTTCGTTTGTCCGGATTCGCTCTGCGCACATTTTCTGGCAGCAGAGCGTAGTTGCTCTGCACATTTTCCATAATTTTATGACGTGACGATACGAGCGTCTAATCGTGCTCGGGGTGAGCACTATTTGCGCGAGTATTACATATATTTAAGTAATCATTATTCGTAAGGTAAGAATTATGTTTTTCATTCGCGGAATGGTAGCATTTTTCATTCCTTTTCTTATTCAATTATCCGGCCAAGTACGAGTTGGACTCGCACACCGATGATTTCATATAAAACAGATTTCACTTTTACCAAGTTTAAACTACATATTTGCAGTTTTCAAATTTATCCCGGAACAAATACTCTAGAGTAACTTTCATGATTGAGGCCAACGGAAAATACCCCATCGGTTTAAATTCTGAAATCGCTAAATTTGCTGTATTTACGGCCATATTTTTTGATTGCGTTTATGTATAAGTTTGATTTTTTTCGTAAGTAGCTATTAGTGACTGTAGACCCAAGTTCTGATATAAATTTCAACTTGATATCTATACGCGTTGCTGAGAAAAAGGGTTTTGTCAGAGAGACGTACAGACAGGCAGATGGATAGACAGAGAGACAACAAAGTGATCCTATAAGATTTCCGTTTTTACCTTTTGAGGTACTGAACCCTAAATATGTTGCTTGGGTTTAACCAGAAGTCCAGAAGGAGTCTTTGTGAGTCAGGTGCAAAAACTCATACACAATAATAAATTAACGAACGTTAAAATACTTTCTTTAAATTTGAGTGTTAAATCTGATTAACAGGAGGTAATATAGCATCTATTCATTTAATAAATAAGGATATTTTTTGCCTAGTGCTAATGCTGCCGAACCGATTCTGGCATTATAGATAAGGTCCATTCTGCAAACGTTAAGTCGTAGGTCTACTTAAGAACTCGTATGTCCTACAACTATTAAATTATACAAGTAAGGCCAATGTTTGGCTACGTGGTAATTGGCTAATGATAGTGGACCAATCATGTTTTTTCATACTTACGTAGATATCAAGTATTTCCAGTTTTTTATATTTTTAATGTACCTAAAACATATCATTTTAAATTTTAGTTACCTTTATGTCTTATTTTTTATCACAAAATCTAATAATTTGACCAATGATTGACCATTTATTGTTTTTATTCAATTTACTTCAAAAATAGGCCAAGCCTATTTCAATTTTAGCTCCACCTGTGTACCATCGTAATTCTTGTACCACCGTAGTTGAAACATCAAATATCCATCCAAACTTTGCATAGTAAGTAAAATAAGTAGATATCCAAATAGTATAGTAAATTTTTAGCCCGTAAGCAGCTCACATCTAGTGATGTACCGTTTCTGAAATTTTCAAAAAAACAGCGTTCTTTCAGCGAAAAGTTTTTTGGAAATTTCTCGGAAATATTCTCGAGAACGGAAAATATTTCTAAAAACCCGAGAAATTTCTGAGAATTTTCGGAAATCGAAGGAACATTTTTCAGGAACAGGAAATTTCTCGGCGGCACATCGCTACTTACAGCTAATTTGCTTGGCTTCGTCAGCGCATTAGAAGCAAAGCCAATCCAGCCGAAGCATTAACCTAACCGTTATCACGCGGTCGCTTTGATTGTTTCATCTGACTCTGTCCCTGACAGCATGACGAATGGTCCGATGGGGTCCGATAACAAAAACGCCCGCCACTATCCATGGAGTCCTGTCACCAAAAAACAAATAAGTCCTAATGATCGATCGACTAAGCTCTGGACCCCTTAAAACACAAGTTATCTCGGCCGACAGGTACTTACCTGTTGAGAGGTGACTGATTTGTCAAAATGTTGCGCCACGATTTTTTGAACTCCACATTTTTATTGGATAGATATACTTTATTAGAATTTTTATATTTTATATTTGTAATTATTAATTAAATTCTTTGTTGGTATAATAGCAGCTGATATGAAGGAGGATCGTGGTGTCAAATCAGCCTACCTGGGAAAAGTGTCAGGCAGGCGCCCAGTCGGGCGCCCCAGATATCGCTGGAGAGACACTGTGGAGGCTGATCTGCGTGAGCTGGGAGCGGTCAACTGGCAAGCCACCGCGCAGAATAGGAGTCTATGGCGCTCTCTCGTATCGGAGGCCAAGATCCACTTTGGGGTCACTGAGCCAGCGGAGTAAGTAAGTATAATAGCAGCTGGCATTTCTAACCATGTGACATGGTTGATGTTGAGGATAAGTTGCCTTTTGGTTCTAATTCTTTCAAGTATTGCTTGTGTACAAAATGCAAATTAATTATATTTAATTTGCTCTTTATAAATAGTACTCAAGAAGTCATCAGCAGGTAGGCATCTACACGGAAAACCACAAAATTTATGACGACTATAGTATAAAATAGGTTAGAATGAATGGCAATGACTAGGTTCTTGCAATATTCTACATCCATAAATATACCTAATGGAATAGTGAAAAAATCACTCTCAAAAATATTTTAATCACACATTAACGCTAGTTAGAATAAAAGAAAATAAGTGTATAATAAAGAAAACCTTTTTATTGCCACCAGAAAGATATTGATCCCCAATCCTGGATGCACCATCCAGGATCGAGGAAACCACTTGCAAAATCTTGGTGGGTTAAATATTACAAGATTTGATTCACCAAGGCAAGTTGAATAAAACTTTTACTAAATATAAAGTGCACTTACATACTCGTATTGTTTTATTATGTGACTGCCACTCCTTTGACAGTCGGGTCAATACCTTGCATGTATATATTACTGTAAAAGCTCGAACTATGGTAAATCCTAAGATTTAAGAGTAAGTCTTAGGATTTACCGATATGAGTTGGTAAATGTAAGGATTTATGAAAATGGGATGATTTTTTCGGGCTTTTACTATTTGAATTTAGTACATGCTAGGTTTTACCACTGACGGCTGGTAAATGTTGGTTTTGGGAATAAAACAAAGAGTATCTTTAGTCAAGTCTTCCGGGTCGTCATAAAAAAAATAACCTGAACCTACCTTCTTTTCCGCCCTCAAAGTCTTTCCGGGCTGTGGTCATAAAAAAATTACCTAAACCTTATCTATCAGTCATTTACCGTGCCTTTAATGTAAATCCTGAGACTTACCAAACGAATGGTGGTAAAAATGCGAATCGCAAAATCGTTTGGGCTTTTACCATTAAGAGTGGTAAATCTTAGGTTTTAATCAAAAATCTTAGGATTTACCTTAATTCGAGCTTTTACAGTAACATCCATACTAATATTATAAATGCGAAAGTTTGGATGTGAGTTTGTGAGGATGTTTGTTACTCAATCACGCAAAATCTACTGGACGGATTTCGATGAAATTTGGTACAGAGGTAGATAATGACCTGGAATAGCACATAGGCTAGGCTTTTTATCCCGGGAAAAAGCACTGTTCCCGTGGGAAATTCACGCGGGCGAAGCCGCGGGCAAAAGCTAGTATATAATAAATGTATTATTGCGGATATATTATTATTTATAGCACCATTTAGGCAGATATTCTGCGTGCGCAGGTCGTAAAGCTTGTTTATTAATCAGGGCAGTGCAGCAGGCATTTGTCTAATTACGATGCTTAGTTAAACGGCAATAGAATATTCAAATGCTAGCTTCTTAGATCAATTGCCATGGTTTATTTCCTTTAGCCCTAGTTCTTTAGATTAAGCTACGGAATGTTTAATATTGCTTATTTTAAATATAATATACCTACTTTTCGTCATAATTTCCTTGACCTTATACAAAAGGTGGGTTCAGCACAGTACCTCAATTTTTCCACTTTGCTCTACCGTACGTAAACTCCATTTATTCTTACCAGTCCTATCATGTAAACAATCTTCACAGTACTTCTTGTTGAATTTTGTTGAAAATAAATCAAATATTAGTTCAAACCTAAACATTCTAAAGTAAAACATTTATTAACCACGAAAGTAATTTCCTAAAAAGTCTATTTTAATTTATATTGTTGTAAAATCATAAAAAGACATGGTAAGATTGTTAACATGATAGGACTGGTAAGAATAAATGGAGTTTAGAGCAAAGTGCGGTTCAGTTTCATTTCGAATAGATTTACTTATGGCTATTGGACTGCCAGGTCATTAATTAGAGATGTCAAAAACTTATTATACGAAACAAATAAATTTGAAGAGATCGTCGTGTTTGCAGTGTGTAGATACTTAATTCACAGCAGACATTATTTTAAATATTGTTGCTAGCCGAAGTTAAATATTTTCTACTTTGTAAATACCTAAATCAACACCGACCACTCTTTAAAATGAAATTTCTTCAACCCAGGTCAAAAATTTATTTGTTTTTTTTTGCAAACAGTTTTGCAAGCTTGACTCTGGTATGGAACAATAAGGTAGAAACAAGCGGTTGCATTGAGATAATACCCTTAGTGGTTATCTAGAGACGTGTAAATGCCACCGTATATCATACAAACCTCGGTATTACATCCAGTATCTGTGTTATTAATAGAACTGAATACTTTACATAAATTTTAATAGTTGAGTTTGTAAGATACGAATTGGTGTCATGTGCTCGAATTGTGCCTATTATACACTGTCAATTACTTATACTTTGGAAGTAACTAAAGTTTTAAAAGTATTACGAAAAGAAGTGAACTTGTCTTCGCGAACATTCCATATTATTCGAGTCAAAAGGTCAAAAGGAACTTATTACAATAAATATAATAGCTACTCCATAGATGTCCATATGTGTATATTACTCTCCAACGACATTCTAAAGAAAATTCTCTGAGATAATCAGAATTTACTTATAAATACATACTACCTACCCACTAACACTGCAATTTGGAGGAGTAAGTTGTTTTATAAACAAGCATAACAACTTGCACGGAAATTACGATTTACAGTGGTTTTATCATTTCTTCTTCTCCTCGCCCAGTCAAAATGGCATTCCAATCTTTACAACTGTCGAGCTTTTATAGCACCTGGCCTGAAAACCTTGAGTTGGCTTCCAATGTACTGAGGATTACGATGGCAAACTAATCGCGACCTCTCTACTTAATAGAGTAGAAAACGCTGGTAAAGTATGCGAACGATTACACTTTTCTGCTCCGTTCTCATGGACACGCATGAAATCGGGATTTCTTGTGTTACAGTGCGTCCCCGGCATCTAAGGCATGTGTTGGAGAGTGTATCAAATGATAAGGCAAGCTATCGAATGATGGGGGCATTCCGTCTCGCGTCTGAACCGCACGCGCGCCGCGCTGCAGCAATGTGGCCGCAACCTGACACCGCGGCGGCGCGGGCGCCGCGAGGCCGCAAGGTCGGCTACTGCACTGCGCATGCGTGACCTAACTGCTATCCATCTCTCTACTGCAAGGAGAACATGCTCCGGTGAGGATACAGATCAGAGACCATCTGCTTTTGTGATCTTTCCCCGGATTATGTCATCTATCGTGAGTTGTGAGTACATCTGCACTCACAGAAACTTGTATTATAACAAGAACATGTCATCAAACCAGTTACATAGATACTGTAGGGATGAGATCCCACTATCGAACTAAAAGCAGATTTATTAATTTTTATTCCCATATTAAATTTATGATTTAAGGCGATGATAAACTATAGTAATTGTGTAGGTATTGGGTATGTAGTGGTAACATTTCTTTTACATAAGCACTATTACATGATCAAATTTTTAATATGTATGTACTAACTTTTTCCCGCGGCTTCGCCCGCGCGAATTTCCCACGGGAACAATACTTTTTCCCGGGATGAAAGGTACCCTATATCCTTCTCCGTACTTTTAACTATATGTATGCAAAATTTCAGGAAGATTGGTTCAGTAGATAAAGCGTGAAGAGGTAACAAACAAACAAATTAACAAACTAACTTTACGCATTTATAATATTAGTAAGGATTAGGATAGGATGTGGTCTTATTAATAATTTTGACGTAGTAACCCTACATGGAATTTGCCCGTTTTTGGACTCTACAATTCCAATTCATGGCGGAAGCTTTTATGAAGGGAAGACCAAAAGTTCCCTAGATAATATTTCGAGTCTGTTTTTTTTACTTTACTTTACATTTTATATGAGGTCTGCTAGATTTGGTATCTTACTTGTTTGTAGTACTGCTATAGTGCTGGTCTAGTAAAGCAAATAAATGCTATTTGTAAGGAGACGGTGGAAAAGCTATCATTAAGTGAATAAGCTCCTGGAGTGAAAGCTTTATTTAACTGCTTTTTTTATTGATCGTGTGACAAATAAATGAACGCACATAAATGTACTTCAACAAACATTACCTCATCCAGATGATCTGATATTGCATGGATAAACTGCATACATTATTATAATTAGAAGCACACACATCGTATTATTTAAATATTCGCAGACTTAACGATCGTATCTAATCTTCGGAGCATAAGTAAGTACATACATTAATGTCTTGATTTACTGTAAAGCCGTAAATACTTATGGTAATGGGGTGTGGTATACGTGTTGAATACGAGTAGGTATTGCAAAATGGAAACGCACGGAGCGAACGTACTTCGAACCTTAGTAATATTTCCTTCGGATCTGTTATGCAAATGGACTTATTGACAAACAATATAGTCTGTAATATATGATGTAGATACGTAAAATCGACGAGGTTGGGTGCGTACGGCAGGCGTATGCAAGGTAAGGCAATTTAATATGTGGCCGCAACACAGAGTAACTTTTTAACACCAGACAAAATTGGCACCAACTTTCCAATTAAAATAAAATGTAATGCTGATCTGCTGTGAAGTTACACTTCAATAATTAAATTTTATTTAAATGTAATGAGCGATTTTTCTGACAGCAAAATTAAGAAAAAAAAAATAGTATAAAAAAGTCTCAACAGATGGCGTTTTATTGAAAGCCGAGTCGTATCGTAATATGGCTGTACCTATATTGTGCGCTTTTTATTGTCAGCCAGAGGCAGAAAAAAAACACATAACAGTTTGACAGTTGTACAAATCACAATATTGATACTTTTTTAGATGTTTTTTTATTAGGTTTTATTTTTGTTTAAATGCCAATACCGTGCATTTTTGCTTTTTGAACCTATGAATTCATCTGGGACTATTTTTTATTTTTTTTTATTTGTGTCTCGGAAAATCCCTCATTGCTCAAAACCATAGACATAGAAAAAATAATCATTCTTAAAATTTTTTTTGCTAGCTCTATGCTCAAAACTCAAAACATACGTTTAAGCTTATGCATATGCTACTGTCGAATCTGAAAATCAACTTGATGTAATCCACATAACGACTAACGTTATTTCTATAAAAATACCGGCTATAGTCGGCGCAGACAAAGCGTCGCGCTTGCCTTTATCAATCTGCGAAGACCTTTGACACATAGGCGCGGCGCGGGCGCAGCGGCACCTGCGCCCAAGATAATAGCGCTCTCCACGTCCCACATTTACGTCGACGAATTAAAATGAAATGTCACTTAATTTAATCAATACTCCCCGCGGTGCGTGCGCGCATATGCGCGAAACAACCGCGGATGAATCATCTTGTTTTGCAGTAAGTTCTTGGAACCTATTAATAATTATAATAATTTATTTCATCGATAAAACAATAATTAACAGTCGGTAGTCACTTGAGACGTCGTATAAATTTCCTAATGTGAAACCTAGTGTAACATGATACTGAGAAGGAACAGGTTGCCGTCCACCTGGCCAACCACGCAGACAGAGCCCAATGTGGAACCAATTCGATTCACTTTTAACATTTTTCCATAAATATCGATGACTACGCTATCACAGATGACGATATTAAAATAAATATGTATAATATTTCAACCTTCGCTACTAATTTGCAATTTTATTTTGAATAATGCCCTCTTCTATACCTATTTACCAGCGAATTAAAAACCAAAGACAAACGTAGGTCCGCTTGACTTTTTTTACTTTCGAGTACCTAGGTACAATGCGTTAGTCAAGAATGGTTTGAATGCACATTACGTAGATAAGCATTTCGTCCTTAATATAGAACAAGATTCACTGAAATATCTTGTCTATATAAAATGTTATACAAGTTGTAATCCCGGTGCCCCGGTTGCTCCGCCTTCTCATATAAAATTTTGTATGAAATGTGCCAAATTTGATTCTATCAACTTATAGATTTTGCATGAAACAGTAACAATGTCCATACATCCTTCATCACAAATTTCCGGTTTACAATATAAGACGGGTTGTCACATACAGCCTCTGAATTTCATATCAGTAGAGAAAGTAATTCTCACCATACAAGCTGTGCTATAGTATGACTTGCGTCATCTTCAGTGTTAATAACATTTTAATTAGGTACTGATTTGAAATTTTAGAAGCCCAATACAATTCTCAATTCAACTTTATCCTAAAACAGAACATTTTCACGAAGTAGAGTTTCAAGATTTCTTACCTTTTCTCGGTTTATTCGTAGAACATTTTTTTTAATAGCTTTAGTTTCCCTAAAGAAGTAAGCCTTTGTAAGAGCTTGAAAAGATCTTCAATTTTTGGATGGAACAGGTTGACCGTGGGCGTTGTCTACTTGGCTGCGACTACGGCGACTGCAACGTCGTCGCCCGAAACGTCAGCTACAACCAAAATAACAAAATAGAAAAAAGTGACAATGTTTTTTTTTTAATTTCATGGCTACGATACGCCACATGAATATAAAGGTTCGTACGTTCCGTTATTGTGAATATATTACGAGTTTAAAGCGCAAAATTAAAAAAAAAACAATTACGTAGTACAGTAGTAAAAAAAATGAAAATTCTAAAACCCGTGAAACTCCAAAAACAATACGTTCGTTTAGTGCCCTTTGCGTTTACGGTGCAAATAAATTACGAGACAGATATTGGTCTCCTGTGGAACAGGGCTCTGAGGATGTCGCCTCGCTGGCTCCCACAAATAAGGGCAGGTCATTGATCCCGCTTCTTTGTTTAAAGAATAACACATGTCACACGAGACTCGATCACAATGCTGCATAAAAAGAAAAGATTCATTGTGAGTGTATGCGTGATGTTATTGAAATACATTACCTATCTATAGAACCTAGTTATTATTACAGCTGAATTAATAAAGGTTAAGACAACAACTCTAGATGATTGTACAGTTTTGTACTGAGTCCTAATTAAAATTTCGGTCGAATTGCGTTTGCAAAAATTTGCATCCAGGCTGGTCCATTATTTTTTTTCTAAACATATTCAATGCGAACGAAGGACCATCATATCATTTATGGTCTAGTGATCAGGAGACAGGTACTTATAATGATACACACATTGACAAAGTTCTTAATTATGTACACTTTTCTTCAAGGATAGTCAACATTTCTATCTGAAGGTTATAATTTATGATAATAGATTTCCAAATGTTTGAATTTCGATCGTAAAATAATAATTTTGATTATGGAATTGTTTTTTTGTCGTAAAATCGGTTAGATATCGGATGTCGTATCAGCACGGGGTCTGAGGATGGCCAGGTGTGGCGACAGGACATTAATCGATACTCCATCGTTCTGATCACAATCGGAACCTGTTTTATTATTTTAAGTTGTAGATGACGCAAGTCGAGGTGGTGCCTGGTGCGCAGGTGTATGGCTTTATGCTAACGCAAGATATGATACACAGGGATGGAAATTATGGTCAATATTCAGAATTTGTAGGTAATCTGTACATTAAATTGTATTGTTTAAGTTGGAGAAGTTGCCTCTTCGGGAATAAATCTAGAGGTTACTGGAGGAACTATGTACATATCAGAGTAATACCACTTCGTCCAATTCTACGGATAAGCCATAGGTATAAAAATCTTGAACAAATGTATTTAGTACTATGTGCGTCCTATACAAGTAACATACATTAAAATTTCTCACAAGTTTCGTATATATATGCTGTGCCACGCGGCTTCGCGCCTTCCTCATAATTGTAACTATCATATACAAAATTATTTTTTCAAATCGGACCGGTAGTTCCAGAGATAAGCACGTATAAACAAACAAACATACATACTCTTAGTAAATGTAGATAATTACATCATCTTTACCTCGAGTCGAAAATGTCAAAATTAGATTTTTTTTTACCAATATTTGGCCACTTCCACCAAACATGAAATGGACAGACAATAAGCTGTCGGTCGTTGCCAGCAGTATGTCACGCAGGCAGAGCGCCTCGCTCAGGCGGCGCGGCGTCACTCGCGGCGCCCTCTCGTCTACCGCCTATCACTCCATCCAAACTACACTCCAACTCTCTCCTACAAGTGGGTTGCCACTCGACCCCTACCCCCTCGTATTAAAGTCTCTAAACACCTAACAGCCATTGTTGATGTTTTAATACTGACTTCAACGCGCCTTCGAACGAATACGCGGAATCATCTCCTCTCATGGACAATTAGGTGACTCAGGTTTGCAATTTAATGCAAATGAAAACAAATGCATGCTTCTATGGTTCATAATTATAATTGATATAAGTATTATAATTAATTTGACAAATTATGTTATACCGTTTAGGCGCAGAATCAGAATCCCTTCCATTCCACGGGTCCTTTGGCAGGTCTTTCTAACGGACCTGAATAGCGATTAGAATTGTTTTTTGTACGGATATTTTGAGAACTTGTAATTCTTCGGAGTTCGACATTCAGTGGACAATTGAAATGCTTGACTCGAGTAACACCCGGATTAATATACATAGGATAATTTTCTAAAGTACTCTCATATAGAAATAAGATACGGTGAAAAAATTCCATGCGAGCAGTATGAGAGTACTTTAGTACTAATATTGCATCTGAGATGCTCAAAAATCCAAAAATAAATAATTTTCTAAACTTAAAAAAGGAGCCCTGGATAGCAAGTTCAGAAATAGTCGTGTTTTTTAAATAAAATTTTCCAGCGATATTTTTAGCGGTAGTTAATAAGGAATAGCTAATAAGCGATAGAACAACGTAAACATCCTAGGCAGTCACTAGAGTAAAAAATCCTAAATTTTTCTGCGCAGTTGATGCGAACAATATATGTCTTGTCCATAGTTGTCTGTCATATGACCAATTGAAATATTCCTGTCGTCTTTTTTGACTGACCTCCAAATGCCCCAACATTCCTGATGTCTTTTGATATGTCAACATTTTACAACCTTTTTTTGTATTACCGTTTATATAGACTTGTATGCCAATATTTGCTTACATCGATCGATTTTTGTTTTGTTAATAAATTCTTGCATAAAATTATAAATCAATTCCGAATTAACATTCCTTTCTAACTGCGTATTTTTGTAAGTTTGACTATGAAATTATAGATACATACGAAGTATTTATTTTCACATACTAGACACTGAAAAATATAGGTAGGTACTGTTGTAAAAATTATCTCAAACTGTTCAATATATCACTTCTACGACTTACTTGCCAAATCGAGTCGACTTAGGTGACAATTTATCAACAAAATATCTCATCCGCAGATGAATTCAAATCACTAGGCGTCAAATCATCCGCAAATATTTCCTCCGAGGATGAGATGTCTCCCTTTTCAAATTGCTAGGCGTCAAATCATCTGCAAATATTTCCTCCGAGGATGAGATGTCTCCCTTTTCAAATTGCTAGGCGTCAAATCATCTGCAAATATTTCCTCCGAGGATGAGATGTCTCCCTTTTCAAATTGCTAGGCGTCAAATCATCTGCAAATCACACATGAATCAAAATCAAAAATACTTTATTGAAAATTGGCCTTCACAGGCACTTTTTCACGTCAAAAACTAATTGCATAATTAAATTGTATTATTTAATTTCAAAGCTACAAACTACTACCATTTCGGAACGACCACTGCTGAGAAGTAATGCCGAAAGTAACTCATTAAACAAAATTGGTTCTTAACTCTATGTGCTATCTTTTATAGGGAACTAGCTTTCGCCCGCGGCTTCGCCCGCGTGAATTTCCCTTGGGAACGATGCTTTTTCCCGGGATGAAAGGTATGCCCTTTGTCCTTCTCCGTACTTCCAGCTAATATGTGTATGAAATTTCAGGAAGATTGGTTCAGTAGATAAAGCGTGAAGAGGTAACAAACAAACAAACAAACTCACTTTCGCATTTATAATATTAGTTAGGATTTCGTTGCAGGACCGGAACCACAGAGGGGTTCTTTCAACAGTTATGATTTTTAAAATTCGGCTGTTTTTGTAGGCCACTAAAAAAACACTAACACTAGATAAGTAGTTTATTATCCTTGTGTCCATTGGGCCCACGATTCAAGCTCAGTGCTTAGTTGGGTGAGTTCGTTCATTTATTAGCTCGCTCTGTGTGAACTGGGCACGACACAAAGCAATGCAGGCGATCGGGATTCCATTTATATCTGTCTCTATTTTCCTGTTAACAGTACGTGCACTTACTCTTGGAGATGCATAGCCGAGCCTCGAGCATCGGACGCACTTCTCGTTAAGAAATGTGTACGTTGGAGTTAGGACCTAACGATAGTTGCAATATTGAGGGTTTATCATCCACTGCACTAAACCCTCGATTTATTCCGTTCTAATACCAACAACTTATACCACTGGTATTTAGTTTCTATTGGAATGGAATAAGTCAAGGTCTCTACAATTAAATAGGGGATCAAATTTCAAACACAAAATTTAAATATTCAAGTATTTATTAAAAAGCAGACTATATAGTCTCCGAATTTTAGCCAGGCCTTTACCATAGTTTCTGATAATAAGGGTGACATCATCACCGCGCTTCAACACACCCTAACAAGGCGCGCTAAATATTCCACAGCCTCACTGGTTCTACCTTAAATGGAATATAATGAAATTGACTTAACAATTTTACTAACAAGGTATACCTACTTAGAGTATTGGTAAGTAGAAGGAAATCCTGAGTCACATTTTTTTCATTTACCACGGTAGTACTGATTTCAATAATATTTGTCTGTGTTTTGCTTAACTTCAGGATAATTCTCCAAAAAGGATTCTTTGCGTATCTTCGTGACGAATTACCCTTATAAGAGAAGTTATGTGGAGAATATTTTTTTGAGAATTAGACCATTATCTGATCAGCCATCTGATTTCTTATGCTAGTGGTCTATGGAGTCGTTTCAAACTTTTACCACGATTCATTTGGTACCTCTTTCTCAGTGAGTAAGTGTTAAATAAATACATCTTCACCGGGAATCATCATATTCATTGTTTCATTATATGGGTTCGGCGCAATGTCTTATTTTTCCATAAGTCTTTTTTAACTGTCATTACTCCTCGTGTTAGTAGATAGACCGGACTTTTACGATCTATGAATCTATTAGGCCTTAGATTTTACTGGAAAATCTTGAGCAGATGTCTGGACAGAAAATGAACTAAGTACTCCCCAACCTAAATGTTAGTGCTTATTTAAATGGCAAAGGCAGTTAGCATCAGAGCTTACCGGTACCAAATTCTCCATATAAACCAGAAATTGCCGGTTCTTTCCGGTACTTTTTATGAGAATTTGTTACTGGTAACTGCCGGTAACCCTAGTGCCGTATAAGGTTTGCAAGTTCGGATGAGATACAAAACGGGGCAAGACGTTGAGGACCGAAGATTCGCGGAAGTGCGGCGTCCAAGCGTCTGCGTTCGCGCAGCACCTGCTTGCGCCGCCGCCGGCTATTTATAAACCAGACCGTACATCGACCATAGAGTAATAACCACGGACGATGGTAGTTTTATGTCTATTTGCATTAAGAAGCTTGGTACTTTTGTACCCGTTCGTGTACTAGATGAACATGTCAAGTCGTGTTGTTACCTTAGTTGAACTCTGGTATCTACCCTGGTTCCTCGTCAAGTCTCAACCACAGAAATCAATGTTTTTAAATCTCACCTCTTGTCTTTTTGAAAACTCTAATTCTCTTTTTCTTCTTACTAATTCTTCTCGGTGCTTCAGAATGCGTGTCAAGCCGTTGGTCCCGGCTGTATTTGCAGTCATTAAAAGCTACCAATTGGTATTTGCCCCTCGTGTCGTGGTGAGTCTAATGGCTGATCCTCCTTCTCCAAGCAAAGTCAGTACCGCTGTAGTAGGAACAATAAAACGGCTAATGATGCTTCTTTGTAATTACTGTCAACGTAGAGGTTGTGAGGAAATTAGACCCAAATATCACCCAACGACACTTAGACACTTCATCCAACGATCATGGAATTACCCTAGTGAATGTAACTAGACCCGTGGATGTCATCGTAAGTACACGAGCAAAGGTAGTTACGTAATGTTTAAACAGAATAGGTAGAGGTTCAAATAACATGATTAGGTACCTACTCATATGAGAGGTTGGTGCCTCTAATGTAATAACTGATCTATGGATCGTTCTACAGCATACAGATACCTAAATTACTCTCTAACTATATTCTGTGTATAATAATATATGTATATCCATGTTGTAACTTCAAAGCGCACAAGCCCAGTAAAATAATATTTATCCACCAGCTTTTTGCGCAGTCTTCTCAAACGATTCCACGATACTATCTGCATAATTGTCAATAACAATGTCTGATGCTAAGATATTTTCCATTAATATGATTTAAACAGATTGTTTTATTTATAAGGAAACAAATCATAGGATGACTCGTCTAATGGACTAGCCATGTAAATCTTATAAAAGACTAGCTGGCCCGCGGCTTCGCCCGCGTGGCGTGGTTTAGCTTAGATGAAAAATCTTTTTGTGTTCCAAATTGTAGTTCAGCAGAAAATGCTCATCAGGTTGAACGATTTTCACTAAGGCGCCATTTCCATATATCTTATAGCGTAGCTGAACTCTTGGAGTTCTTCATCAGATGTTCCAGATCGTCAATTTTTATACGTCAGCAGAAAATGCTCATCAGGTTGAACGACTTTTTCTAAGGAGCCATTTCCATATATGTTATATTGTAGCTGGTCTCTTGGCGTTCTTTATCAGATGTTTCTGATCTTCGATTTTTATACGTCAACAGAAAATGCTCGTCAGATTGATAAACTTTTGCAGAGGTACCATTTCCATATTTCTTATAGTTTAGCTGTTCTGTTATGGTTCTTCATCAGGTGTTCCAGTTTTCAAAATCAATTATAACCTACTTATATGTTGCCCAGACATAATAGCTATACAACAAAAAAGTTTCATTCAAATCCGTCCAGTAGTTTTTGCATGAAACGCGTACATACATACAGACAGACAGACAGATAAGAAATTCCAAATTTTTTTTTTTTGCTTTCTATTATTCTTTTTAAGTTTCCCTCTATCCATTTCAGTCAAAAATACAAAATGTACAGACAAAATATTTTTACTGTTTTATTATATGTACAGATGATAAACGGATTGAAGAATAACTAGCTATAATACTATATCTATTTATTGAAACTTCGTTGCATTACATAAGATAAGTTCACTACCTATATGAGAGCAAACAAATAGAGAAACATATGCTGGACATATATGAATAAATACATATTTTTCTTCACTTATAACAGGATTCATGCATTATTAGTGATATTATAGACGAATGTGAAAGAATTTTTACTGAAGTGAAACGTGGATGTTTGTGTTCACAATGCCGGGTCTTATTGGTATCGGTGAATAATGTCAGTAAAAAAATTGTGGTTTCTTCTATGGGGTCCCTTGTCTCTTGACCACTCTTTGTACAAATAATATTGTCTTATTTATTTGTGTGCAATTTACTGAAAAATCGGTTAACTATATCCTTGGTGCAGGGACAAAATATTGTTTTCAATAAAACCTCAGGCGCTGGTAAATCATCTGTTGTTCTTGGCTTCTCTCACCTTAATTTTTCCACCCCCACTCTTGAGGGGGCAGCTCATTCCCGAGCCACTGCTGCACTTGGTGGTAAGTCAGCCAGGAATCATTCACGAGGTCAGAAGCAAATACCCGCTCCCTCCCACCAGTTGATAGCGCAACTAAATACGAGTATCATTCCTTTAGAGTCCTCTCAGCAAGAACTACTTACAACTGAGGAGGGCGAGGAAGGAGATACAGAAAACGAACAGTTGCCAGGACCCTCACGACCTAAGGAGGCAACCTAGTATACGGCCCACTTGGATGGAAAGCGGTTACAGTAGCCTATGGACGTCTGCAACACCATGGGTGCTACTGGCGCGTTGCCGCCTTAAGAGGTGTGATAAGAGGATGGGTGGGGGGATGAGGGGATGGGGGATGGGCCTCCGGCTCTCTCACTCACAAAACGAAGCATAGAAGCGGTAAAGCTACTATTCAAACATAATTAGAACGGAATATTTAAAAAATAAAGCTTTTTTTCAATTTTCACTTTTCCGTGTAGTTCGAAAACGGATGAGAATTTGTAATCACTGTATAGAATTAAAGTTATAGTAAATTTTATAAGCTTTCATTTCATCTTTGAACATTTTTTGCTACAACGCACCGTTTGCGATATTGGTGGAAAACCTAAAATTTAGATCTTTGCCACCCCCCCTCTCTCCGCCTCGCCTCCTAGACTCCAGGACTTTTAGTATGTTTTCTCCCTAAGCACCCTGATTAAGTTTCTGCAGAAATCGCTTAGATTCTAGCTCACGCATTCTACAACTATTATTGACCGAACAAACGACGACAGCATCTGAGAATGGACTGATGATCTTCAATCGTCTGAACAGATTTACTCGTAAGTACTTGTTCCTCGCTGCCGAACATAAAAAGCACACATCGGAAACAGCACTAGAACAAATATTATTTTTTACGATCAGTGCAGTGTTTGCCATGTCAGACATGTTTACGTAACAGTGTTTAGGGCGTGCGGCTCGTCAAACACACAGACAACTCCTGTGGCTGTTTGCTAACACCGGCCGCGGTAGCTAACGCTGATGAATAAATACTGACGGTTTTTTAAAAGAACCGGTATTTTTTTAATGTGTGTCAGTGGCCAGCACTGGTTTTCGATTTTCAAACCGTCAAAAGACATAATGGAAACGAGAAGAGACAAGATATCTAAGGTATATGAACCAGGAACCTTTTTGTCCTATACGATTGATTAAAAGTCAAAGTCATTTTTTTTTATTTAAATAGGCTTAAAAATAGCATGTTTAATTCGTCAAATTCTCGTTTTTTAGTTAGTTGACGTCATAAAATTGCTTAAAGCTAAGGTTACCACCTTTGTTGATCGAAGGTTACCACCGCCTTCAAAGCGTAAGTGGAGAAGAGGCGGCGCAACAAACTCCACTGCTGCATTTTCTCTAAAGACGTCACTTTACAACATATGTCTTACAATGAAATGACTGTGTATGTGGACGAATATACATTGAATATTTATATGAAATGTCAGATTTATAAATTAATAAAATTATAAATTAATAAAATGTCACTGAAAAAGTAAAGCCTAGAGAGTAATATGAAAGTATGATTGATGATTGATTTATTTCCTAAAAAGTTCTTCTGAAACTCCATATTTAATACTTAATTTACATAAAATTTTATTCATTAGAATATATGTACTTACCTGGACCTACTGTCAAAGTCAAAGTCAAAGTCAAAATTTTTTATTGAAACTTGGCCTTCAAAGAAGGCTCTTTTTCACGTCGATAACTAATTATTTAATCATAATATTTTATGTCTCAAAGCTACAAACTACTAGCATTTCGGAACGACCACTGCTGAGAAGAAATGCCGAAAGAAACTCATGAAACAGTCTTGGTCGCCTAGCATGCCAGAGGGGCTATTCATTAACTTTATACATACACTAGATTGTGTACAGTCAAAAATAAAATAAAATATAAGTAAAAAAATAATAATAATATAATAAAACATGTTATGTTTGTGATCAAGTAACCACAATGAATTGGTTAAGAATAAAAAATAAAAATAAAATTCGAATCAGGATCGAAGCAGGATCCCCTGGCAACACCCGTTCACAAGTTTGAACATTTTAGAAAAATAAATACTTTCAGTCACTTGAAGATCACAATACACGTACATGTTTAACAATTAAATGTCAATGTAATTAAATTTAAAAAAGAAAGGTAAGGTTATTTTTTCACAATATCAAAAGAATGTAATCAAGTGTGGAGTGGCGAAGTTGTAGGGAGACTGTCTCATACAGTTTGAGAGATTGCATCAATACATGCATGGTTTGATCTGTGTTTGTGGGTTATTGTATGTGACGCAACTACGATCAACTGTCTTTCACTTTGACATGTCTGAACTCATTACCATCTTTATACATGCCTAAATAGCAAATAAACTATCAGTACTTAGTCAGTGCCAGATTTGCCTGATGGTGCTTTCTCGATGAAGGTACTGACAAATCACCTCCTGGCTTAAGTCAATTTAAACATGAACAACTTCAAAGCAAATATCAAATACTTAATGAGATATCCTAATTAAATTTTTCAATAATGCGATATTCAATTATTAGATATAGATACCTATGACCTTTAGGTACCTATAGCTTCGCCAAAGTATGCTGAAACAATTCATTTCATAACCTCACCTAGAGGGAAAGTAATTGAGATAACTTTAAATTAAAGAAAACATTCCTTTATTTAATTGTATAAAACGAAACCATCCAAAGATTTTTGAAAATTCTTTCGCCACATCCGGGAATTGAACCCGCTTAAATCAGAAAAGAGACATTTTTATGGCATCAATCATGATCAAAATAAGGATAAAATATGGTAAATTAAATCAAGCGCTTTTCGTCAACATTGTGAACCAAAAGTGGAACTCCTGCGTCTACGTTTCCGAGCACATATACAGCCTGACTCTTTTCAAAACCAGCGTAAGGTTGCTTCTGGGTAAGCTCGTTACACCGTAGACCTCATCTCTGTCCTCGGGCAAGATTGTGGTCACGAGCAAACCCAACTTGTGAAAGAAAAGAAGGAAAATCACTAAACCAATTAAAGTGCTGAATAACGTATCTCGCCAGGTTCTGATTCGTCATCGTGTGTGGAGTTGGTTTTCATCCCTTTGCTAAAGGTCAAATCTCGAATGGTCTCTACAGCACTCTATATTACTATTCCTCGCCACAACTCTCAAACTGCCTCTTGATGTGGTCGTTCTTTGACTGCTTCTGCTTTTCCATCTCTTTTATTGTTGTTATTGGAATAAAGTTTACTTGCAGAGGTCGATATTACTTACCTATCTTACCTATTTTGATACAGATACATAATCACGTCTTCATACCTTACGGGGTAGACGGAGCCAAGAATCGTGAGACTCGAAGGCCACGCTTAGCTAAATAGTAGACTAACTGATGGGATGGAGATTCAGGTATAGTGACAGGTTGTTAGCCCATCGCCTATGAGTGGAGGAATCCCCAGTTTAAAGCCCTTTCCCTCCTGTTACAATCAGCGCGGGAAGAGAAGTAGCTGGCAAATTCTATGTTTTTCTATGCTCCCAGACCAGCATGGAAGACCAATTTTGATATCATTTGATACTTTCTGTATTCGTGAAAAATAAACATACCTACCTATTTAGAATTTAATTTATGTTACTTACAATATCATCTTCATCAATCAATAAAAAGTAATATTGTTTTATGATAATGTTTCGGTTATTGAGACACGCGACCGTTTGGTCAATGGTCTTGCGAATCAATAGACGATTAAAATTGAAGGCTAGAGGTCGTAAAAACTTTGCAAGGTGAATTCTGTTATGTTAGACAAAGGCACATCGCACACTGGGCTAATTAAGGTGAGCTTGGAATGCCCCCGCGGCAACTCTGAGGATGAAATATCAAGTGCTTAGAAGTAGATGCAGTCTTTCCAGTTCTGTGCCACTTCTTTCTTACCAATGAGTGCTTTGTTTGGTATTAGAAGCCACAATCATTTTTGGACTGGTGACCCATAGCAGTAAATGTAAGGAAGAAATAGTTTCACCTATAGATATATGCAACTTTATTACGGAACAACTTAGTTGTCCTGTTAATAATAAAAATCGTTGATTCGTTTATTTCCTAAAATTGAGCCGTTGGGAAGTAAATTGACCTCGTCGACCGTTTCTTTGTTCGGAATGGAAAAAGCGAAAATATGCATGTTATCCTTTAAGTTTACTCCGTTTTTCTTTTTGTCTGCTTGAAAATTAACATCTGTGATCGTGTTTAATTTATGTCCCAGCTGTAATTGCGGAGCGCTCAACTCTGCGCCCGCGGCGCTCGTCGTGCGAAGCTTTTGCGTTGCCTCTAAGATTTATTTACATCCGGATTCTCTGGCTAACAATTTGAATATTTCGATATCTGGGAAAAGTTGCACAAATGCAGTTATAAATGAAAGTGGTGCGATGTTTATCTCAAAAGATCTATTTAGAGGCGCTTTGGATATATTATGTGCTTTGTATTAGAATGTACAAAACTTCCATGAATTTCTTAACGTTTCAAAACTCTCGATGCTTAAGTAGGTACTGGCTTTAACTGTACCTTACGCACTAAGAGTAAGTACATGTGCACTCAGAATAACCTCATCTCCTCTCCACGTCATTGTCAACGTCATTCAATGAGTGACGTGCCATCCATCCAAGTCATTTACTAAGCCTACTTCTCCGGTAACGGCAGTATTTGTGTCAAAAAAATTGTTGATTGTTTGCCTCGAGTCTCCGTCTATAAGAAGAGTGAGTGAATCGTAATTAAAAAGTATAGCGATGGCTATAACTTTGCTTCAACTTTCTTATTACAATTTAGTCAAACTTGAGCGATATTTCTCTTTTATAAATTCATCGATATAGTACCTAGACTAATTATCCAAATCGCGTCAATCAAATTCTTTATTACAAATGATACAATCGATCAAAGCACATTTTGGGTGAGTGTATTATTAGGTATGCAACTTACCGAAGCTTCATCGTGCCAAGGACTTTGCGGCCATGTGTTGTTGTTGTTAAACACAAATTGAATAGAGATCCGCAGTTAGAAAACTCAATAATTTGATATTACATCTATGATTTATTCTTCGTTCGTCCTGAAATGTTTCCTACATTCCATAAAATTCTTTGCCCCTAATCATTGTTGTTCTTCGTCCCAAATTTTGATTACTAATCATATTTTACAAACGTAAAACTACCTCAACTGTCTGCATATTTTTACAAATTTAGTAACTAATTTTGTAGATGTCGACGACACGTACGATAGATCTTATAATAATGTATTAGTGTTAATCCAGATTAATTGTTTTCAAAAGTATGTGAAAAATATACACCTGTTGTGGTCCAATGGTCCCGTGGTTTTGGTTGGTAATTGCGTTTGAATATGACTTACTTAGGAGGTTTGATACGACTTGGGAGATAGTGGATTTGAATCCCATGCTGGATGATTTATTGTTGTCAGCTTTGGACTAAGTAGGCTTGAATCCAGTAAGATGATTCCTGTGCTTCAAAAGGCACCTTTAAGCTGCGGCTGTGTAATAGTTTTTGGTGTAGATATTATTTACATGGTGGCCGTGCGGTTGTGGTTGGCCTTCGATCGACAACAGCCAAGAGGTTGCTGCCACTTTCACTCTGCCACATCACACTTATAACGATGTTTCAATATAATGGATACGGCAATTTGTTCAAAATCAATCAAACCGTTTTTTTTTACCTCTTTCTTTAGTTACTAATTGGACTTGTAGTTTGACATATGACTACGTTTTGACTTTAAAGTTTTAATTTTTAGTCAACGATAACATATTGCAAGTAAGCTACCTATCATTGCACAGTTTTTTTTATCGCGTTTTTTATGAAGTTACTGAATGACGGACTGACTAAGCTATGGATGCCTGGATTCAAGAGATCGTTTTTAACTTAAAAAACATGGAATTATAGAATCCTTCATGTTCTAATGAACCAATACTGAAATGAGTTTCTTTTGGCGTAGTATTTTTGGTATACGGTAGTATTTCCTAACTTAACCGTTTTCAGGTAATGTATAAAGTTTAGATGACGTTTTATTTCCTCCATTATTACAGAAATGCTAGCGCTTTAGCCCTTATTGCATTATATATAATTAGGAACCAGAGCATGGAAGATATAAAGCCTTTAATATACAATAAACAGACAGTTGGAACAGTCGTCCTTAAAACAATTCTATTGTGTTTAAACATAATCAATCATTGGCTTTTTTCACGTCTTCGGTTGTCAACGTCTCAGTGGAACAATTAAATTGCTAACCGGTTTATAAAAACAGCGATATTCAAATGGTTGTGTTGCTAATATTGCTTTTAGTCAATATTTTATCTAACTTGATGTTCTGTGGTTGCCAGAATACTCGTAGATTTTCCAGTTGTCGGTCTTTAATAATTCAATCTGACAACGTAAAATATCAATAGTCAGATTTCTTTAGGGACTTGAAAAGATCTGAAAAATATTAGATAAGTAATACCTAAAATAAAGGCAGATGAAACAAAAGTTTCAGCCCGTTATACTGATCGACTTTAACGTTCCAAATTACTAAAAATAAGTTCAACTTCTCAGTCATTCAAGCTACGATGACGACCAGGGAGGGAAGCTATCTACTGACTTAATATTTTTGAATCCCATTGATGATGACTATACAACTTAAACATCCCACTTGAACATATACTTATCTATGTGACATTGCGTTGAAGTAGGTATTAATATTTTATGTACAGTTAGGTTCTTGGTAATTGACCTCCATCCATAATTTATTTTCATAACAGCCTCACGAAAAAAGTCGTAAAAACGTCCTAATGTTTGAGCAAATGTGATTTTTTTACTCTTTATTTTCGGTCTATCGTAAGAACATACAAGTTTTCCGAACTTTGTACATATTTTTTGATTTTTGTGCATCTCACATGCAATTAGCTCATCCAACTGATGATTGATGTGCAGGATTGAAATGCGATAGCTCAGTTGGAAGAGCAAGGCGTATAAAGACCTGGTAGCGGGTTCAAGTCCTGCTCGCATGGAATTTTTTCACCATACCTAATTTCTATATGAGAGTACTTAACTTTGTACATGTTTAGTACAAAACTTCAATAGTCATAGATTATAGTGCAGGTATAGCAAAAATACTAGGTGTTGAAATCTCCTTAGCAGAACAATTATACTATCAATTTAGCCACTTTGAGGTCCATAATCCAGAGAGCGAGAGAATAAACGAAGCATTAAAACGAATATAGCTATTTCTATGGAACTAGTGAGATCTTCCACCAGCTTTTTCAAGCATTGACCCGGGAACCAGCTATTAATTACCAAAAACGGGTGTGATGAGTGATTTTAATATAATAATAATTTTTTATTCGACATAACCGGTAATACGGCAACTACTCTTCTCACCGGTTTTAGGTGAGTCGTACATTTCAAAACTAATACTGCTAGTCGTGTGACCAATACATTTACATTCGACCTGTCTTTATGCTGTATTTCATTCCGTCCATGAATGCAGGCACCGAATGCAGAAGTGCATTTAGCACAGTATTTTCACAAAGATGACAAGAAAAGTCCTTCCTTTTTCCTTGTGTAATTTCTTCTTCGTAGATCCTCAACGTCTTATAGGCGCACTTATAATCAGAAATACCTTTTATTACGGCTGTTACCGCGGATATAACACATTATTGTAGCACCTTCTTCCATTCATAATAGTAAACGATTTTTCCTAGACTAAGGAACACCCATAGGCGAGGTTAACCTATACGTAAGATTAAAAAAATGGATCTGTGGATGCCAAAAAGGCGTTAATTTAGGGTCGACGGTCGCCAGATCATGAGCAAGTCACAGAGTACATGAGCGTGTTTCCAAACCGGTGTTGCGCAATAAGGTCGGCGTCAAGGACGCGGGCTGGCGGAATGGACGGTGTTTACGTCTGTCTAGCGTAGAGCTCGAACAGCGAACCACTCCGAACCTCCTCCGGCCGCCTTAGCAACATAAGACTAAAAATTCTTACATGGTTGTCCATGGCACACACAGCACCAGCCATCATACATACATCGAATCACGTCTTTATCCCTTACGGGGTAGACAGAGCTAAGAGTTGTCAGACTCGAATGCCACGCTTAGCTGAATAGTGGGCATTCTGATGGAATGGAGAAACGATATTTTTAACCCCCGCCATCTGAAACGATATTTTTTGACCTAAAAACAGGGCTGTTATTAGGTGGTCGTATCTGTTACTGTATGTTTATCTGTAGCATCGCTGCACAAACAGATGAACCAATTTTATCTAGTTTTTTTGTTTGAGAGCTGACTTTTCTATCAGTGAAAACTTGTAATTGGCCATTGTTTTTTTTTATACAGTAAGTTCTATAATTGTAAATTAGGTGTAAGTTTTCCGAAAACATAAAAATAAATAAATAAGTAAATGACAGTGATCTTAGGTAAATTCGTGAAAATGGGTTAAGTCATTAAGGAGTAATCAGCATTTTTCAACGTGAAGTCGGGGGTTTTGTAAATTTATAATTTTTACTAGCTGTCGACCGCGGCTTCGCCCGCGTGAGTTTCGCTTAGATGAAAAATCTCTCTTGGAGCTTTTCATCAGATGTTCCAGATCTTCAATTTTTATACGTCAGCAGAAAATGCTCATCAGGTTGAACGACTTTTAATAAGGCGCCATTTTCATATATGTTATAGTGTAGCTTGTCTCTTGCAGTTCTTCATCAGATGTTCCAAATCTTCAATTTTTATACGTCATCAGAAAATGCTCATCAGGTTGAACGACTTTTGTTAAGGCACCATTTCCATATTTCTTATAGTTTAGCTGTTCTGTTAAGGTTCTTCATCAGGTGTTCCAGTTTTCAAAATAAATTATAGCCTAAATGTTGCCCAGGCTTAATAGCTATACAACAAAAAAAGTTTCATTCAAATCGGTTCAGTACTTTCGGAGTGTTTTTTGCTTTCTATTATTCTTTTTAAGTGTCCCTCTATCCATTTCAGTTAAAAATACAAAATGTACAGACAAAATATTTTTACTGTTTTATTATATGTATAGATTATAGTTCAAATTTTTATTATAGCTCAAGCATCATAAAGTGGTGAATGTCCTCAGAGCGAATTTCACACGTACCGACTATAGATAGTTAATGAATTGAACACCGCTGTCGAACGAATCATGCATTTTCCAGTTTATTTTTATAGAGAATTAAATACATTGCAACAATTATTTTTATGACTTTTTAAATGATTGAAATTGTGTGTCAATAAAAAGTGCACATGCATGATATTTACTGATAATACTTATCATATTATGTCCTTATGCCATTATGTGCTGAGTTAATAAACAACTGACAATCATGATTTCAATTAACTTGGAAATAGTAATATAGTAAGACCAACCTAATCTGCCTAATTCAGAGCTTTATCTACATAATATACTCTACATATGAGAAAGTCTCTTACACAAATATGGCAAAATGGTCATAAAATTATTTTTTAATTATTACTAAAAGCTTGGCAAAAAGGAACTCTTGATCAAGTCACCTTTCGAAAATGAGCTTGTTTCAAAGATTTATTGAAAAAAGTAAGAAGTTATCGAAAGAGTTATATACAGTTATAAAACTTTTTCGATAACTTCTTACTTTTAAAATAAAATAAATGTAAGTTAGTATTATTTAAAGTTCAATTCAATTTAATATCATGGCATTCGATATTTTTACCATGCCATCGTAAAGACAGATAGAGCAAGGAGAGATCCTATTTTTTCCAATAACTAAACAAATACCAACCTTGCACAAATATATTTGCATTTGTTCGTATTAGTTATTATTATAACTTATTGGAAAACCATTAGGATTTGAATTACTGCGTATGTATTTCTACGCTACGTAATTTATACAAAAGTTTATTTAGGACTTCCTAAATAAAATATCAACAAAATGTAGAGCAAGAAATTTTCCTAAGTATATATAGTAATTTTCTTCAAAATGACTATGATTTTTAAATTCTGTATGATTGAATGGTTTCATAGTTATTTTGCCAATGTGAGGCCGCCCTTACGGTGAAAGTTGATTGTAAGTGTTGTGAGCTACGGGACAAATAAATGCGAGTTCCGAGGCAAAGGCACGCGACTTTATTATTTATATCTCCACTGTATGCATTTCCAACCTTAATTTCTGAGAAGAAAGGTCCATTATTGATTTATGATTACGAAATTGCGCACTCATACTCAAATTCGAAGTGCAAACATATCTGGAGACGCTCACAGTGTCTTTTTCACACCACACGTATGTAATTCCTTTATTTCGATAACGTGTCAATGTGCAAGTTATTTTTAGATTGTTCTATCTATTTTAGGATTCGTAAATAGATGTATTTAGCTACTGTTATAACTTGTTCGTACTTGCAGAAATGTTATTCAGATCATTTTTATGTAGAAAATTAACTATTCAGCTAAGCGTGGCCTTCGGGATAAAAACGTAATTCTATGTAACTGTTTTCCCGTACGACAGTAAAATATAAAGATATGTTCTAATCCCATTAGAACAATTACTCCTTAAAAGTCATTGATTAAAAAAGTCAGATTTTCACTGTTCAATAAACTTATTATTATTTGAAAGTTTATCAGGGAAAATTAATCAACGCAAAAAATTAAATTACTCGTAATTAAATGTTGAATCACAATCTTTTACTACTGATTTCTGTTTTTTTTTTAAACATTATTTTCGATCACAAGGCGACCACAGACAAAGTTATATGTCAATATGTTTATATGTGAAAATAGAAGGCAAAATATGTGTATCAGCGGTTAGGCCGGCTGTCTCGCGGCCATCGACCGCACGCTCTTCACAAATATTCCAAGCATGTACAAATTAAACAGGTTTTTTTCTTCGTATTACTTTATTACTTTTGCATATAAAACATTGTAAAGCAAACAATTTGGCATCGCAGATCGCGAGGCCACACGCCGAGCGCTCACCGTGTTACACCTGACGAATTCTAAATTTCCGTTAGGTATTCCGTAAGATGTTTGGAAGAATTTATTGAGAATCGTGGAATTGCCAAGTCACATGATTGGATTTGTGACGTAAAATTTATATTTATTGTGTTTTTGCGAGTTTTATCAAATCGGAGAATTTTAACAACCCATAACCTAATTTGATGGAATGGCAACCAATATAATCATTTATTCAAAATTAAATAGGTAACGAAATTCTGTTAGACGAGACCGGGTCTTAAATGCGTCCCAAGTGAGATAAGAGAATGTATAGCGTATCTTGCTATATCATTTATGACGAAAAGGAATCACAAAAAGGCTGAGAGCATCCTAACTCATCACGACCTCAGCAACGGAAATACGATGCTAAATGAGTATTTTTATTCAGTAAAGTAATACTAGGTAAGTCACACTACAGCCATGAAGCAGAAAAAATAACAATGTAAGGAAGTATTATCGGCATATAAGTAAGATAAAATAAATAATTCCCACCTCAGAGGAATCACTGCGTGAGAGCTCGACCGATTCATTCGTAACTTTTTGTCTCTTGGGAATGCGAGTCGTCAGACTTTGGTCTGGTTCGTAGCCCACGGCAGCACGGGGGGCCGCTCGTAGCCCTTTTGTTTTTATTCCCGTGCAAGAATGCAAAACAATTATAATTCCCTCAGGGATAAGTCGCGCTGCTTGGGAACCGAGAGCACGTAATCGAGAACATTCTCTATCTCTTTGTATCTCATTCGACTTGCGGTTTCGAAAAGTATTCGCTTAATTGGTTTAACTGAAATACAACTGCAATCCCGAGGCCTCCTCCGGGTAATAAGATGGTGTTAGGGGAACAGGGAGTGGTCTGAGAGGGTCGTGAGAGGCGCGAGGCGGCACCAAGCTCACAGACACCGACTTCGGCCAATCCATTTACTTTAATTACGCCGAGATGGGGATAAATCGGCGTCCAGCCGTCCACCGCCGAGTTACGAGCGAGCCGGCTATAAAATAAATTATACCCACTTCGTTCGCCTCCACTCAGTTTTTTGTTGCCTTCCAAGGTAAAGGATAAAAAACAAAAGCGAAATCTCGAGAGGACGAAATACGAAGCAAAGACAAAGCTTAAATTTATCTACTGATAATATAGACGTAGGGCGGCGGGCGCGGCAGACACGCAGCGGCCGGGTGGCCGCCCGAATTATACAGCGGGCATTCCAGGGGCCAAGCAAAAACTTGATATATAGCCGACTTGTGACGAACTATTTTAGATTTGGAAGTTTTGGAACCTGCCACGCTCTCAAATGGAATTCATTTTATGTATAATAAATATTGCCAGAATGCAGGGAAGTTTGTACATTATTACTTAAGATAATTTGTTCGATAAGATAGAAGTGTATGCAATCTGGAAACTAGTATCCCATTAAAAATATTTTAATGTCGCACTGTCAAAATGTTATCAGATCTCATGTAGAGCAGATTCGAGCCAAGGTTCTATCTCACACGCCCAATCTATAAGCCCTAAATTCAAAAACTCTATACCTTAGTCAAAATATGTAGCTTGGCCGTTTCGTTACTAAAATAAACTTAACTACAGAAAAGTAATTAAAACAGTGATTTTTTTTAACTTACGCCCATATAAATAAGGTATAGAGTTTATTCAGACTTGTTTTGTTTAGGGCTTGTCAAGTTAGGGCGAGTAGAGTTAGAACTTGGCGCCGCATGAGATCTGATAACATTTTGTCAGTGCGAGCCATATGGTCATGTCTTGGCAACATTTTACATGAAACAAAGTAGAAAACTTTTTGAGTTTCGCTTGGCTTGTCTTAGCGTGCTGACTGTGCTCCCAGAAATTCCTACTATACTAAAGCTGTTTACCTATTACATATATTAATGTTTGAACGTTAGCTTGTGAGTATTATACATTTTGTAAGTACATTACTAGACGGATTTTGATGAAATTTGATACATGGGTAGAAAAATACCGGGAACGTCAAATATGCTTCTTATTCCGAAATATCTACCTAAGTTATGCCCCACGGGGCAGCTAGTAATATTTAAATGTGATAGTGTGAACGGATTTTTGATGATCTCTTTCACGTAGAAACTACATAATGGATTTTGATGAAATTAAATAAAATCTAGAATAACACGTAAGCTACTTTTTGTCCCGAATTTCTCAAGGAAGTAGGACGCGAGTAGTCTTCAACAAAGGCCTAGGTCCTAATTACAAAATCATTTAACTTTTTCCAATTATAAGCTTTAATTTTGGGTCAAATTATAACCACTTTCTCCTATCCTACAAAATTTCAATTATCATGTTAATCCAAATTCGATGACAAATCTACAATGTAAAACAGAGCGTAGGAATTAATGTGAAAAATACATAACCTCTATTTTATATTCCATTAGTAGTCCGTTGACTACAAATGACAAATAATGATATTTATTAAAATTATTATCCGATAATATTAATACATTGCGTTATCAGTAAAGTACTGCAACAAAGACCTTTGTTTGATTCAAATCATAGATTCTGTGAATAAATACCAACATTACCAACTAATAAATGTATAAACAGTACGATATTATCTTATAAGAACAAATCGCATCTTAACTCATCCTTAAGTTGTAGATAACAATCAAACAAGTTGTTCGTACCTAATACGATGATCTTTATGAAATAACTTCTATCGGCCGATAAAAAATATATGGGATTATATTGTGTAGGGATACTCCATAAAAATCTGAATAGATGAATACTGATCCTCAACTATATTCGTGTCGTCTGATCTAACAACTTTATTCTTGTAGAAATTCCGGATTCCCGGATAACCTTGCTTTTTTTTTTAAATCGAAACTGTACATACCTAGTGCTAGTGATGAACATGTTCAAACTACCAAAAAGTAACAATCAAACATGTTGATCCCGTATGAATTTCGGAAATCATCACTTAGTGCCAGCTGCTCCCCTACCCCTACACTCCCTTAGGAACCTACATACTAAACTTCAGTTTGGTATGCCCAGTAGTTTTGGCTTGTCAGTCACTCAGTAGCACAGATTACTAAATAGGTAATAGTCAGTAATTGAAGAATTTTATATATATTGATTAGTATAGATCGTAAATACAAGGTAATTTTAAAGTACTAAATTTTAAAAAACTAAGGAATATAAAAAAAAATTATTACAAGTTGTAAAGCACCATTTTATATGTCACCATGTCAACTTTATGGATGCAATAAAATATTGAGTATTGAGTATTGAGTAAAGCACCTCAAGAGCGTAGCCCCGTGGCAACGTGCCCTAAAGGCTGGCTGCATTGCCAAGCTGTATGGCAATACTTAGCCTTTAGCCAAAGAAGATAGTACAGATTAGTATACAAATTGGAGTAGGGAGATAAAAATAAAGTGCGCGACAAACCCTTATACAGATTTCCATCGACGCTGAGCACCACCTGCCAGGAATTCCACTCCCACACCAGGACCGAAATAACGGCGCATCCACACCGACCATTGGATTCAATGATTTCTGTTTATTGCTCGTGTTTATCATCTCGTAAAACCTAACTGAAAACGTATTATAATAATAATAATAATAACCCCCTTAGGGGCCACCTTGTCGTGGTAGGGGGGCTTACGGGAAGGGGATTTCATAGTCCAATATAGGAACTATCTACATTACAACCTGACCATCAAGGTAACTCAATCCCCTTTCTCAACTAACGGTCCCAAACCCAATCTAAGGTGTGACCAATCGTGCCGAGAGATGCGTGGCTAAGGGGGAGCTTAGTCGTGAACGATGGACTCCCGATACAGGGCGACATCGGGAAGTATGAAAAGCCTTGCCTCTGCATGCGGGGCTCTGCAGAGTGTCGACAGTAGTTTTCCCTAGCTACACGTGGGAACAAAATTGGAGAAGTAAATAAAAGATATTTTTTAAGATCTCGCCCTAATAGGTCTCGAGATACACCAAGCAGCACTGCTAAAAATAATGTAGTAAGTAGGAGAAGTAGCATCAGCGTGAAGTCGAACAGGCGGGCTTCCGTTGATGATCAACAATTACCGACTGCCGATGTAGGAAGTGAAATTTCATCATTTAGTAATCCTCTCTTCTCATCACTTCATAGTTCTTCATATAAACCAGTCCCTTCTTCTTCTTCAGTGCATTCATTAACAAATAGTTTGACGCCGGAGGATGTTGTACAGGAGGTACTTAGTATCAATGATCCTGTACCCACCTCTAGCAAACCTAGTACGCGAAAAAGCTGGTCTATGGACATGAATGTCTTTATTATGCGCACGTACTTAATGCTCACAAACTTAGAATCTGATTTAAAAACTTACCTAGAACCTTTACATATAAAATTTATTGAAAAATTTCCTGAAATGGATGTAAGTCGTCAAAGAGTTGGCGATCAACGAAGAGCAATAGTTCGCAGGAAACTTGTTCCGCAAGACATGTTAGATAGGATATATAAAGAAGTAGAAGAAGAACTACAATCAATCAATAATAATATCAGACAAGGATCACACCATACCACACTACCCACCACTTCTAGACAAACTCCAATACCGTCACAAGCTACGCCAAGTGGTGGTACACGTATGAGATGGCCAAATGACATAAATGAGTCGATCATGAGACACTATTATAGGATAACAAATTTAGAATCAAATTTAACTGCCTACAGACCACTATTACATCGCGCTGTTATCGAACAATTTCCTCATTTAGCAAATTTGTCAGAACAAAGAATATCTGATCAAATGAGAGTAATAATAAGAAATAAGTTGATAAAATCAGATAGAATAAAACAAATAAGGGAAGAAGTATCTAGCGAATTAGTGATTGAAAATGTTTTAGATTTGACTCCACCTTTGAATGATCACACAACTGTTAGCATAGGAACACGTTCGCCAGAAAATCAAGAAAATGCTGAATCGATTTCAATTCCAATTGGTCCAGAATGCAATGAAAACGATGAAGTAACAAATACACTGCGAAAATTATTAGAAGATAACTTAACAAAGTACGGTACTATAGACCCAACAATAAGACCTAAACTGCCTAAACTACACACTACTAAAATTTTGAATAAACTCATATCAATATACAATAAACACATCATACCTTCGAAAATAGGATTACTGGAAAATATAACAGATACACACACACTTATTTATTGCATTGCTTTTTCTATAGTCGAATATTTAAAGATCAAAATAGGAACTTCAAATCTTACGACTAGACGAAACAAACCAAAATGGCAAATCAGGTTAGAAAAACAAATAGAACAATTAAGAAAAGCAATAGGTAGATTAACCCAGTACAATAATGGCAATAGAAGTAGGAATTTAGTTAAACAGGTAGAAAATATATTAAAAAATAACGCAATTCACAATAAACATGAAGACAACAACATATCACCTCAGGACTACTTAGACACATTAAAACCAAAACTTTCAGTAAAAAGCAATAGATTAGCAAGATACAAGAAAGCTCAAGAACGCAGACAGAATAATTCATTGTTCACCAAAAACCAAAAGCAGTTCTACCGGAAATTGAAAACATCTATTGCAACTAATCAAGCACCATCTAAAGAGGTACTAACTGATTTCTGGTCGAATATATGGTCGCATGAAATTCAACATGAAGAAGATGCAGATTGGATTCCTAGAGAAGAAGCACGGACAGAGAACATTGAAAATATGGAATTTGAAGATATCGATTCAATAGAGTTACAAAGCATCATACAAAAGACACAAAATTGGAAAGCAGCTGGCATCGATAGCATCCATAACTTTTGGTTAAAGAGACTAGTAAGTCTGCATGATATACTTGCTAATCAAATTACCGAAATAGTGAAAGGAGATGCCCCTCTTCCAGTCTTTTCTATCGAAAGGTATTACCTACCTTCTACCTAAATCTGATAATACACAAGACCCATCCCAGTTCCGTCCGATCACTTGCTTACCTACGTTATATAAAGTAATTACTTCTTGCATTACAAATAGAATAAATATACATATTGAAAATAATCATATATTAGCTGAAGAACAGAAGGGATGTAAACGCTTTCATATGGGATGTAAGGAACAATTAACAATAGATTCTGTAATTCTTAAACATGTCCATACTGGTAATAAAGATTTATATGCAGCTTATATCGATTATAAGAAAGCATTCGATAGCGTTCCTCACTCGTGGCTGATTAAAATTCTGGAAATATATAAAGTAAATAAATTTATAATTAATTTTCTAAAAGCTACTATGTCTAACTGGACGACTGTTCTCAATTTGCAAACAAATGATAAAGTTTTGACTACATCTGAAATCCCTGTGAAACGAGGGATTTTCCAAGGAGATTCCTTAAGTCCTCTTTGGTTTTGTTTAGCCCTAAATCCATTATCACACGAATTGAATGAATCACAACTTGGTTTTAACATTAAAGTTAATTCCGACACTTTATCCCAAATAACGCATCTATTATATATGGATGATCTAAAACTTTATTCAAATACAGAATGTAATTTAACAGAACTACTTAATATTACCCATAAATTTTCAAGTAATATAAAAATGGATTTCGGGCTAAACAAATGCCGTAAAGTAAATATCAGAAAAGGTAAGATGATCAGAGGAAACTACAATATTAATGATCAGGATCAAATATTAGCAATGAGCAGTGAAAAATTATATAAATACTTAGGTTACAAGCAAGCAAAACAAATAGACCAGAAATATGCAAAAGAACAGTTAAAAAAAGAATTTTTCAGTAGAATACATAAACTATGCAAATCGCAACTAAATAGTAAAAATCTGTTTAAATCCATAAACACATACGCAATACCTGTCCTTACGTATTCGTTTGGTATCATTAAATGGTCCAAATCGGATTTAAAAGGTATAGAAATTAAAGTTAGGACGATATTAACATTTTATCGATACCACCACCCCAAATCTGCGTTAGAGCGCATTACTATACCTAGAAAAGATGGAGGCAGGGGTATGATAGATATAAGTTTGTTGCATGCTAAACAGATTCAACGCCTATACAGATTTTTTAGCAATAAAAAATCATCCAGTAGCCTTCATAATGCCATCTGTACAATAGATACTAACTACACCCCCCTCAATCTAGCCGTAGAAAGAACAGAAAATTTAGATATATCAAAATACATACTAGATAAGCACCAGACTTGGAGTAATAAGGAACTGCATGGCAGACATCTAAAAGATTTAGGACAGTTGCACGTCGATAAGGCAGCATCTAATAAGTGGCTAGATGTAGGAGAACTTTTTCCTGAGACCGAAGGTTTCCTCATCGCCATTCAGGACCAAATAATTGCCACCAAAAACTATAGAAAGTATATATTAAAAGATCCAAATACCTCTAACGATTTATGTAGACAGTGTAACAATAAACCGGAAACTATTCAACACATCACTGGCGCCTGTATTAAATTAGCTCAGAACGATTATAGCCACAGGCACAACCAAATCGCATTTATCATTCACCAGAAATTAGCTCTGAAATACAAACTAATTACAGATAGAAACACTCCATATTATAAATATACCCCTCAGACTGTGTTAGAAAACAATTCCTACAAACTTTACTATGACCGTACCATCCTTACAGACCATACAGTTCACAACAATAGACCGGATATTACACTGGTAGATAAAAACAACAAACATACATACTTAATAGATATTGCTATACCCAACACACACAACCTTCAATCTTCAATTTCAGAAAAACTTAGAAAATACACAGAGTTACAAGAGGAAGTCAAACGGATGTGGAAGATGAATGTAGTATCCATAATCCCAATAGTTATATCCACAACTGGTGTGATCCCTAATGATATTTTTTAGACGCCTAATTCAATTAGATTTACCAAAATTTACATACTTAACGATGCAAAAAGCGGCAATTTTAAATACGTGTAGAAATGTCCGCAAATTCCTTCAATTAGAATCAGGTAATTCAGTCAATATATCCGGATAAAAAGAATATGTTAGCACTTGGTTACCAAACCCGTGTTTTCATAGTTATAATACCAGGCCTCGCCTGAGCACAAAATGTGAAAAACAAAATAATAATAATAATAACTCTTTATTGCACCATGAAAAAGAAAAAGGAGTACATTGTGTCTTAACGGCTAATGTACAATGGCGGCCTTATCGCTACAGCAATTTCTTACAGGCAACCGACAGGTAGGACTTATAGATCATAGATCAGCAGGTACGGCGCAGGCAGAACTAGGATTAACAAATACAATAACGTAAAAAACTAATAGTTACAATATAAAATATAGGTAAATAAATAAAATAAAATAAAAACTACTTACATAGGTACACTAGGCTAAATAAAAAATATAGTAATACATATATTAATATATACATACAATATATACAAACATATACATAAATACACAACAACACAAGACTGCAATATTGACAACGATTTAACTAATAAAAGAGGGTTAGGTTAGGCAATTAAATGGAAAGGAAATGTGCTTTAACTTGGGATTTGAAGCTGGAAAGAGTTTGTGCGTGTCGAATAGAAACAGGAAGAGAGTTCCAGAGGCGGACAGCTTGGACAGTAAAGGAATGCGAGTAGAATGTAGTGGAATGGATGGGAATTTTGAGACGGAGGTTATAAACGCTACGAGTTCGATTTTGCTCTTCACTAATGAACGTGAATCTTTCTCTAAGGTATTGAGGGTAGTCAGGGTTAAAAAGGATACAGTAAAGCATGGAAAGTGTATGCCAATCACGGCGACGTCGAATTGGAAGCCACTTGAGTTCATTCCTAAATTGAGAGACGTGATCATATTTACGGAGTCCATAGATAAATCTGATGCATAAATTTTGGAGACGCTCAAGCTTGTTAAGTTGCTCCTCAGTCAGATCAAGGTAACAGGTGTCAGCGTAATCAAGAATGGGAAATAAAAGGGACTGAGCAAGCGTAATTTTGGTCTGAAACGGCAGAAAATTGCGCAGTCGTTTTAGTGACCATGCAGCTGCAAAGATTTTGCGACTAACCTCAGCAATTTGGGGACACCAAGAGAGAGACTTATCCATGAAAATGCCAAGGTTTCTGACACGATCGCTAAATGGAATTACGGTACCATCAAACGCAATTTTGGGCAAGTCAGCAGTGTTTATTTTAGGAGTTTGTCTTGAGCTACCAATAATAATAACTTGCGTTTTAAGTGGATTGATTACAAGGCCATGCGATTTACTCCAAACCGAAATCGCATTCAAATCAGCATTAGTGGTGTTAATGGCAGATGAAAAATTATCAATTTGAGCTTGAGTGTAAATTTGGAGGTCATCTGCGTAGAGGTGGTATGAACATTGCAAACTTGAAGTGATGGAGTTTATGAAAAGAGCAAACAAAAGAGGGGACAGTACACCACCCTGAGGAACGCCTGCAATAGTATCACACCAGGAAGAAAACTTCTCATCGACATGAACCCGCTGCCGACGCCCATACAAGTAAGAATGAAACCAGTCAATAGCCATCGGAGATATGTTGAGAGAACGCATTATAGCTAATAAAATGTCATAGTCCACAGTTAGATTTTAGCAATGCGTTTAACGCATTGCTAAAATCTAAAAGTGTAAGAACAGTAACTAATTGATTATCCATCCCATATCGTATATCATCAGTAATTTTAATTAGAGCAGTAGTCGTGCTATGTCCCTGACGAAAACCAGATTGCAAAGGATTAAGTAGATTGTTGTGAAATAGGAAGAGTTGGAGCTGATGCTGAACAATGCGTTCAAGGATTTTTGAGAGAAAAGGAAGAATGGAGATAGGGCGGAAATCAGTTAGAGAAGAAGGATTTGTTTTCTTAGGAATGGGAGTAATATGAGCATGTTTCCATGCTGTGGGAAAACACCGGAGGTTAAGGAGTTATTAATTATAGCAGTAATAGAAGGGAGAAGGATATCAAGAATCGGTAGGATCATAGCACGACTAACGCTATCACTGCCCGTAGCATTTGATGAAATAGATAATATGGTCTTCTCAACATCACGATCGGCAATCTGATTAAAAATAAATGGGGTAGTGTTAGGGATTGGTAATTGAGCAATGGAATTAATCGTGTTATTCTTGACATTTATATCAACAGAAGTAGAAGAGGAGAAGGCCTTGTTGAGATTTTCGATGTCAATATTATTTGGACTGGTGTTTTTATTTTTACCAACTCCTAAAGATCGCAGAAATTTCCAGACCCTAGCCGGATCACCGTTTTGAACTGAGTTATGGATATGGTGCCTCTGTGCGTCCCTGCACGCCCTATTGCACTTATTTCTTGCATTAACAAATGAGTCACGATAACGATCTGGATCATTCCTGTACTTAACTTTAGCCTGGTTTTTCTTGGCTTGCAGTACTTTTATATCTTCAGACAACCAAGGGGCAGGCAGATGCCTAAGTCGCACTGTTTATCATAAAGGTTGAGTACCCACCTATTAAAGAGATCCACCTGGTCATTAACGGACTCCGTGTGTATCAGTGCATTCCAATCACAACTTCTAGCATCTTCACGCAAACCATCAATGTCGATCGAACCAAAGTTACGCTGCACTGCACAAAGTTATTATACTCGTATATGTAGGTACCTAATCCTTTTTTATTACACAACTGACCAAGGAGTGTTATGATTTCAGGGTTCATGTATGTATGTGATTTTCTTTGCAATGAAGTCACTATAAGTCCTGATGGATTTCAAAGGGAGGGCTTATCAGATTTTGATTGAGATGTGTTTTAAGATTAAGATCTTATGTAAAGCCTAAAGCATCTGGCTCCAGACGCCCTAACTCTACAACTTCACAAACTCTACATTACACTTGAGCCAAAATATGTGGCTTGACCTTTTTGCTACCGTCATAGGATAAGGTGAAAAATGTATTCACTATTCATTACTTTTATATTACTCGTAGACAATAGTTTTTGTAGTAATTATACTGCCAAGCTAGGTACATATTTGGACTAAGGTGTAAAGTTCGTTGAAGCGGTGGTGGCCGAGTGTGGCCGTCTGTGGCCGCAAAGGTCCCAGATTCGAATCCTGCCCGTGCTACGGAGTTTATATACCAATCTGACTCATGTACCTATGTTAGTTTTCATCGACCACCACTTGCTTCCGGTGAAGGAAAACATCGTGAGGAAACCTGCACTCAGGTTGATGATTATCAGCTAGTGTGTGAAATGGAGAAAGCAATGGCAAACCACTCCATTCAAATTGCCAAGAGAGTCGTTGTGTGTTTCATTCAATATAATGACCACGACCCTCATTCTTAAGGAATACGTCTGAAGAGAGAGAGTAGAGTTTGTCAAGTTAGGCGTCTAGCTGTTAAGCTCTACATGAGTTCTAAGGCCCTATTTTTAAAACTGTGACATACCGAAACCGAATAGACTATTATGTCGCACTCGTCCTACTATGTCACTAAAAACATAAAAGCCGTATTTTTGAAATCACTCGTTTAGCAATGTTGCCAGTGATATGAAAATAATGCGAGAAATAAATTCTGCTTTTCCGTGGAGTGGATCTATTATCAAAATGTAAGTATATTACTAACTAAATAAGTACCAGTAGATAGTACAAGTATTTACTTATAAAGGTCTTGTTTTCTTAGAAATCTTGAAACTACAACAAAGTTTGTTGAACAAACTTGCCTTTATTAAAAGCGTTTTACTTGATATTCTAGTGTTATGTCTGGTTTTATAGTTCGAAATTTATTGCTACTACGAATTAAATTGCAATGTGTAGTGAATACAAATTGTTTGAATAAACACTTGTGATTGTGACAACTTGTCCTAAATACAACTAGTAAATATGTATTATGATAGAATAATTACTTATTATTGAAATTAATTTTGTTTAAATGTAAATTAAATTGCTGGCGTTTAGCTGCTGCTAGAAAGGAGTTTGAAAGCATTTCTATCTATAATATTCCCAAATACAACTAGTAAATACATATTTTTTTATGATAGAAGAATAAATAAAAATAACAAAATATTAAAATTATTTTTGTTTTAAACGAAAATTTAATTGCTGAAGTTTAGCTGCCTAAAACGAGAGACGAGTTTGCAAGTATTTCTGTCCTAATTTTAACTAATATTATAAATGCGAAAGTGAGTTTGTTTGTTTGTTACCTCTTCACGCTTTATCTACTAAACCAATCTTCCTGAAATTTCGCATACACATAGCTGTAAGTACGGAGAAGGACATAGGGTACCTTTCATCCCGGGAAAAGGCACTGTTCCCGTGGGAAATATACGCGGGCGAAGCCGCGGGCGAAAGCTAGTCTGTAATTTTTTTTTTTTTCAAAGCTTGTAAGCTAAAACGAGGGAATTCCTCAACGGTCAACTGCAAAGACTAATAAAATATTGCTTCTTGTAAAATATCATGATATCGGAATTTGTGTTTAAACTTACCTTCGTTGGTTCAAAAGGTTATATCTGTACAGCTTCAAGGAATTATACCTATTCCTTGGTATTCGATGTCATTTCAACTATTATACCTCCATGAAGGTTTGTATATATCCACTTTAATAACCTCCATGGAGGTTTGTATCTCCACAAAAAAATCAATGATATAGGGACTTCTAAAATTAGCAACCCAGGTTTGTGCTTTTTAAGTACTACAACAAGTTTGTGCTTTAGGTATATAATCAAATCTCAATTAAATCTGCACTTATCGTGCTTACAAACGACGTTTGCCGACCTCTATGGTCCATGGTGTAGTGGTCATCACGCTTGTCCGCCCCGGCGCCGGTTTCTGGAGTTCAATTTCCAGCACAACTTTTTCATGATAGACTCCCGATGTGGAAAGAGAAGTGAATTTTGTGAGTTATTTTTCTAATTCTTTGATAAGAGGCTTTAGAATAAAATTTTGGTCTAAAATTAGATTATCATTAAACCTTTCATAAGTTACTTTGAAGTTAGCGTACTTCAAATTTATAATAGAGTTCTAAAGATATTTTATTGTGCCTAACTCATTTGATTTATTTAATGAGCCCTTATTAATTAAGTCCTCTTGCTAATTAGGTAATGAATATTATTTTTTTTATTGCAAGCTTATAAGTTCTGCATATCCTTAGATGGTGTTGTTAATTAAGTTTTTATTGCGGGTTCTTGTAATCATTACCATTTCCAGCCACTTTTTTATTATATTTCGAGAGTAATATGTGCAATTTATTTCTTAAGTTTAATAACTAGAATCATTACTCCTACGTATTTTTATTACTTGAGTAAGTCTTCATAAACATGTGAGTTTTTATAACTAAATTTACAGCAGAACATTTATTTTATTGTTATTACCGAGCCTTATAAGGTAGAAAGGTATATATACTAATGGAACATTCGCATACCTTGAATCACCTTAAATAATTTAATCATTTTGGTTGTTGCTAAGCCGCTTGTATTTAGTCTATAACCCGAGGTGAGGTTCAGTCATACGAGTTCATTAGGCGACGACCTTTTGAGGCGTTTAATGTGACATGGTTATCGACCCAGTTAGCTGTAGAGGCTAAATTTTATTTTGACTACTGCACGTCGCGACCTTTCCTCACATCCGCCAGGTACAGTCGCAAGAGGTCACGGTTGCCATTAAATGTTAAACTAATATAAACACGCCAATACGGAATGTGCTTACTTTATATACATTATTAAGCATGCAAGTTATTTCATTAGATATCAAATATTCTCGGTATTGATAATCGCGGTTCAACAACGCTTGCATATAGCACACATTGTGTATCCTTTTGTTGAACTCATTAGCGGACATGTTAAATAAATTGAAATCATTATCTATTTTGAAAATTATATATTTTATTATATTTTTGTTTTAATAAAGTTATAATTACACGAATATATACACAGGCAGATATGTACAATTTCGAGGCCGCTACTATATATACACTGGGTCCACGATTTATCACTAGGTCCGCACCGGGTGGGGGCGCCTTCGTCATCGGCAGCCACAACCCACCACCATCATGTCCTGATAGTTTTTGAGCACCACATTGTTCGCTTCGTCCATATACAGCATCGATATAGGAGCGAGCTGCGTGGGCACGCAGCAGGCCTTTGGCACCGCGGCCGGGTTCACGGAGTTGACGAGCGTCTGCACGATGGCATGGTTCGTGCCGTTCAGGTGGTCGGCCAGCGGGAACGGACACTCTCCCTGGCAGTAGAAGGCGTCGTAACCGTGCGGGGCCACGATCCAGTCGCTCCAGCCCACCTCCGCGAAGTCCACGTACAGAGGCCGTCGCTGGCAGATCTCGCGCGCCTCCTTGCGTCTGTGATGCGCTCTGTGGCCCTTACGGGACGCCCCGCGCTTGTTCCTCGTCAGCCGCGTCTCGCCCAACTCCCGGGCGGCTTTCGCTCGACTGTCTTCTGTGTACAGAAGTAATAGAGGCTGTGACGCACGCCACTCTTCTTCGTTCTCCGAAGCACGTCTTCGCACTCTCACGTGGGGTACTCGCGCGTCAGTACCCTGTGAGTCTTCTTCTATGACACGCACTAAGAGTCCATGATTATTTTCAGGCTCAACTAACCACCGTCGCACAGCACCGATCGCGTCCGCAGTGACTACGCCCTCGGCGGGCCGTAACGGTATAGAGTCTATTAGTCGTAGAATGGGAGCACTTTTTCCACGTCTACCGGGTCGCACCACGTCGTATATTAAAAGTCTTTGTGTGGTGAGGACGCCGGCGGCGCGCTGGAAGGTGAGTTGTGCGCCGCGAGCGACTTCATCGGCGGGCACTCCGGTCAGGTTGAAGTAGAGGCGAAAGCGGTGTTCCCCAGGGAACCTTTCGTCGACTTGGGTGGGTGTGTGATGGTAGGAGCGGGCCGTGTTGGCTGCGGCGGCCGGGATGGCGCCCTGGGCCTCGTAGAGCAGGCGCATGGCGCGCGGCACGGGCGGCGGCGCGCGGCCGGGCTCGGGCCGGCGCGGCAGGCCCAGCAGCGACAGCAGCTGCCGCTCGGCGGCGGCGCGCGCAGCCTCGTCCAGCCCTGCACTTGCGCACAGCGCGACCAACGCGCACACCACCGCGCACGCGCACGCCCCACGCATAATTCTCCTCGACCCACCTGCAAAGATAGAAAACGTACAGTCAATATATGTTTTGTTACAATATTTTTTTTAATATGGGAAGGTATAACAATCAATTCACAAATAAATTTAGTTTGTAAAATACGAAAATAAAATAATTATAATCAGTTATTTGTCATCTCCTTTTTTACATTATAATTAGCATAAGTACAGTAAATATATCTTCCAAACAATAAAAGTTTTTAAAGAAAATACTATTACCTTATTTAAGTAAAAATATATTTATTTTTCTCTAACAGTCCGAATGGTGAATTCATAAAGCGGCTTCTTTTATAAATAAAGAAAATTCTTTAAATTTTAACAATGTGCTTGTGGTTTTATTTTTCTCTACATTTTATCACTAACTTCAACTTTATAAAGTTATCAAGTTGCCCAATTTTTGTAATAACCGGTTGATAGGTTTCCTTTAGTTTTCGAAGTATTGGTCCAAAAATATTCAGATTTTGATGCTCGACGAGAAAATGTTTTAATTTAATAGTATTAAGTTTCTCAGTATATTCTTTAGAGAAATAAATTCTATAAACCTAGAATTTCAGTCAGTTAAACTTAGTTTCGTCTGTTCTACAACTGATAAGTTTCCCGAAAAATTATGATTATAATATATTTCAACAAAGTATACTTTGTGTGCTAACCGGTAGTCGTTTTATTATCACTACATGCATTTATTGAATTGAATGTACCAGCATATATTGTAAATTATATGATATAGCAGTTTATTGCATCTAATTAGGTAGTTTTGATGCACTGGACACCGTCGCTGTGTCATATGTAAGGTTAACAAGTCTTAATATGCTCAGATGTATATTCTAGTTACTTGCCATGCCACTACTTCATTTTGTTCAGGTTTATTTTATTCAAAAACTAGCTATTGTCCGCGCCTTCCCCCGCGGTTATTAGTCTATACTACCCTTCAGCCCTGTAACTATCTCCACAGAAAAATTCACATCAATTTTCACATCACTTCATTAATCCCTTTTGACGTGAAAGACGAACAAACAATTACTCTTTCACATTTATAATATTAGTATAATTTACTTCACTAAATTTCATTTATTTCAACAGATTCTGGAAAATAAAGCAAATACAAAAGCTTACCACTATTGATTTTTTTAAATTTCCTATAGTTTTTATGGAAGATATCAAATTTTAACCATTAACAACTAGGAATTTTACGATTTCCTATTTTATTTAATCCATGTGTGAATTTTATAACGTGATTAAAACTCAAAACAAAATTGAGAAGCACTATTACACTTTATGAAACATCACTTGATGTCGTTTGTACAATTAATTTAATCAATATTACCAATATAAATTAATACATTGGATGTGTAATAGCATAATTTTATAGATCCTTTAAAAAATTTAATATTTATGAGCATTATTATACTATAACATCAATAATTTTAATATGCTATTAAAAAGTGTCTTACTTACACTTATTTATATTACCAACTTTTTAAGTTTTGTGTATGTTATTATGAATAATTTATTTTTTATAAAGAGTCTGTTAATGCCTTTTAATTTTATTGCCTTTTATTTTTTTTATTTTTATCAAATTATTTAATAAGACTATCTACCCAATGGTAGATCTCTATCTAAACTTCCTATAGTTTTTATGGAAGATATCAAATTTTAACCATTAACAACTAGGAATTTTACGATTTCCTATTTTATTTAATCCATGTGTGAATTTTATAACGTGATTAAAACTCAAAACAAAATTGAGAAGCACTATTTACACTTTATGAAACATCACTTGATGTCGTTTGTACAATTAATTTAATCAATATTACCAATATAAATTAATACATTGGATGTGTAATAGCATAATTTTATAGATCCTTTAAAAAATTTAATATTTATGAGCATTATTATACTATAACATCAATAATTTTAATATGCTATTAAAAAGTGTCTTACTTACACTTATTTATATTACCAACTTTTTAAGTTTTGTGTATGTTATTATGAATAATTTATTTTTTATAAAGAGTCTGTTAATACCTTTTAATTTTATTGTTCTTTATTTTTTTTATTTTTATCAAATTATTTAATAAGACTATCTACCCAATGGTAGATAGAGTTATTGAGTAATTCGAAAAAATAAAAAAAAAACGATAAAAGTATTCTAAATTGTATTTTGGGCGCCAATTAAACTTTATATACTTAAAATGCATTAAATATTTGTACTCAATCTATTGTTATGCAAAGGTGAAATTTGTTAACAGATATATTTATTTATAAGTAAAAAGCAAATAAGGTATAAAAAAAGGGCAAAGCTGACAAGAAAAATGTATGAACTTTTTTATCTTTTCTGTACACACTTACTGTTTAATTCGTCTTTAAGAATTTATATTATTGAGGTAATGGCTATATTCAATTAAGTATCTACAATAAGTTAATCATGAACTACCTAATAAAATAATTGTTTACATTTGCAGCGCGCACGTTCCACGGACCACAAAAAATAGCAATAATATGTCGCTACAAAAAAACCTTTGAATTTGAAATGTAGCCACATATGTATATGAATTCTGGTTTTTAATTAGTCCACACTGGGCCGCGGCTCCGGCTCATTACGTGGCCACAAACACGTCTCTTATAAATATTAACTGGACATTTGGTAAGCGGATAGGTTTTTAATCAAAAACTACCGTATTATAAAAGCGAAATAAGCAGTTAAGTTACATAAACATGCAATGCAAATATGGTTTTCTCGATCGAACACTTTCCAAAAGCGTACAGTAAAAGACATCAACGGGCGCGAGGTGCAGCGCGCCGCGCGCGCAACCTGCAGCCATAGCGGAACTGCATAGCTCACGCCTGCGCCTCACTCGGCACGATAAGCCCCTGTTAACTCACTACAACTATCTGCAGAATGCATTTGATCTCCCCCTTCTGCAGACATATATAATTATCCAGTTGTATCAGCTACAACTGACTTCACGGACGACATCGATTTTATATGTTGTTGTTATAATGTTTTGATCGTTCTAGCACGGTCGACCGGATCGCGGCGTACGTATTTCGAAAATAATGCGGTCAAACCGGCCGCGGGCGCACGATCGCTCGCCTCTCTCACTCACCCGAAATTTTAACGCATCCAACGTCGTCTGGCAAAATCCGCAATATCCTCGCGTTCAGCGCTTGGGGAAAAGGTGGAACTGCACTCGTTCACGAAAAAATCGATGGCACATAACTGAGTATGGGAACATCACTAGCGCGGGCATGTGCGCGGGAGTGGCGCGCGCGGCGTGGGTACTGAGCGGTCTTAACGCGCATCGCGTGCGTGCGGCGCGGAGGTCGCGGGCGGAATGAGTGTCGGTGCTCGGCCAGACGCGGCGGCGTCGGCGGCGCCACCCCCCCTCCCCCCGCCGCCCGCGCCGCACCCCGGGCGGGCCGGCCCCGCCCGCCGCCCCCACCATCAACACACCCCGTCAAATCACCCCCCATACCCATTACCCATCATGATCATTGCTTCTATTGGCCCCTTCCGATCTCTAGTGGTGGTAGACAGGGTTCCTCAGAAAGACATCGCCCCCGAGCTAGTAAGTAAGATGAGGAGTAGAGTATTTTCAGTGCCCAATCGTAGAAATCTGCGTTATCAAGATTTTTCTCTCCTTTCAGCCCTGCAGGCATTTGTACGACTGCTCTACTGCAAGTTAAGTGAGAGTAACTTACTCTCTGACTGAAACAAATTCGTTTACTATTTTTGGCTGCATATTTTCACCATCAGGATGATGACTTCAAAATATCTAAGTTTTCTAACAATTTATATTTCAGGTAAGATAGATATTTTGACAGGTAAGTTTATCAAAATCTCTTTGTAGAGCAAAAAGATAAAAATCAGATCGCTCTACAATTGACATTCATCTCATTTCTATGTTTCTTGGTCAGATAATATTACTACACTTATTATATTTTAATGACATTTATCCATTAGGTACATACATTATTTGCTGTCTGAAAAATTCATGAAAATCTTTATACAATAACAATATTACGCTGAAAATAGCTGGCTACGAAGCGCTACGAAAGTGCTACGACTGCTACGGGGCTACGACGCGTTACCGCACAGAGATTTCAATCAAAATTTAATGCTCCATTTTCATAAATTGGTCTCGTCTGAAAATGGGTGTATTGCTCTCTGGGCGATTTTTTACACGACTGACCAAAAAAGGAGTGTTATGTTTTCAGGGTTCATGTATGTATGTAAGTATGTATGTATGTAAGTTTCTTTATTCCACCATAAGTCCTGAACGGATTAACAGATTTTGATGTGAGAGGTATTTTTAGATTCCTTGCATTCCTCCGAGTGACATAGGCTATATGACGTCATCATAAAAACAAAATGGCGGATTATATATGCGATAAATAGCAGACCAAAAAAATAAAATTTGATCAATCTTATCGAGTAGGGTATCAAATTGAAGGGCTTTAAAAGGTGATTTCAAAAATGTATATAACTTATATGTTTGCATGTACTGTAAAAACTTGTCAGTCGTGTTTTTTTAATAATTAGCTTGTTAATGAGATTTTTTGTAGGTATTACTGAAACTGATGTATCTGAATTAGTTTTCTTTTATATTTTTTGTAGTAAGTTGCTGTTAATACAAATGATTTAACTAAGTATAATTAAGACTTTCCTTAAGGATCTGTACTTCCCACATTTCTGAAAGCTGATTTTTTTTCTGCAAACCTAGTAGGTATATAAAAAGTACATGATATTCTAAGTTTATGTATGATTTCCGGGGCACAAAAGATTATTAAAAGTAAAATTAAAAACGAATATGTTTGCCATATCGTAACTAATATTATAAAAGCGAAAGTGAGTTTGTTTATTTGTTTGTCTGTTTGTTACCTCTTCACGCTTTATCTACTGAACCAATCTTCCTGAAGTTTTTCATACACACAGCTGGAAGTACGGAGAAGGACATAGGGTACCTTTCATCCCGGGAAAAAGCACTGTTCCCGTGGGAAATTCACGCGGGCGAAGCCGCGGGCGAAAGCTAGTAAATCTATATGGCAAACATATTCTTTTTAATTTTTTTTTTTCATATATTTCTTTTTTCACACAATGATATTTTATTGAAATTGTGTAAAAAAAAAAGTAATGCGCATAGGCAATCTAACTCATTCAAGAAATTAAAATGTGGATTTATCCAATGAATATATTTATTCTAGTTTTTTCTATAAATGGTGCAATAAAGAGTTGATCTATATATCTAGCCTATAAGATAAAGCTCATGAAAAACATAATTCACGCATATCCAACTATAACAACGATATAGTCATCTAGAAATTTCTGAAAACAATCTGTTTTTCCAGTTTATCGCTATTTGAAGTACAAGGTCATTATTAAATGTATTTTGTTTAAAAATATACTCTATTATCGCACTTAATTAAAAAAATATTCCTTTTTTATCTAATATCAAAAGAAATTAACAACCGGTAGTAAAAAAACGTTTATCAAATGACATTTTTAATAAGCGGTATAACTATAACCACATTCATCAGCTAATTTCGCTAAAACACAAGTTTTGGCGCAGAGCAATATAATATTGGGAAATCCTTTTTTACCAAGTACATTACACGGTTTTTTATAACTATGCAGGGAATATCCAGAAAATCGTTGTGTGTGTTAAATTTTCGCAATGGTCGCAGGACTCTTAGCAATATTCCTAATTGCTAAGGAGTATTGTTCAAAGGAAGACAAGGAATTTACGACTATAAAAATCTTTAACATTGTTTATTTTATATTTCAAATGGCAGGAATGAAAAAATATAAAGGCATTTATTCTTTCCAGAAAAAGCAATCATTATTTTAAGAGTACATAATTATATAGATGTATCTATAAAATGTACTCTTAAAATAAATATTAATTTATTTTTGTCAGAACCTGTACGTCATTATTGCATATTTAATTAATATCACTTTGTACTTTCAATGACCGGCCAGTTCTTAATTAATTTTGTAGCAGCATATTAGTTCATTTTTTAATTAATACATTGATGTTGACCTGAGGTTGTTATGTATTGTTTGCATTACTTATTAATTTAAATTGCTTTACTAATCATTAGGAATTCTTTCAAACTGCCGTTTACACAATAGTGGGCAATTAAACAATAACGTCCGAGTTACTCTGGTTGTTAATTGTTCAATCTAGCGTTTATTAAGGAAGCAATTAGTGTCGGACGGACCTGCGTAGTACCCTACGTAATTTGTTCATTTTTTTTGCAACAATTTATCGTCATTTGCTCATTGATGAGCGTAATCTGTCTTCGTGTAAGCCATCCTTTCTTTATCTGTGTTTCTTTTATCCATGTAAGTATGGTAAAATTACTCGTATCATTCAAACATAAAAAAATATTACTTCCTAAAGTTACTAATAAACTATATAAACCATCGAAATAGCCTAGAATATGTTGTTAGATCTTTCTGGAATTAATCCCTAATTGTAATGATAAAAGTTACCAATCACATTAACCATTGTTAAGCATTTTTTTCTGTCGAAAACATTACTCATTACCGACAAAGTACCCATCGTTATCAAGCATTCGACGTCCCTTTAGCTTTTGTAAAGCTCTGTTATTATTGAATCTTGTGCCCCAGTGATAAGCACCAACAATGTTTACAACACCTTGGACGTAAATTTCTCCACGTCCGGCTGATAATATAACTGTTATTATTCCACGCACCTGGATGCAAAGAATAACAGAAGATGCGTAAGTGAACCGAGCCGAGATAAACGAATACGAGCCAACGCGATGACTGTGCCGCGAACAATGATAGTGATGAAAGTTTTAACGGCAGGTGCCTACACATGTTATTTTGATTCGAGATGCGCACGTGCCTGTAGCAGATGGTGCTATCTAAACTGTGTCATATTTTTTTTACATTACTCTTAACAAGATTTCTCTGTTAACAACGGTTGGATGCAACAGGCTTACTCAATGGCTTTGCCAGTTTATCAGTCTTTATCATACTGGATTTCTGAGTACATATATGTATACGTTTTGGTTAAAATAATTTGTGGATATTTTATTTATTCATTGTATTTTTTTTATTTATTCATTATTCAAAGTACTGTTATTTGTATATAGGCCAAAAACCTTTCTAAAATACATATAAAAATGTATAATTTTCAAGTTGACCGATTCATACTTATAATGTTCCTTTCCTGAGTATCCTGTCTCTCTTGTATACATTTTTTCAAATATATAGATGGTTTATTTAATGTATAGAAAAAATAAAACATATGGTATTTTAGTATGTTTCACTCTAACTAGATTGATCTTCGCTAGTTTGTGAAATATTGTATCATTACCAAAAATATTTGCATGCAAAATATTGTCAAAACGAAACCGCATACTCACGCTATCAAAAAGTTATCGTGTAGAGCCAAGCTTCTAAAGGCCTCTACTGACCGATTTAGGGAGCAGTATTGCCAGATCCAATTTTAAAAAATCCGTAAAGCTTTGTTCAGAAATCCGTAGACCTATGGCGATCTTGAAGAGGGAGAGACTCAAAGAGACACTCAAGTTAATAGTAATAATGTTTTATTGATAAAACATAAGCATAAGACCTAAAACAAATATAAAGAACGATTAGATAAAGATAACACATTGTACACTATAAACTTAAAATCACTTTCTAAAACTATATACACTTACCCTGTAAGGGTCTTATTAATATTTTAAAACAGTGGAACTTCACAATAAATAGTAACTTATAGAAACTGTATAGCGAATGACATCAAAAATGCAGAATAAAACATGAATCAATATAGTTTAAATGTGTGACAGATGGGATATACACCCATGAATGTGCCAGCGCACGCATAATAGATCGAAAGAGGATCATAGCGTTGCCGCGTTACAATCTATGGAGTTTAACGGATTTACATGCAAATACTTACGGATTTTTAAAGATTTCATTTAGCAACACTGCTCCCTAAATCGGTCCTGATTAAAGGCTGACAGTAGGGGCCTTAAACACACCTAAAAGCTCTAACTTCACCAACTTTGCACCTCAATGAAAGCATGGCCATTTTGTTACTACAAGAACTGTTGTATAACAGAAAAGTAATGAACAGTAAAAAAACTTCTCACCTTACCAGCTTATATGACGGTAGCGAATCGGTCAAATCAAACCATATATTTTGAGAGTTTGTGAATTTAGGGACTTGTAGAGTTAGGGCGGGTAGAGTATAGAAACTTGGTTTCAAATGATATTTTAATAACTATATTTTAGTAACTATTTGTCAGTGCAACTCAACAATATAAATCTTAATAATGAAAATACGTGTCGTGCACCACTTTAAGATACATTAAATTTAAAAAAATATATGTGTTAAGCCTTAAATCCTACCAAAAATCTTCCACCCAGATATACATACTTAAATTTCGACAGACATTTGTACTCTTCATCGATCGAACTTCATTTAGAATTTGTATTGCAATTCATGTCTTACTATAACGACTTAACTATCAATCTTCAATAATGTGAAAGACTTCCAAAACGAATTCCATAACTAATTATTTTAAGTATGCGATCAAGCAAGTGGAAATTGCCGAACAGCTACCGTGCGCACTCGCCGGCTACCGGGGCCGTTACGCGAAAACACAGAATAAAGATGATATAGAAATATTTTTACTAACTTTCGCCCGCATCAATTTCCCACGGGAACAGTGGTTTTTACTGGAATAAAATGTACATACCATAAGTCCTTCTCAGTACTTCTCGCTATGTGTATGCGTAATTTCAGGAAGATTGGTTTAGTAGAGCTTTCATGCTGGTCTGGGAGCGAACAAAAAACATAGAAAGTGCCAGCTGCTTCTCTTCCCGCGTAGATTTTAAAAGTAAATCGAGGGAAAGGGCTTTAAACTGGAAATTCCTCCACTCATAGGCGATGGGCTAGCAACCTGTCACTATATCTGAATCTCCATTCCATCAGAAAGCCCACTATTCAGCTAAGTGTGGCCTTCTAGTCTCATGACTCTTGGCTCTGTCTACCTCGTAAGGGACCTACAGACGTGACTCTATGTATGCATTTATGGTTTAGTAGAAGAAGCGCGAAGTGGTAAAACAAACAAACTCACTTTCGCATTTATAATATTAGTTGGTATAGTTGGAATATTTACTTCTCTACTCTCACTATTTTGTGGCGCAAATAACCAAGAGCTTGCTCTGGTTTTTTATTAAGTATTATTTTTTTGGCGCGTGTCTCTCGCCCGTTATATGTGAGGTATTCCGATCGCAGCGAAAGTTAGAAGCTGTTTGCTCTTTTATACCAGTTTTAAGAGGATCTAGAATTTTAATAACGTTCAACATTTTATTTGTTGGTCATTTCATCTTTGTTACTTCAAGTATACGATAGTATTTATTGTATACTTCTACTTATATTTATTGTATATAACTTACATTATATGTAAGTTGAGAGTATGACTGGTGAAAGAGGATTATGGAGACAAAAGACATTTTGCGCCGATGACCCCAGATAATGGGACAAGGTAAGGCAGACGATGATATACGTAATCTGAATAAATATAAACTAAGTATGTAGGTATGGATATATATTGTATGTGCACGTTTTATGTCTAGATACTGAATTGTCAAGCTAACACAAATCCTACTAACACTAATTATTGCGAAAGTATGAATGTTTCTTTGATTCAGTGACAACAACACAGATAAGATATTTTGTAAACTTTTATACTGAAATTGCCTCTGGAGTAGAGAGCCGAGGCTCAGCTAGGGTAAATTATAAAACACTTATGTAAAAACGTTTGTTTGTTTGTTGTAAACTCTTTATTGCACATACACACAAGAAAAATACAAAACATAGTGAAACAAAAAGTGAGGCGTACAATGGCGGACTTATCCCAAAAAGGGATTTCTATATAGTAGTTTTTGCCCCAATCCCGGTTTTACATACATAATATATGTTTGACCTATTTTTGTACGAAACACCGACTCCAAAGATTTTGTCAAATTTTAATATTTAGATATTCTTTTAATTGATCTAGGCTTGTGTCATCTCCGTGATAACTTTGAAACACGAGATAAATTCAGGGTCGTTTAAGATATTTTGTTTGTAGAAATATAAGACCTAAAACAAATATAAAGAACGATTAGAAAAGAAAATAAATTGTACACTATAAATTTTAAATCACTTTTCAAAGCTACACACTTTTACCCCCTACGTAAGGATCTTATTAATATATTTTATTAAAAACAGACGGTCTTCACAATGATTGTAGGTAACTTATAGAAACTGGATAGCTATAGAAACTGGGCCAAGAATGACATCCAAAATGCAGAATAGAATATGAATCAATACAATTTAAAAATTTGTGACAGATGAGATAGGTATGAATATGCCAGCGCACGCAAAATATATACCTAAAAGGAGAATCAACACGTTGCCGCATTACAACTTGATAACCAAAATATGTAGTAAAAGCACTACTTTGGTTCAAATGAAATTTCTTTCAACAAATTAGTTTTAATTAATATCAAACATTCTGCTAATCTAGATACTTAATAGGGCTACGAGGTTTTGTAACGAAGTATGAAAGTGATCACGAAAATATTTAATGAGCTTTGAAGGAATATTTTTTCCGAAGGGATAATTTTTATATGTACTGTCCCGACTGCCATCTCAAGACCTCGCCACCTACACATGCAAAAAGAAAGAAATAAACGGTAAATGTATTTAAATAAAATCTACAGTACTTGAGGTTAAATCACATCAAAGTATGTCAGTGTTGAACGGAGCCATGCCGTCTGCCACCCACGGCCGCGTTGACTCACCAATTCTCAGCTCGTGTAGGTACGTAATTAGCCCATTAGCACGCACCACTCAAATGCTCAATTAGATCAACGACCGTCGGGAATAGCCGCAGATTACCTCCTCCTGTTGGATTCATTGAAACCCGGGATAATGTTCGTCGTAATTGACAGCTCCCGTCTTCTAGCGCTGAGAACGGACGACGCACGCAAACTTACATTTCTACCAATAATAAATCTGTTTTGTTGTTTTATTTCTTCAATGGCCTGCGCTCTTTGTCTCCGCTCCCGTGGGAATTCCGGGATAAAAAGTACTTTTCGTGATATTCCTGGTAAACCTACTAATTTGCGTAATTGAGACAAACATGCTCATTCACTCACACAATATAAACTTCCAAATCAATAAATAATATTTGTGAGATTAATTGAACCTCGGCGACGTCGCATCGTCATCTCGGTCTGCCGGCCCAGTATAATATGAGTAGTATAGTAACCAGATCATTCAAATTATGCTCTCCTCTTGTACCTATTTTCATCATAATTCGTGTACAGTTTTAGTGTAAAGGAGTAACCAACATCCATCGAAAAATCCGACTCTTTTTGCACTTAAAGATGTCAAGTTATGAGGGTTATTACATTGTTGGTTTCGTTCTTGACCATATACACATTTTGACCCTTGTGATCCTAATATAGAGTTAGAAACTTTTCTCTACATGGACATGTCTTCGCTGTATTTCAAGAAAATATTTATGGGAGCTTAACCATGACAACAGAACAAAGAACATCCTAACTAATATTATAAATGCGAAAGTGAGTTTGTTTGTTACATCTTCACGCTTTACGTACTGAACCAATTTTCCTGAAATTTCGCACACACATAGTTAGACGTACTGAGAAGGACATATGATACCTACTTTTCATCCCGGGAAAAAGCGAAGCCGCGGGCTAAAGATAGTTGTCTATAAAAATAATGAAATCTCGGAATGTCCATCCCTAATTGGTGGAAATCCGAATTCACGCGGGAAAAGCCGAAGGCAAAAGCTGGTATCATAAAGATACACAAGATTTTTTTTTGTTTTCAGATTTGGCGAACCTGAGAGACAACGGGAGATACTATTCTCGTGCATTATAATAATGCACAAGATGTATGCACCGGCTCTAATTGCATAGGTACTTCGTATAAATTATGCATACAACACTTATTGCATTCATTTGACACCGTGAATAGGTCATATTGAAGGTCTTTTAATTCCCGCTTTTAGAAGATTCTTCTTTTCGAGTGTTATAAATCTTACTTCTTATTATAAACTAGCGTTTGCCCGCATGCTTTTGATTTTCCCACGTGAACAGTGCTTTTTCCCGGGATAAAAGGTACCCTAAGTCCTTCTCAGTACTTCTAACTATGTGTCTGCAAAATTTTAGGAAGGTTGGTTCAGTAGATAAAGCGTGAAGAGGTACAAACAAACTCATTTCCGCGTTTGTAATATTAGTTAGGATTGGGATGCAAAAGTTTAGATGTGCATGTGGATGTTTTTTATTCAATCACACAAAATCTACTAAAGGGATTTTGATAAAATAAGGTACACGGGCAAGTTAAAACATGAAATTCCTATGTCAGTGCTATTAACCGTTGAGGAGTTCTCTCGTTGGAAGACGATCCTGGGTGGACCGACAGGTTATGTTCATCTTATCAATGCATTGTCATCGGAATTGAACTCGCATATGTAAACTTTCAACTCTCAAACTTTAATTTAGCTAACACCAATCATCATCTCTCTCTTCTCTTTAGTCGTATTTCCTTATGACTGAGGGTCGTGGTTATTATATATGTGTTGAAACACAAACAACGAATATCTTGGCAATTTTAATGGAGTGGTTTGCCATTGCCTTCTACATTTCACACACTCTGATAATCATCAACCGGAGTGCAGGTTTCCTCACGATGTTTTCCTTCACCGGAAACAAGTGGTGCTCGATAAAAACTAACATAGGTACCTATGAGTTTACTATGAGTATGACTCATGTAAGTACATGAGTCATGAGATTGGTATACAAACTCATATTGCACGGGCAGGATTCAAACCTAGGACCTTTGCGGCTACATGCGGGCTCCCTACCACTCGGATACCACCGCTTCACATACCATCGTTGATCAAGTTAAATAAAAGCTTGTAAAATGACATGGTTTTCTCTTTGATTGAGGTTAGATATTGTATGATCAGATCATACAAGTATTATTGGATATTCAATATTTGTGTACATATTTTATCTCAATTTAGAGGCTATCAAATTACATTATGAAGGCCATATCATTTTTATTTGTTTTTAGTCGTTTACCCACACTTGACACAATAAATGACTCTACTTTTCAAACTTTATATTATTTTTATTTAATTTTGTTAATAGATAATATTTAATAATTCAATTTTAATTTTTGTTTTAATTTTGTATTGGTACTTTTAACTGGCGGGACCTTATAATTCGTTATTATTTTAAATGTTAGTACGGTCAACTACTATAGCTGTTTTTCAATACCCTTGTTCTTTATGGCGAATTTATCGCTATTAAACAGTGTCCATAGAAATTTGTGTGACTGTGATTCATACAAGTTAACGAATAAACTTCGCGTTAGTATTTTTTTTTTCTTTAATTTAGTTTCTATCTTATTTCTACTTCCCAATATTTGAGATTTTGTGACGATTTAAACATGCGTTCATAGTAATCCTCTCAACCTTGAAAACTCGTTATGCTAAAACCTCAATATCAAGACCAAAAATGAAATATCAAAGTAATAGTCTTCATTACCTGTTGCCAAACTCTGACGTCAATATTGATGAATAGTTAACATAAAATCCATTTTTTTCTTACTTATCATATTAAGTAAACAATCTTCACAGACTTTTTATTTAATTTTGTTGAAAATAAATCAAATATTAGTTCAAACCTAAACATTCTAAAGTAAAACATGTATTAACCACGAAGTAATTTTCTAAAAAGTCTATTTTAATTTATATTGTTGTAAAATCATAAAAAGACATGGTAAGATTGTTTACATAATAGTATAAGTAGGAAAAACGGAGTTTATCTATATATTATATACTAACGCTCCGCCCCGGCTTCGATTAGGAGATACATAAATCCTATATGCCACATCCTATATATCACTAGCTTTCTATTGGTGAAAGAATTTTTGTAATCGGTTCAGTAGTTCCGAAGAAAAACACCTACAAACTCAAAAACTTACAATCTCTTCCTTTTTATAATATTAGTTTGAAGACTAGTTGCTAGATTTACTGCAAATAAATGAAATAAAAACAAATAGAGCAACTAGTGATGTTCCCAATTCACAATCTATAAATTATCCTACGAGAGACGTCTCCCGACAAATAAGCATACAGCCCACCTAAACTCAACACCTACGTGGATTTCTGTGAGAGCGCATGAAAGATGTGCTCTACCACACATAATCTATATCTGTAATGACAGATTAAGATCGATTAACTATTATAAAAATATCAATCGAAGGTTGAAAGAAGACACAAGTGACTGGAATTCAATAACATCCATTTTTAAAGACTCTTCATTCTAGTTCAGTCATTCGAAAGGCGCTGGGGGCCGATTCTCAAGTAATAGAACTTTTTCCGTGTGGTAATTTCTATTCGAAGATGTCGTTTCTACTATAAAGTTCGAACGTTTCCTATATTTTGTATTCTGGGGCACGATAGAACAATTACCACTCAGACTGTTAAATGGAACGTACCATAGACAATTTATTACGTTTCATTACGTCGTTTTTAAAAACGCTTGGAAAAAGATTGTAATTTTTACCTAATAATTGGTGATTTTCACAAAATCCCGAAATTATAGAAACTCGTAAGATTATTTTTTAAACTTAAAAAATATTATTTAATTAAATACGGTTTCAAAACGTTTAAAAAAGTAAAATTTGGAATATTTCCTAAGTTGTGGGGGCGATTTTGAAAAATATGGAACGTATTAAAAAGTTGTCGTGTCAATGTCAGTGATCGAAGTTTGGTCGTATTTCATATTTACCCTATTATTTTATAGTTTTTATGATGACGGCATACAGCCTATGTCACTCGGAGGAATGCAAGGAATGGAAAAAATGTTCAGGACTAATGGTGGAATAAAGAAACTTACATACATACTTACATACATACATGAACCCTGAAAACATAACACTCCTTTTTGGTCAGTCGTGTAAAAATAAGGCAGTTCAGATAATGGCAAGAGAGTAAATGCTCATTTGATAACCGAAGCAAATCTTGGGCAAGTTCTCAGCGTAAATGTTAAAGAAGGTATTACATTAAATTTAACACTGTATCAACCTGCAGCTTTCTAATTACGTAACGGGCAAAGGAAATCGTAGCGTTTCTTCGAACTTAACAGTTTTAATTGTGAAACGCCGCATGAGACTTCGTCATTTAAAGTATTTAAATTATGTCTTGTGCCGAACGGTGGCCCGCGTCTATCGGACCGGTTCGCACACTAGCTCGAGGCTGTTCATGTACAGACGCACACATTGAAGACAGTCGTGTTCTTGCTCCACGGGTGAAGTTCCAACCTGCAGAACCCGTGTGGGATACAAGACATGCCAGTCCCAAAGGGCATCTTCTAAGGTGACGTCAGCACCATGTATGCCGTTACCTCACCAAGCTAGATTTCTGAGGAAAATGTTACTAAATTCTATTCATAATCGACTGTTTTGATCTTCTGCCATTTGTTTCTATCGCGTCTATAGGTCTGCTGAGGACAGTGATTTTTGTGGAGGTATAGCACTCTATCTCATTTAGCTCACAGGACAACGTCGGAACATTTTTTTAGATGATTGAACAATTTTATGAACAGTTTTTGAGATAAATAGATAGCAGGCGTAAATTAAAAGCTACTAAAAGACTATTTAAAGTAAAGTGACGCCATCTATTCCAGTTTTTCTCCCACTGTCTCCCACGGGGAATATCGAGAATCAAGTTTGATGTCCAGCAATTAGGGATAGAAAGTAGGAGATAATGGGCATAGAAGAATGAATCTGCCCTACCTAGGTAAGAATCTTACCTTACACGACACGACGATACGGAAAGGAGATGGATGTCTGGACGAAAGGTTGTTTGTTTGTGGAGAGTTGATTTCGAGGATTTAGATTCAAAACAAGTCAAAACTAAAATAAACTTTTAGGTACCATATAGGCACGTATGACATGAAAACTATTTACCAATTCATCTAAGGTTTCTAAGGTTTAATTAAATATTATCGCATACGACTTCAAATCATATGATACTTCATACTAATATTATAAAGAGGACGTATTTGTGAGTTTGTTTGTAGGGGGTAGTCCCGAGATTGTCTTCGGGACTTTTGAGCCGATTTCAAAAATTCTTTCACCAATAGAAAGCTTTATTATGCCTGAGTGCTATAGGCTCCAATTTATGTATGTATCTCTCGTGCGAAGCCGGGGCGGGGCACTAGTTATTAATATATTCACATAACGCAACCAAGAGGCGGCGTCAAGAAACTCAGTGAAGCGACAGAAGACCTTCCGTCGGTCACGCTTCGACTCTCACCAATCATCATGTTATGCTTATAGCATCTTGTGGCATTGTAATATCTTGAAATTATTTAGATAACATCCAATAAGATTGTAGCAAATTACTTATTAGTCCCAGGGTTTTGCTCCCGTGGTCATCTATAATATAATAAAACAGTAAAAATATTTTGTCTGTACATTTAGTATTTTTGACTGAAATGGATAGAGGGACACTTAAAAAGAATAACAGAACGCAAAAAATTTTTTTTGGAATTTCTTGTCTGTCTGTCTGTCTGTCTGTATGTATGATCACGCTAATCTCCGAAAGTACTGAACCGATTTGAATGAAACTTTTTTTGTTGTATAGCTATTAAGCCTGGGCAACATTTAGGCTATAATTTATTTTGAAAACTGGAACACCTGATGAAGAACCTTAACAGAACAGCTAAACTATAAGAAATATGGAAATGGTGCCTTAACAAAAGACGTTCAACCTGATGAGCATTTTCTGATGACGTATAAAAATTGAAGATCTGGAACATCGGATGAAGAACTGCAAGAGACCAGCTACACTATAACATATATGAAAATGGCGCCTTAGTAAAAGTCGTTCAACCTGATGAGCATTTTCTGCTCACGTATAAAAATTGAAGATCTGGAACATCTGATGAAAAGTTCCAAGAGAGATTTTTCATCTAAGCGAAACTCACGCGGGCGAAGCCGCGGGCGACAGCTAGTCAAATATAAAATTCTTCCGTTAAGTGACTGACAGACAACGCACAGCTAGGAAGCTGAAAATTGGCATACAGGTTCCTTGGTAGTGTAGGGCAGCACTAAGAGAGGAATTTCCCAAAATTCCCACAGGAACAAAGTCCCGGGGTCATGCTAGCTGTATTGATAAGAGCCGAGCTGAACCATGTCGATTCATGCAATTTTCAATTCTAATAACACTAACCCAAATAACATGTTTTTCCTGTTTACCATTTTATGTATCTATTTAATATTATGTTTCTTAGGTGTATTTTCCTTTTTAAATCAAAATAATTTAACTATTTGCTATGTAAATGTTAAAGGATTACCTTCAAAGAATAATAGTACTATGATACAAGAGGGAGTGTAACACTTATGATAAGTAAGTTATATGATTTATGAATTTTAAAACAGATTTTGGCCCTAACCTAACCTAACTAATACCAAATTTACTTTAGGTATTTATTTAGATAAAAAACTCTATCTGCAATCTAGATATAAAATTAATTATTACAATACTTACATGTATTAGATAATGTGTTGTTTGTTATTGTAATTATATATTAATAAATGTAAGTTGCTTGCAAAGTGCAAGGAGCATGCAGTCAGTACATGTTGGTAGAATTATCTAAAACATAATTTATTATTGACAGTATCGCGGCTGTTGTGGTACAAACGATGTACCTATGTGTGTCGAAGAAATCTTTCTGATTGTGCTATAATTGCCAATTAAGAAGTACAGAGGTGTAAGTTTTGTGTAATTTTGGTATTTATCTACCTACAGTATTAGGTACTACCTATCAATAAAATTATGAAAAACTTTTGTCTGTCTGTCATGATCCTGTTTTTGAACACGTACCGAATTAAAATTTATACTTATCAGATACTTTACTCTGCCTCTTTATTGTTACCGTGACTCTACGGTTTCTATCAACGTGAAAATTGTAACTTAAGGCAATCAAAAGATATGGCCTGATATACCGCATATTTATTTTCTCAAATGTCAGATGGGAATCAAAACCTATATGAGGTCCTTCTTTTTGACCTGTAATAATGGGGTGTCCATCAGAATAAAAATTAAACTTCTTCATAGGTTTCAAACGACACAGATATAGGATAGGAATCCACAGATTTTGACAGACAGACAAACAACAGCAGCTTTCAACTTTGTACGGAACCCTAAAATAGCTTGTGTTGAGTAGTTGATTGTTTATCGATACCCAGACTGCCAACTGCCTCTGTGGGCAAGAGGTCAGTTTGATTTTTGACCCTCATGTGTCTAAATGCCACTTGGAGTATATTTTATTATCTCCAAATTTTTTAGGACATGCGAAGCATGTAATTTTGTAGAGATCGTGTCGCTTTAGTATAGGCTTTGAGACACAACTGAGGCAGAATATAATATATTACCTTTGTAATAAATGGATTCGGCCTCTTGGTTATTAAGGGGTCCTCTTTCAATTATTAAAGTTTGAAAAAAGTCAGATCCTGAGCCTTTAGATCAGAGTTGATATATTTTGTTACATGCCTTCCAGCCTTCTGCGCTTGTAACCTACCATGAAATCATCACCCATCGAGTCTGCCATTTAAAACGTTAGGTCGAACGTTATCTATCCAACTTCCGACTTGTGATTCTTCCCCAAGTACCTGCTCTATTTTTTTAATCTCCTCATTAGATGAAGAACCTTATCTTGTCAATGGTAATAGCTAAGCTACACCTACTTAGTTAAATGTTATGTATTAAATTCACATAACTCGAAAAAAGAATTATGTGGACTGTAACCCTATTATGGTTTGGAAAATATCTGATAATTATCTAAGCTGTTCGATGAGGGATATATAAAAGCCTCGATAAGCGAGGCCCAGAGTCTAGACGAACAAACATCATGCTGCGTATAACAAGCCAAATAGCTTGTTGGAAGTAGGTACCTACTTCATTGTAGGTATCACAGGTGTATGCAGGAGGTATATCTATGAAACTAGGAATGCGGATAACATACGTAGCTCATTGCACGTCGTGGAACAGGTGAGCGTGCTGGGGCGGCACGGGCTCGTCAACAGCGGCGGACTGCGCGCGTCACTTGGCGTTGCTCAGGCGCATATCGAAAGTTCGACGCGAGATCGAGCGCGCATATGTAAATATCGGCACATTTACAAGCGAAAGGGTTCACCAGAGCGGCTCACTAACGCAGCGTTGCGCGGGAACCAGTCAGGTGAGATTCCTACGGCGTCCGATAGAAAAATGTCGAACGAGCATCGGGTCCATCACCGGCGCGGGTGGTACGCAACGCTGTCGTCGCTCGACTGCCGCCCTCCTCTCACCGCCACGCTGTTGGTATATTTATCGCTTAATTATTGGACTTGTCTGTGTAACAATTATGAAGCTCAAGTGGCAGCCGGTGGAGGGCGCGCGGCGCTACCGCGTCTGAGCTTGCGCGTTGCATCACGCCGCACGCGCAGCCTTCAGATTTTATCTCAGCCGCCGACCAATCCACTGCTCACCTGTTATTCATATCATACACACATTAACCTCCAACTTACTACATAATGATATCTTCCTGGCTTCTGTTTCCGTGGTAGGTACCTTATTCATCATCATAATTGACGCGTATCGCAACAGGTTCATGTAATTAGCGTATACGCTCACACATACAGACGTAGATTACTTTAATATTCAAAATCAGAGTATAAAACATTTACAATTATGATGTGTATGTTTCCTTTTGCTTTATTTATGTAAATACCGATAACCTACAAAAATTATTATTGCTCTAGTAAACAGCTGTTACGTATGTGTACTTGGACAGTATCGTTTTATTGTCCAGTGTTCACTTGTTATCAGTATTCCAGCGATTCCGCAGAATGTCTATTAATAGATAGATCTAACCGCTACACAAACATTTTCGCTGCTTTCGCTATGTTAATATGTAGAGTACCAATAATAGAGATAACAACATGTTGACCGCATTCGCGTCTTGTATACTGGGGTTTTGTATCTTGCCCTTGCTTGCCCTCTTGCCGTTTAGCTAGAATCATTTCGAACAATAATAATTCATCTCTAGGATGCACAACTTCGACAATGCTAGGCGCACGGCTACAATCCTTCACGATGGCAGTTGTGTAAAAATCGCCTCTCTATATTTCGGTGATGGAGCGCAACATCAACTGAGGTGACTGTACCAGTGTTAACTTTCCCCTATTCTACAATACCCTGTATGAGAGTCACATGGTACATAGGGTAGCAGTAGCACAGCTACTCCTACATAGGTACTAAACTTACAATAGGAAAACTTCAAATCCTGACTCATCACAAAAAAAGTAAGACCAAAGGATCCTTCGCCAAAAGGGCAGACTTGACGGATCATCTTAATCCTTTACAAAATTATGCTGATTTTTGTTCCTATCCTATCTTGCGAGAATTTTTTTTGTAATTTGTATTGTTATTGTATTTGCTTTTAGTACTAAAACCAAACTAAAGAACTCACATCGACCTCACATAGACCTTGTCTAGACTAGACGTTAACAGTGTTGCTAGTAGTGGTTGGCGATTTAGAACGCTGGGATATCTCAAAAGGAACGAAATTAGTGTTAAGGGAACGCAATAAAAAATTCCCTCTAATTTCCATTTTCCGAAATATCCAAGCCACTGTTTACTTATTTGAAAATTTCGGGAGCGGCAAACACTTTTTTTGCCCAAAAAGTCTTAAGGCAAAGGATTCAAAGCAGGGCTTGAAACCGGTTAATAAAAAACCTAAAAAATAAGTGTTTTGACCTGGTTACGCAGTAACGCTCGGGCCATTACGATCGGAGTGAAAACCCTTTTGAATCGGTCTCGCGAGCGGAAATTACCTGGTTAATCCCGCGCGGGCGAGTGACAAGGACGGGTATATCGCTCAGCGTTTTATCTCACTTACGCATTTGCAAGTCTCAACGTGTAGATTGGTTAGATTTATATCGAGCGAGAGTGAGAAATAATCATAGTTAGAGCGAGATAGAACACGATCGTCGAAAAGAGCGAAATGTTTTGGGTCTTTCCGGTATTTTGAACAGGAACTGAAATGATATCGCGCTTTGAACATAACCAGAAATAATATATGGTTTTGCTCAACCGTAACTGATTTAAAACGCTCTTTTTTTAAATGTATGGCGCATCGAGTGAGCTGGTTTAGAATTTTAACCAGGTTAGCAAGCCCTGATTCAAAGCGATGCAGCTTAGTCTCCAGTATTTAAAATAAATATTATGGTACACATAATTTTCTTAAAATATTTGTTGAACATAGCTTAGGCACTCCCCCTCCTCCAACCAGGACCCTCCCCCAGCCCCGCTCCCTCTTCCCAAAAAAGGAACCAAAAGAACTGTCAAAAGATGAGAACGATAAGGGAACGCATGATCGCCAAATAGTACGCAAAATGTTCCAAAAGGAACGATCTGGCAACGCTGGTCGTTAAACCGTTAAAAAGATTGTCCATTGGTGAATAAAGAATCTGTAAGAGATTTATTTGCCATCAAAATTTAAAAAAAAAGTATGTCAAGGGGTACTATGTCAATGTCATTTTTTGACGTTGATAGAAGAAACGTCATTGAAAGTTTTAAGCAAGCAAGGTCAAAAAAATGTGATGATGTGAATGTTTATTTTCGACGCAAATTAAATGTAGTTTAGTTTCAGCCAAATATCTTCAAAATGTACTCCAGAATTAAGTTAAAGTTCGTGTATTAATTCTTGGTTCTATTACAAAAGCCATATGTATCACTACTCAATTCTCCAATTTGTGAAATATTTTATTTGCAGCTGGTGCAGCTGTGCCGGTGCTTCTGGTGTATTCTGTAGATATTTGAGCTCTGCTGAAATATCCACTGCATTACGACCATTCTACTTTAGCGTTCATCCCGACCTTTTTGGAAAATACCCAGAGCAAAGGGTAAAATATTTTTGTAATAACTAATTTTATTACCTAGGTAAACTCCGTTTTTTCCTACTTGTCCTATTATGTAAACAATCTTACCATGTTTTTTTATGATTTTACAACAATATAAATCAAAATAGACATTTTAGGAAATTACTTTTGTGGTATATAAATGTTTTACTTCAGAATGTTTAGGTTTGAACTGATATTTAATTGATTTTCAACAAAATCAAAAAAAAAGTACGATTGTTTACATAATAGGACAGTAAGAAAAAACTGAGTTTAGGTAGAAAGTAATTATGTCATAACTACATGTAATACAAATCGGAGAGCAGGATATACTTTTACAGGATAACTTTATTATTACTTTTAGTAGCCTTTTAAGTAGGTAAGCCTTTGACAATCTTTTTTTTGTTGTACTAGCAGCAATTACATATTCTTTTACATATAATTCAGAAGGCATAGTTTAGAAAACATGTAGTTTTTAACACACCATACAATTTTTTTTACAGAAAGTAAATGAGAGCTCCTTGCAACAGTTGAGTGCCTTGCTTGAGGCACAGCAAGCCAGCCGGAGACTAGCTGTACCCCCATTACCTTTTTATCTGAGACAAAAAGATATGCCTGAAGGTTTGTAAAATATTTGCTAGATTTCAATGTATTTTGGTACCTACAGAGGAGGTACACACCTGGTGATGGTGGTGGTGGCACATAGGGTACTTTTATCCCGAAATTTCCATGGAAACCATTTCTGATTCTTATTCATATTTATTGTTACTATATATTTTTAAATATTGCATTTTCAAATACAACAACTGATGCCCTGCAAATTGTTACCACCAATATTTTATATTTTAATTAGGTAACTATTAAAATGTTCTGTAACCTGAACTTTGGGGCTATCTGAAAAATAAATTTAAGTACTACCTAATTCATGTTTCAGGTAAATTCAAATTAGTAAAAATTCAATTAAATGGAAGCAATGCTCGGGACACTGTAGTCAAAGTTTTGAATGCATGTGAAATGTCAACAACCTATGTAGATAAAATACCAAGAAGTCAGAAACGGCCAGATTTGAGGTATGCTATTTGTGTTTTGAACTCGAAAAATATTTGAATCAGACTGTAACTCTTAACAATCTTGAGATGTGAGAAGTTTTGTAATAAGTCCTGTCTTTCATTAGAATTAAAATCCATAATTACAAACTTTATACCTAATCAAATATAAACAAATTGATCATTTATATGTAAGTACTAGCTTTCGCCCGCGTGAATTTCCCACAGGAACAGTGCTTTTTCCTGGGATGAAAGGTACTCTATGTCCTTCTCAGTACTTCCAGCTATGTGTATGCGAAATTTCAAGAAGATTGGTTCAGTAGATAAAGCGTGAAGAGGTAACAAACAAACAAACTCACTTTCGCATTTATAATACTCATATTAGTTAGGATTTAGAATTCTGGTAAAAATAAAGGAATTTTATTGATGCTGTATATAAATGAATTATGTCAAATTTAACATTGTTTTAGTTTCAGTAAAGCAGATTTTAACAAAGCATATCAAGAATTCTCAGAGAACTTTAATGATGCAACTCGAATAAAAAGGAAAGTTGAAGAAAAGAAAGCAAATATAGATAATATTGTGTAAGTTTTTCTTAGTCAATTATTTTAAACCTTACAGATTACCTAAGTGAAAGGAAATTATTAATCAAACACCTTACGGCCTATCTTTTGACTTCTGTACAAAGAAATTGGTGTTCCAGACAGCAATTCCCAGCAAATTAGATTCCCTTGTTGTTTTAACAAGGTTTAAGCAGCCCATGTGCAATGAAATAAAATTTACAAAGCAGCACAGTAAAAAATTTAATTGGGTTGTTACGGGGCGGCGGCGGGGCTATCGTACCTGCTTTGCTGTCTTTTCACTAATAAAAAAAAAGGTTGAGCTTAAAAAAACTGAATCTTTTTTTATTACATTTTTTTTCAGGAACTGGGTTATGGATAACAGTGTATTAGCAAAAGAAAAGTATGAATCAACAAGTGCAACAAGAGAGCAAGTGAAGAGCTTAATAGACCACTTAGTCAATACTTATGGTATAAAACAAGTTCGTAATCTATACTAATATAATATAGCTGAAGAGTTCATTTATTTGTTTGTTTAGACGCGATAATATCTGGAACTACTGATCTGACTTGATTTTTTTTTTTTTCATGATGATTTTCACATTCAGCCTTGTGACACAGCCATACATACATTATATACACTTACATACATACATTATATACATATACATATATACACTTTATATGAAAAAAATAAGTATTAATTAATAAATCAATATTATAAATGCGAAAATGATAATGGATGTCTATTACTCCTTCACAAAAAAACACTGAATAAATGTTGATGAAATTTAGTACACCAGTAGGAATCATGGGAAGACTTCAAATTAAAAAAGTAGTTTAATTAACGATAATAATGGACACATTTTGATACCAAGTTTCAGTTACACTCTTTTCACTTTTAAATTAATGTATAAATAATGTACTTGATTATAAAAGTATAATTTATTTGTAGGTCCGATACGAAAGTGGATGGAACATAAGCCATATCCGAGGGGCTCTTCAAAGTCTCAAGTCTTTGGCATCGCAACACACCAGTGTTATGTCTAATTTGGAAGGTATGTACTTTAATAGGGATGCCATATTTTGTTCCATGCTGGTCTGGGAGCAAAGAAAAAGCATAGAATGGACCAGCTGCTTCTCTTCCCGCAGATAGAGCATTTAACAATTTGCTGAAGGAAATTGAAACTTACTATTATGTAGTTAAGTTCCATAATTGCATGCCGATGGCGCATGTGGGAGCATACGCCGCGATGCGACCGGCCGACAGATGCGATCGCAGCGCAGTCGTTTTTTTATACAATTTGCTAAAAGAAATTTAAACTTCCGTAAAGTAGTTAAGTTCCATAATTGCGTGGCAATTTATGCCGAAACCGACGGCATACTCGAGCATGCGCAATTGTGAACTTTATTTAAGGTCACAATTCGGCTAAGCGTGGCCTTTGAATCTCACAACTCTACCCCGTGAGGAATAAAGGTGTCATACTGTATCTGTACTATTATATCATAGTGATTGGTTTTGTTATAATGTAGGTTTTTTTTTATTCTTAAAATACCTTTGCTGTGTTTCTTTGATTCCAGGCAGAAATCTAGCTCTTGGAGCATTCACCGGAGTTAGTTTAGATGGAGAAGTTTATCTAAATATCATTGATGTTAGAAACGAATGGCTTTCCGTAAGTACTTCCTTTGGCTAGTATATTGTAGCTTTTTAGATTTTATTTTTTATTTTATTGAACTTAAAGATAACTTTTAAGTTACTTTAAGTATCTAAAAATGTAATTTCTTGTGTGCTAATAAAGTTTTCTTGTTGTTGTTGTTAATATCGGTAGTATTGAAGATACAGCCCTGGGTCAATCTTTTCTTTTCTTAAGGAGTGTGCCATTAAATATCAATGGTCTCAAGTGTTGAAGTTGTTTAAAGGCATCTGGCATGACTCTTATAATTTGCTCACATTAAAATCACTGGGTATAAAAAAATATCTTACTTGCGCATTACATCAACACCTTCTTTGTATATTGTATTTTTGTCGAATTTTTGGAAATCTTATAATTATGTTATAATATTTTATTTTATTTTCCATTTATTTTGGCACAAACAGTCATAAACAAAATAAAATTTTACAAAGCAGTGTACTATATTATAGACCAAACAGTGCCGAATATGTATAAAGTATTAATAAACTTAAGAATACGAAGAAGAATTAATAATAGAAAGAGAAAAGGGTTTGCCCAGCAGTGGGACACATCAATAGGCTAATAAAAAAAATATTATTCGGTACATCGTTATGTATTGTTTTCAGTTAATAAAGAAAGTGAGTCAAGAAGACAGCGCGCTTACTTCAATACCTAATTATGAGGAAACCTTATCCGGTATTCTCAGAGACATTCACGTCCGCAGAAGGTAATCAGTTGTTTAAATAAGTTCTTAAGTCAGTGCATTAAGATCGAGAATTGAACACATTTGCATAATAGTCATTGCTCCGACAAAAACCTACTAAATGGTTATATCGCGTTTAAATATTCCATCAGATGTCAGCACCTACGAGTGAGGGCAGACATCTGTCAGATTGTCAATGTCGATGTGTCAAATATGTACAAATAACAGTGTTGTACTATTAACATGACGACACTCGCCAGTAGCGCCATCTAGTGAGAATAATAACGATAACTCTTTGTGAAGGGTTACCAGGTCGCCAAACTTAATAGCCGGACAGACCAACCAGTTTGGACGGACGTTTGGGTAGAAAGGCCGGACACCCTATATTATTGAGGATTTTGTCTCAGTATTAATAGGTACGACAAAAAATTGTATATAAAGTTTTTTTTTGTAATCAAGCTTTTTTTATTATCATAAATCTTGTTAAATTCTAGTGAATTAATAAATAATATCGAATGCCAAATGACAGTCGACTCTCGTTCGCCTGCGCTCGGCCACGCTCGGCGCTCGCTCGTTTGCGAAATGTAAAAAGCCTAACAAAAGCCGGACACCGTTTATTTTGGCCGGACACGCAATCAAAAAGCCTACCTATGTCTGGCTTTATCCGGACGCCTGGCAATTGTGTATATTTGTTTCTTTTTTACATTTGCGATAAAATAATCATACTAATATGCGAAAGTTTGGATGTTAATTTGTGAGTTTGTGCGGATTTTTATTACTCAATCACGCAAAATCTACGGGAAGATTTCCACGGGAGCGAAGCCCCGGGGCGCAGCTAGTATGGCATAAATTCGTTTCCAATGATAAATTCAATCTTACGACCATTTGGATTTCAGCTAAGAGCTTGATAATAATTCTGTACGTGATTGTTCCAGAAAGTTCATGCCGAAAGTGTCAGCGTCACAATACTGCAACCACCTGAGGCAACTAGTCACATCTATTGGCGACTTTTACGGGCGTGGTCACAAATTCCCCGAGTCTGTACCTAATTCCCTTAGCAAACATGAAATTGTCGTCGAACCGTAAGTTTTGATACATATTAATTGAATAATTAAATTGATTTACTTCGGTGTCTACGGTAGGAAACGTATAATAACGTGTAAACGGTACATAGGGTACATCCAAAAAAATTTTGTTTTTGAGCGACACTTCGAAGGAAGCCGCTGTAAACAAGCTAATTATTAAAAAAATAAAAAACACGACTGATAACTCACATAGCCTAAGTCACTCGGAGAAATGCAAGGAATCTAAAAATACCTCTCATATCAAAATCTGTTAAGCCGTTCAGGACTTATGGTGGAATAAAGAAACATACATACATGAACCCTGAAAACATAACACTCCTTTTTTGGTCAGTCGTGTAAAAAGTTGATTTATACTCGACAGTTTACAATCTCGCGAGATTAAAAACGGTCTTCGTTGATATAATAGGGGACCGGACAAGGTATGAGAATTGTTAAAAATAATTAATTTTATGTTAGAATACATAATGTATAATTAAACACATTTTGCGACTTGACTTTCAGCACGAGTTTATTCTGCTGAACTTTATTAGAGTTCAAACTTTTAGGGAAAGCCCATTTTCTAAGCATGACGTCATTTGAATATACGTTTAGTTCGAAGCGTTTTGGTATAAACCAAGCATCGCTTAAAAATGTGAATTGTTTTTATCTACGAGTATTACTTGGAAAATATTTTGGTTATGGATTCTTTCACGGATGATTCAATTATTGTGAGATATTTCAAAGAGGCATCAAAAAAAAAGTTGTCGGGGACCTGACAACTTTTTTATTGGTAAGACGATAGTGTATCAGTAGGCATATACACAGTCATTGAATTGTAAGACATATGTTGTAAAGTGACGTCTTTGGAGAAAATGCAGCAGTGGAGTTTGTTGCGTCGCCTCTTCTCCACTTGCGCTTTGGAGGCGGTAGTATACTAAGCTTTAAGTAATTTTATGACGTCAACTAACTAAAAAACAAGAATGTGACGATTTATAAATGCTATTTTTAAGCCTTTATAAATAACAAGCAAAACCGCAAGCATAAGCTAATAATATATATATTTTTGAAATGTGCTAACTAAGCCTTTTCATTTGATACTACACACGGCATAATTTAAAAATATTTATTTTTTAGTTTATAACTTTATGCCCCCTAGAGGGCGCTGTTTCATATTTAAGATGACGTCACATAGCCTATAACCAGCGGACAACCAAGACGTTTCTAACGACACCTCATTTGTCCAATTCGGATAAGTAGTTTAGTAGTTATGAGGGAACAGATGAACATACATACTTACATACCTACATACATACATACATACCGGTCAAAATCATAACCCTCCTGGTCGCTTCGCCGTAATCGGGTAAAACTAATTGACTTTGACTTTGGCATTGTTACCAGGGAGGCGGGTCCCCTGATGGTGTCCCCGACGGGGCAGTTCATAACGCCGGCGTCGTGCCCCGCGCAGGAGCTGGTCGCCTTCATCAGCCAACACATTGACGAGGCCACATTACTTATGACCGAGTACAGCATGTGAGTATACTTTGAATGTACAGGTCGCGTCATGTAAAATGTACGCTGGCGGTTAAGCTGCGCAGTACGCGATTTATAGGTCTATGCGGGGCGGGTCTCGTCCGGCGAATGCGATTGGTTCGTCAGTCGTACCCATGCGCAAGTTTCACTCCCTCCTCTCTCTTCCAGCGTCCATTTTATATGACGGGACCTGTAGCACAGGGCGGGCGCTTCATAGAAACGGTGCGCCAAATATACCTACTACTACTACAAATGAAACTGTATATCCATGAACACGTCAGTAACACGTCAATGTGTGCGTTTTCATAGTCGAACGTCCCACAGTTACACAAGAACGGGGGAGAAGTGCGGAAGGAGCGGGGGGGTGCCATATTGCGGGAGGGGCAGGGAGTTTCCTTTCTGTACGTAGTACTAATATTAATGCTGTGCCTGTAGTAAACCTGTAGGAATGAAGTCTCTTAGGATTCCTTGAAGTCGCGAGTCGATTCTCGATTGATCGATTCGTCAGAATTGTCAGATTGTCACATCAAATACGGATATACCCCTGGGACCCTCTAGGTATGTATATATTTTTTTCTATACTCAAAATAAACCATAACTAGCTGTCGCCCGCGGCTTCGCCCGCGTGAGTTTCGCTTAGATGAAAAGTATTTTTGTGTTCCAGACAGTTTCAGATGTTTCGGATCTTCGATTTTTATACGTCTACAGAAAATGCTCATCAGATTAATCAAGTTTTGCTAAAGCGCCATTTCCATATATGATATAGTGTAGCTGGTCTCTTGCAGTTCCTCATCAGATGTTCCAGATCTTCAATTTTTATACGTCAACAGAAAATGCTCATCAGGTTGAACGACTTTTGTTAAGGCACCATTTCCATATTTCTTATGGTTTAGCTGTTCTGTTATGGTTCTTCATCAGGTGTTCCAGTTTTCAAATTGAATTATAGCCTATATGTTGCCCAGGCTTAATAGCTATACAACAAAAAAAGTTTCATTCAAATCCGTCCAGTAGTTTTTGCGTGAAACGCGTACATACATACAGAAAGACAGACAAGAAATTCCAAAAACAATTTTTTGCTTTCTATTGTTCATTTTAGGTGTCCCTCTATCCATTTTAGTCAAAAATACTAAATGTACAGACAAAATATTTTTACTGTTTCTTGGTAGTAAATTTAGCTACAAATAGATAAATTATTGACTTCAATAAGCAATTTATTAGTACAATACAAACTATGCGTAATTATATAACGAAATTAGTCACTAGCATAAAAATAACAAAACATGGGCTCAACATTAGCTGGTATGCCGAATTCCTAGGCGGAATAGGTGCCCTGTAATACTGTCCATAAATTTGGTCCCAAAACTCGGCGCGACTTTGGGAAAGTGGTCCCAGTAACTGCAAAGTGGGTCCTATGGACATGTGAGGGGTTCGCTGCGCGTTGGCGGGCGGCCACGCCGGCAGCGGGGAGCCTTCTGGCACTGGCACGCTGGAATTGAGATAAATATGATGGAGATGAGATAGATCTCTTTTTTTTTAATAAATATAATTTATTTAGGTAAATTGTTTAACATATAATCTACAGGTGTTGAAGCCTACTTTTAAGTTATAATATCTGTGATGCTTTTTTTTCAATCGATGATCTATGATAGATTAATAAGTTAATGAATGTGGCTGATTTTTGCTGCTAAACTGATGCTATGCTAGACGTAGCTTGCCTAGCATACTGCACGCTCTTTAATTTCTTAAGTTCGAATACCCCTTGTTTTGGCCGGCTACTACTCGATGCAGCTGCCAAATATTTCGACTATCTCGATATTGAAAAGGATGGATTTAGGGGGAGGCCATGACTCCCATACGCAAAATAAGCCCAGGACTGTTCCCGGATTAATTTTATGTTTAATTAAACCACGCATTCGACCATGTGACACCCCCCCTCCCCCGTCCCTCCCTCGAAAGCTAGATCCGCTCTTTGATTATTAAACAACTCCCGAACTACGAAACTCTTCTGAGGCTGTTTAAAATTTTGCCCTTGTAATAAATTATAACTTCAGCACTTACCCTGATCTTATGAAGTTGGTATACAGTTCCCTCATTATTTCCTTCATTTCTATATATTCTTGAGTTGAATTTGTGGTATCTTCATCCGCAACGGCGACGATTTGATCGCAGTGGTCAGCGCCACGCACCGTCGTGTGAGGAACGTAAGCAGTATTGTTATCCACGAAAGAATATTCAAACAAATATATCGAATTATGACCGGATTCAGCTCGTAATGCCAGAGTTTTGAGCATTGGATATCCAAATAACAAATCCGTGTTAAAGTCTATGAACCGTAAAATGTTACTTTCGCTCACATCTTCATTACCGAAGTAAAATTGCTTAATTTTCGCAGCAACCTCTTCTTTCTCCTCATTGTTGGCAAATTGTAGATCAGCTGGTACAAAGTCAGAAAACCTTTCATTCATCTTTTGTTTCAAAGTGTCAAACTCGTCAATTCGAATTAATCCTTCCATATTCGCATACCCGTACAGCATCGGGTAATGATTTAGGTTTTGGTTTCTTAATATATTCATAGGAGCGTCTTCAAGAAATCTTTCAGTTCCCAAATCCGCTTCTACACAAGGAACGAACAAGATCGAGGAATCACTTCTAAACCAGAGCTCATCAGGTCTCGAAATTAGTGTTTCGTATGAAGCAGTTTTATAAAATTCTTCTAAAGCATCTATATCGTCTACTCCGTCGAAATTTAGAGCAGTAGCGTAGATCCTCGCATTTTCCAAAGGGTCCATTTGAACATGTAGTGGTCCAATAGTACCAGCACTATTGGATATAACTTTTTGAAACAGACCTTCTGCCATTGGTGACATTGATAAGAGTTCAACGGAAAGACCACCAGCACTGCATCCTTCTATAGTGACGTCATTGGGGTTCCCTCCGAAATATGCGATATTGTCTCTTACCCATCGAAGTAACGCTACTTGATCTTTCATTCCGGCATTACCAGGCACTTCTTCTGTGCCTAGACATAGGAATCCCGCCGCTCCGAGGCGGTAATTAAATGAGACTACTATGATATCACTTGAATTCACCGTCGATATAGGTTGTAGAATAGAACCAAATAACATTTGGAAAGCGCTTCCGTGAACTACGACCATGACGGGGAGATTGGTTTGGTTTGTGTCCGGAACGTACACATGTGCTACCAAGCAGTCTTCTCGAGCAATACTCAAATGTGGTTCTGGTTGCATGCACGCTACGAATCTGTCCACCGCTTCGAATGTGTCTGTCCATTGTGGAGGCGCCAGTGGTGGCTGAAATAGTAAAAATCATAAGTAATCTGGATATTATTTACTTGCATCACGTAATAGTTAGTTGACATCTTAGTTTTTTTAAAAAAACCATATCTAATCTTGACAAAATCGATGTATTCAAGATATTTAAAAATACTTAGAGGTAGACTGAAACAATGCGGGGCTGATCATTTTGCAATGATTCAAAGTTGGTCGGGGAAGTCCATTTAAAAAATACTAAATTATTTTAAAAAATCTCGTCTATCGTAAAATACTATAGACACTCAGGATGTTTTTCAAATCCTCGTCGCATATATCGGTTTTGAAAAGTAAAATGTTTACCATAAATTTCTGTCTTCCTGTAGGCGCAGTAGCATAGGGTATTCCATAGAATGCAAACACTTCGCTATTCGGCTGCTTGTACCCACGGACTGGTCCCTGCCTTGTGTTCACCACCAGGGATTCCTCACTTCCACTCTGCGCAGACGCAAATCCTACCACAACACTTATCAACAGTATACCCCACATGTTTCAAATGATAGACTAGAGCTTAAAATATTTATAAACCCTTTAGCTTCATATTATCATTTGTTATCATTGCAAAAACGATTTGATAAGGAGATTTAGTGTGTCATATGAACTTATTATTTTAGATGTACTTACTAGATAAGGGGTTAAACTTCAACAAAATATTTTTTGTTCAATAATTTATACTAAAACACAAGTCACTTCAAATTACTTTTTTCTTCGTGAATAAGATCATATCATCATCAGATAAGTCAATCATCAATCTGTGCACCGTCATGCCATACTGAAGTCTTCTACTTCTTATCGAGTGTGTTATTACTAACACTGGTGTCAGATTTTATTCAAGTCGCCTAAAGTCATCTGACATGACTTTTACGACTACCGCCATCTAGTGGCAGTAGCCGTATAAATACTAGTAAACTAAACAGTCAGCCAATGTGCAAGTTTCCTCACGATGTTTTCCTTCACCGGAAGCAGGTGGTGGTCTATGAGAAAACTACCATACATGAGTCAGATTGGTCTACAAACTCATGTGACACAGGTAGGATTTGAACCCGGGTCCTATTCGACCTCAGGCGGGTGTTATTACCACTTGGCCACCACCGCTTCGCATACTAAAGTTAGACATTACCACAGAATTAATATAAGTACTACGTACAGAAAGGAAACTCCCTGCCCCTCCCGCAATATGGCACCCCCCCGCACCTCCCGCACTTCTCCCCCATTCTTGTGTGGTTGTGGGACGTTATGCTATGAAAACGCACATATTGTGTGTTACTGACGTGTTCACGGATATACAGTTTCATTTGTAGTAGTAGTAGGTATATTTGACGCGCCATTTCTCTGAAGCGCCCGCCCTGTGATATTACACTAGTCCTAAAATCTACAGTCTACATGTGATTAAAGAATCTATTTCATTAAAGCCTCATATCCACCAGGCAACATATAATGCTGTCTCACTCATTTCTACTGACTAAAGTGAAATAGTACATCCAGAGAAACATCTATCATGTCAATTGTACGGAGCGAGTAACAACACCTACCTGGTACTATTTAAAACCTCGTATCTGCTAGGTAGCAGATACGAGGTTTTAAATAGTTCCCTTAATAAATAGAGGACAGTTCCATTATTTCTATGAGGGTGTTACCTGACTTCGAAAAGTGTAACACCGAATACCACGTCCCTGATTAAATTTCTAAATGAATGGAATGACAGACTGCCACACCGGAGGTCCCGGGTTCGATCCCCGGTCAGGTCAAGATGGAAAATGATCTTTTTCAGATTGGTCTGGGTCTTGGATGTTTATCTATATATGTGTTGTAATATACTATCGTTGAGTTAGTATCCCATAACACAAGTCCCGAACTTACTTTGGGGCTAACTCAATCTGTGTGATTTGTCCGTATATACATACATACATAGAATCACGTCTTTATCCCTTACGGGGTAGACAGAGCCAAGAGTCGTGAGACTCGAAGGCCACGCTTAGCTGAATAGTGGGCTCTCTGATGAAATGGAAATTCAGGTATAGTGACAGCCGTTGCTAACCCATCGCCTATGTCCGTATATATTTATTTATTTAGTCCAGCAACAAGCACATCGAGAAGGCTCTGTACAAGGAAGTGAAGGAGAGGTTCGGCCTGCTCGAGCTCCACAAGGACGACAGCATCACCCCGGCGCTCATGATCATGTGCTGCCAGAGGCTGCTCACGAGGGCTGATAAGCTGCACTCGGTAATACAGAACATATTTTAGAATTTACTCAAAAATGCATGTAATGTGGTCATTATTTTGATAACTTTGTTTGAGCAAAGTCGACCTTGCCGTTCTGTTTTCAAATAGCGGCCGACAAAGTTTTGCTGGCCGCTCTAACAGGCCGGCAAAACATTGCCGGCCGCTATTTTGACGTTTCAACATTTTAAAAATCGAATGCAAAATAAAGATTTTATAACACAGCTGGTTGTATTTTATAGAGATAGCATAGAGAGAGGTACTTATTTTTTACAGGTATTCCATATTGGGCTGTATAGTTCCAACTACCATTGCTTAAAAAAAAACAAAGAAGTAACAAAAGCGCGGTTCAGCGAAAATTTTGTTTTTATTTAGTGACTTTTTAGCTAAAAATGAGCTCTCAAAGCGAAAATTCCTCCGATTCATTGTGTTTAACACCGCCATATATAAGCTAAAAAGCTATAGTGGTTGAAAATTGGATACCGCGAAACTCAAACGAAAAATATAAGCTTGCATATGAAAAATTTGAGCATCAATCCGGGAACGTTGGTGTTGAATTTTAGTAACTGTACTTTTCATATTGTCATTTTAATTTAAATTTCTAGTTAATTAATATATTTTTATTTAAATTACTTGCTGGTTTTATTTAGATTTGGTACTTGCATTTTTGAGTAAAGCACTATACAAGCCTTGGCCCACAATGACTGCTTCGCTGGTCACGCAATGATTGCCTCACGCTAGCCTAGCTACGCTCTAGGCCTTCCAGCTTGGCCATCGTTGCAGCCCTTGCTGTCCTCGCTGTGTCGGCCTCGACCTCCGGTCTCGGCCGACATCTCAGCTCGTCCATCAAGTGCTGCACGCTGACCGCGCTGTGTCGGCCTGGAGCTGCGCTACGCTGCGCTCTCGGCCATCATCAGCGCGACCAGCAAAGTAGTCATTATAGGCCGCGGCAGTAATGTACTATTATAGTATACTAGCTTTTGCCCGCGGCTTCGCCGGCGTGAATTTCCCGCGGGATCAGTGCATTTTTCCGGGATTAAGGTACCTATCATATGTTCTCAAAACTTCTAACTATCTGTATGCAAAATTTCAAGAAACAAATAAACAAACTCACTTTCGCATTTATAATATTAGTTAGGACTAACTTTTGCCCCGCATTTCAGCTCTTCGGGGGTTTATTCTTGAAAAAAATTGCCTATAAATTAGTCTTCAACTATAATATCTATGTTACGGGCAACTTGATAAGTCTGGTCCCTATGAATAGTGACCTGCCTTTATACATAATGCCCATGTCACATGGGCAATTTGATTAAAATGTCATGCCTAATCACTTTTCCCGGTCAGTATGAATAAGGGCAAATACGTGTTGGGCAAAATAATAAAACAAATGAAATGCAAGTGTTTTTGTTAGTAGATAACCTAGAATAAGTATAGTATATTCGTTAGTTTACTTCAGGGGCTGTTGAACTTGCGTCTTTAGTGGGGGGGGCGCAGCCCCCCTGTTCAGGGGGGTCGGGGGGCGGAAGCCCCCACGCTATAAAAATATTTGTTTAAAATATAACCGTAGCTTAGTTCGGTGAGGATAGGTTATGCTTGTGACAACTCATAGCGGAGCGAGCGGAGCTTCAAACTGCTGCTGATTTATTAAATGGACCACGGGCTGCGGGGCATTATAATATGGACCGGTCTCAGTAATTAAAATACTAAAATTTATCAAATAGCCCGATGCTCTTGGGAACTATTTATAATGCCCGGCCCTTATTAATACGGCCCTGTTAATCACGTTGCCCGTAACATCTATACCAAATTTTATCAAAATCGGTGTAGCGGTTTAGCCGTGAAAACGTAACAGACAGACAGATTTTCGCATTTATAAAATTAATAATTAAATATGTATATCAAGTTATCAAATCTTGGTTTCCGCAAAAGACAAAAAACATACTAATTGACCTTATTGTTTCAGAGACTACAGGGGAACATCCTTTATATCACACATTATTACTCGGTGCTATCGGACGGCGTGCTGTGTATTCCCTGGGATTTCAAGTAGAATGTTGTACAACTATGGCATAGCCTTCACCCGCTTCCTTACATAGACAATAACTAGATTTTTGAAAACTTGCCTAAAGTTTGTGTTCAGGAAACCAAATACATTTAGTTCAAGATGTCTGTATAAATAGTTTGTAACATTTTAGAGGTTTTGTAGGTCTCAAAATATGTAATATTGTTTAGTATAAAATAGCTAATTGTTAAACACACTTGACCAACTTAATGTCAACTATAATCTAGTTAACGTTATATTAGTTAGGAAAATTATGGTTATTGCAAAACAGATAATTTGCCATCTCATGCAATGACAAATTTTTGATAGTTTCGTATAGTCAGTTTTATACTGTGGCATTTCATTCTGTGGCATTCATATCCTTGGGATATAAATTATTTAATTAATGTTATTCCTTTATAAATATAAATAAATAAATATATACGGACAAATCACACAGATTGAGTTAGCCCCAAAGTAAGTTCGAGACTTGTTTATATAACATACTATATTTTATGACAAATACATATATAGATAAACATCCAAGACCCAGGCCAATCTGAAAAAGATCATTTTCCATTTTGACCTGACCGGGAATCGAACCCTGGACCTCCGGTATGGCAGTCTAGCGTGATAACCGTTAGGCCACGGAGGTCGTCATTAATTAAATCCGTAATCCGTACGATTAACCGTACATATTATACGTAAAACATGCGGAAAGAATAATCTTAATGAAAAACTGTATCAACATCCGTCATCTAGTTTAATTAAAAGATCTAAGCGTACATAAAGACGAGAAGACCCTTAGATATATTGATAAATCTAAGTCGGTCCCAAGATTTTTATCAAAAAATGTTTTATCACGATCTATAATATAATTACATGCGTTGACCGAATTTTGATATCTCTAATAATCACTAGTTCAGGAAATAAACATTCAATAAAACATTATATTTTTTTACACATGGCTATATTAAAAAATACATTTAGAACAGTCTTTTAGAATCGCAAAAAAGTACCTAATTTACAATTGCAATTATAGAAAATACCTATATTTTTTTAAGAAGAAATATTGTGATATATGTGATAGTTATTCAATTTTTGTTTTTTATTTACAGAATATATACATCTCCACTAAATAAGTTGATAATGTAATTGAGAAATAAGTATAATATTAGTATCAGCATCAAATTGAACGGTAAAAATAAAAAAAATAGTAAATATCACTGCTTCTTATTTTGCTGCACGATCACCAGTTTGTTTCTTTCCTTTGTGACTTTAGCGACAGGTAAATTGGTGGCTGGCATCAGCTGCCGTAAGTTCTGACTAGGTATCACGGGGGCCTGAAAATTAACACATGAAATATGAATATCTTAAAATATCCTCATTTAAAATCGTGATCGGACAAGCATTATGTCTGTGTAAATAGAAATAGAAGCTCAGTAGCGCGCGCTCAGACTGCGATAGTAGCGGTTAATCGACTTCGTAACGGTCGGTCACGGGATGGGTGACCAAAAATGCTCTCCAGTTCCTCCGTGCTTTGAAAGGCACGTGAAGCCGTTGGTTCCGGTCGGCTGTAATGGCTGGCCTTCAAACCCAGCAATCCACATGGTGGGTAATGGCCTATCCTCCTTATCCACAAAGGCCAGTGAACATAATGACTGATGATCTCAGAGCAAGTATTCGATAGAGACAGAGGCTTCGTGTAGCCACATGAGATAAAATAATAGCGCTCTGTCCTGTTTCTCTACGTGTATTCACGTGCGAGTTTCTCCTTTCTTGTCTAAGCAAAATAAAAGGCGGCGGGGTCTATAGTTTTCTCTGTCTACGCTGAAGGTGGAATAGAGATATCGCATCGTCGATGACGAGATTCTCGTCAGCCGTCTCGATCTTCTGGCTCTGCGTAGGGATGTCGCATCCTTGTGCATTCGACCGCATCTATCATGGGGAGTGCTATGAGAAATTGTTCGACGTAATACCTGCCGCAAAATTTCACCACCATACCACCCCGTCACAAGATGAAGTTTCATCCATACCATCTGGATGACTGGCTGTCAACCACCATACGTTTTAAAAGACACTTCTTGCCACGTACAACCAATCTGTGGAATCAACTTCCTGCGGCGGTGTTTCCGAACCGATACGACATTGGAACCTTCAAAAAACGAGTCTACGTCTTCTTGAAAGGCCGGCTCTTGAAATACTCTTGTACCCCTGGTGTTGCAGTAGTCCATGGGCAGCGGTGATCGCTTACCATCAGGTGACCCACTTGCTCGTTTGCCGCCCTATGTCATAAAAAAGATAGCATTACCGGCGGACAGCGAGCCAGCTGCTTCATGCGGTCGACGAGCCGCATCGCGTCGTCCGTCTCCGAGTCCGTGGTGACGCCGAGCGACAGTGCGGTGCCGTTGTCCAAGTACTTGTGCACGGATTGGAAGTGTCTGCAAATAACGGGGATTTTCATTAATATAATAAAGAGGAAGTGTTTGTAGGTGGTAATCTTCGGAACTACTGACCGGTTTCAAGAATTCTTTCACCAATGGAAAGCTACATTATACCTGACTGGCTACAATTTATGTATGTACCTCCCGAACGAAGCCGGGGCGGGGCGCTAGTCTGTTACAAGAAACTAAAATATATTGATTTCATCACGATATGACGTCATGCAATTTGGTGATCCAGGGTCCAGGTCCATCAGGGTCTTCTAAAAATACGAACACGAGATTGATTTCGAACACACGTGCGATTGTTCGCACCTTGTGTGAAAGGTCAAATTCGTACGAAAACATATCCAATATGAGAATAGCCCAACATCTCAAATCACACGAAAACGTCTGCTTTAAGCCGTTAGGGATTTGGAACGTTCCACCATGAACAAAATGGAACCAAAATATAGCAGAAACCCGCAAATATAGCAGAACCCAGCAGCCGCCTCCACCTGTACCATGTCACAGTATGCAGACACACTAGCACGTACCTGGCGGCGTGCGCCACATGCCGCGGCCGGTGCCTGCAGGCGGCGGCGGCGCGCGCGCGCCACAGCGCCGCCTCCACCTGTACCATGTCACAGTATGCAGACACACTAGCACGTACCTGGCGGCGTGCGCCACATGCCGCGGCCGGTGCCTGCAGGCGGCGGCGGCGCGCGCGCGCCACAGCGCCGCCTCCACCTGTACCATGTCACAGTATGCAGACACACTAGCACGTACCTGGCGGCGTGCGCCACATGCCGCGGCCGGTGCCTGCAGGCGGCGGCGGCGCGCGCGCGCCACAGCGCCGCCTCCACCTGTACCATGTCACAGTATGCAGACACACTAGCACGTACCTGGCGGCGTGCGCCACATGCCGCGGCCGGTGCCTGCAGGCGGCGGCGGCGCGCGCGCGCCACAGCGCCGCCTCCACCTGTACCATGTCACAGTATGCAGACACACTAGCACGTACCTGGCGGCGTGCGCCACATGCCGCGGCCGGTGCCTGCAGGCGGCGGCGGCGCGCGCGCCACAGCGCCGCCTCCACCTGTACCATGTCACAGTATGCAGACACACTAGCACGTACCTGGCGGCGTGCGCCACATGCCGCGGCCGGTGCCTGCAGGCGGCGGCGGCGCGCGCGCGCCACAGCGCCGCCTCCACCTGTACCATGTCACAGTATGCAGACACACTAGCACGTACCTGGCGGCGTGCGCCACATGCCGCGGCCGGTGCCTGCAGGCGGCGGCGGCGCGCGCGCGCCACAGCGCCGCCTCCACCTGTACCATGTCACAGTATGCAGACACACTAGCACGTACCTGGCGGCGTGCGCCACATGCCGCGGCCGGTGCCTGCAGGCGGCGGCGGCGCGCGCGCGCCACAGCGCCGCTTCCTCGCCCGCCGCCGCCGCGCCCGCCTCCAGCGCTGCGCACGCGCTGCGCAGGTCCACCACCTGTACCAATAAATAAGATTTAGACTGAGCGGCAAGCGGCGGATCTTAGCGCAGCTCATTTTACAAGCTGAGAGAAATTGAAACTTCCATAAAGTAGTTAAGTTCCATAATTGCATGCAATTCACGCCGATCTCAGCTGTAAAGCTGGGCCACGGGGGATTCGCCGTGGCGAAAATTCGCGCGGCGCGTCCGTCGACGCGTCTGGCGAGTCGAACAACAGAAGAGAAAAATACCGACTATGTCACGCGCACAGTCTGACAACGCGACCGGCGAGTGGTGCCGGACGAATCGCACGGGTGCACACAGGCGATTAAGTGAGAAAAACATGAATGTCAGCAATTTCATTGAGACCCTTTTAGCTGCCTACCCATATAATGCGTGCACATTTTTATGCACGGTACCCATTCCCTGCGAATTGCTTGTTGATGTTATCTTAGTTCAAAGTTCGAAAAGTTAGCAACGAATGCGTTTAAGATTTTTTAAGGCCTTGCGAAAATTTTTTTATTTTTTTTTTATTTCTAAACTTTTTTAATATGGATCGTGTTTCTAGTGGTATGTTTTATCTTACTATGAAACATGAAGCTTATTTAGGGTAATTCTTATAATATGAAGCCACCAAATCAATTGAACCATATTTTCCCGATATTTTAATTTCAGTCAGTGTTTTAGTTAGGCGGTGTTTTAGTTACATTGGAGGGATTTGATTCTGCCTCAAATATATGCCTAGTGATCTAGTGTACTGAATTCATGGGGACATGGCTGCGACCGAATGCAACGGTTGAACAAACTTTACGTTTTTGCAATGTACACACAAATTGGGCCAAATCTTGCAACTGAATTTAAAAGCAGTTATCCTTAACCGATTAAGCTGAAATTTGGCATACTTACGCAAGTCTGATGACAATACAATACTATTATAAACACGACCTGATTCAATGCACAGTTTTGGCTCCAGATGAGGGAACTCTTTATTGGTTAACAGCACGTCTATGAAAATTTTTATACGATTCGTCAGATCGATCAAAACGTAGAAAAACTGAATCTGTTCGCAAGTTGATGGTTCTGCTATAGAAGTTACTGCTTCTAAGGTATAATAAATACTTTAACGGGTCACTCACGTGCTACAGTTGTAGGGAATTATCGGGGTTGGCTTCTACGGTCTCTCAAAACACTTTTCTATCAATATAAAAACGTAAATCTTTTTGACCGGCTTTTAGTGACTTTTCGCCTGTGTGGGACGTCCGCCGACGGCGCGGCGGGCGAGTGAACCAAGGCGTGAATAACTACGGCGCCAGCCACGGAGTCGAGCGGCAGTCGCGGCGAATTAGGACGGTGTCTGTGCAGAACAACTACGCTCTGCTACCAGAAAATGTGGCAGAGAGAATCCGGACAAACGGAGCGGCGGGAAGAATTCTGTACCGGAACTTCACCGGGAAAAAACCACCGGTAAAAATAAGTACCGGGAAAAAATCTCCACGCGGCACCACGTTTGCCCGACTAAAACCTAACTAACTTAACGCAGTCTGCTACCACCGTAGCTTATGAAGGGAGCTACAGGGCCCTATATCATAACTAACCTATAAATTAACTAAACTAAAACTCACCAAGTTGACTTCTTAAACCAAGTTGGGGTGTCTTCGGAGGAAGTGGTGTTTGGTCCCTAAATCACCCAAACTACCCCCTGAGATCTCAATCCCCAGAAAATACCTTGCTTTCCTCACGAGGGTTCACTCGGCAACAGGTTTCGGCGTCTCCAGGCGGCCACGTTTCGCATCTCACACGAAACAGTCACAGTAAAAGGTTTCACAAACACAAAAGTTCAATAGTTATTTAACAAACAGGAAATTCACACTTATAGTTCAAACTAATTGACAATCAAAGAAAGCGGGACCTCTCGCGTATTAAAAATCAAACCGATATCGCATAGGACAATAAGGCGACTGTCCGCGACGCCATTTTGCACGCGAGCAATGTCATGCGGCGCGGCCTCCCCGCGCGATGTTCAAACAATACTGAATTCAAAATGGTCGCTCGCGACTGCCGACGCCGGCCGAGCGGGCGACGACGCTACTAATATGAAACTACCGCACGCGCTAGAATATTACGGCGGCGAACGGACAAAACAACATAGATTTTATTACAAACATCCCCCCGTCCCGGTCTGAGAAGCAGACCGCTAGCTTACTCTACGGGAAGGCGGGCGAGAGAGGTCACAGCTCTCCTCAAAATCGAACCGTCGACCAACACCTCAGCCACACGCGGAGTGCCATCTCCGCCAAGAATCAAACGTAATATGCGAGCTCGTCGCCAAAGCAATGAGGGCAAATTTGCCTCTTTTAACAATACTAAATCACCCTCCCTGGGAGGCTCAGTCCTGTCTGTCCACTTCACTCTTTGCTGCAGCAAATGCAAATATTCAAGCGACCAGCGACGCCAAAAGTCCTGGCTCATTTGCTGCAACATTTGAAAACGCGACAACCGATATACGCGTTCGTCCTTCCACGGGTATTCGGGCAGGGCATTCAAAGGCCCTCCCACCAAAAAATGACCAGGGGTGAGAGCTTCCAAGTCATTTGGATCTGGAGATAGCCGACAGAGAGGACGAGAGTTGAGGACCGCCTCAACTTTACAAAACACTGTGGCCAGCTCTTCAAAAGTTAGAGCCGTTTCTCCGATAATGCGGCGGAGGTGGGTCTTTGCGGATTTCACAGCCGCTTCAAAAATCCCTCCCCAATGGGGGCAACTTGGGGGACTAAACTTCCAGGTTATTCCCCTTTGGGCAGCAATTTGACTTAAACTAGTACAATTTTTTATCAATAAACACAGAAACATCCTTAAGATAATTTACAGTTCCCTTATAGTTTGTGCCATTATCAGACCTAATAAGGGAAGGTAGACCTCGACGCGAAACAAAGCGATCCAACGCGGCGACGAAGGCCTCCGTAGTCAGAGCCGATACCACCTCCAAATGGACAGCCTTGGTGGCCAAACAAACAAATACACACAAATAGCCCTTCACAATACGGGCATTACGAAAGGGAGAAGCCTTGATCGAAAAGGGACCGGCAAAATCGGTTCCAACGCCGTCAAACGGTCTCGAAGGTCGGATTCGATCAGCGGGCAAATCACCCATCTGTGGTTGCATCGTGGATGCCTTCAACCTATAACATGCAATACATCGAAACAGAACACTACGGATTGCTCTTCGGGCAGACAATATCCAAAATTCGCGTTGCAAAATAGCCAACAAAGCATTGCACCCAGCATGGGCGTTACGAATGTGTCGATCAGACACCAAAAGCTGCACCAAGGGTCCGCCCTTGGGCAACAACAGAGGATGGCGAGTCTCATATGGAAGATCCGCCTTCCGGAGCCTGCCTCCAACCCGAAGAAGCCCATCCGAGTCGATGTACGGGTTCAAACGAGCGACCGCGCCCTTCAACTTAGCGCGTCCGTCGCGCAAAATCTGAAGCTCTGACTCAAACCGTCCGGTCTGCACGACACGGACCCAATGCAACAATGCGCTCCGGCGCTCTTCTGCACCTGCAATCGGCTCCAACCGCTTTGCCTGTGGGTTTCTACAATTATGTATGAAACGCTTAATCCAACTGGTAACACCCAGAAGCTTATCCAAGCTGCTATACCGAGCAAGTAGCCAATCCGGCTCCGACGTCGTCTCAGCGACTGCAGCATGTACACGAAGCCCAGTCAAACTCAAAGAAGTAACATCTGTCTGACAGACAGGCCAAGATGTTTCTGATCCCATCAGCCACTCTGGACCCCACCAGAGCGGGTGTGACACCAATTCTGGTGCCGTACAACCTCGGGAAGCACAGTCCGCTGGGTTAAGCTCTCCCGGCACATGTCTCCATGTTATATCAATTCCAATATTTTGAATTTGGGAAACCCTGTTTCCAACAAAAACCTCCAAGGTATGTGGGGCCGCGCGCAACCATGCAAGCGCGACCTGGCTATCCGACCAGGCGAAGATGTCTCGTATCTCGACCGTGGCCGCCAGCTCACATGCAACGTGATGCAACAATTTAGAGAGAAGGTGAGCTCCACTCAACTCAAGCTTGGGAATAGTCAGCCTAGTCCTGATGGGGGCGACCTTGCTCTTCCCTAACAAAAGCGAGACATTGACCCGGCCATCGGCGTCAACTGTCCGCATATAAACTGACGCGGCGTAGCCTCGCTCCGACGCGTCACAAAAGCCATGCAGGCTGGCTCGATATTTCCCGGGTGGCAATATTCGACGAGGCAAGGCAATCCGATTGACTTCCTTAATCGATGAAAACAACTCGAGCCAATCATCCAATGGAGAGCCAAACAGCGGCTCGTCCCACGAGACGCCCAAAGTCCAAAGTCTCTGAAGAAGACACTTCGCAGAGAATATCACTGGACTGATCCAACCGCTTGGATCAAACATACGAGCTATTACGGACAACACCGTTCTCTTAGTCCAGACTTTTGGTATTTCCAAGTCCACTTGGAATGTGAAAATATCGGTTAGCGGCTGGTACTGCATGCCCAGCACCGCTATCCTGTTGGGATCATCCACATCCTCAAACAGGTGAGGGTTCTGTTGGTGATCCTCCGGGATCCCTTCTAGAACTCTAGGCTCATTGGACAACCACTTACGTAGCTCGTAGCCACCTGTCTTCAATATTTCGATCAATTCATCCCGCAGTAGGAGGGCCTCCTCAATACTTTGGGCTCCGGTGCACACGTCATCAACATACAAGTCACGTGACAGCACGGAAGCCCCACGGGGAAAGCGGATCCGTTCCCGCTCTGCCAATTCAAGCAATGATCTGATGGCGATATAGGGACTAGATTTCAAACCATACGTGTTTGTATTGAGTTCATACACCGTCACAGGATCCTCAGGGCGCTCACGCCAGAGTATCAACTGGAATCGCCTGTCCTCAGGATGTATGACTGTCTGGCGGAACATCATCCGGATGTCCGCGCCAAAAACCACTTGATGTCTTCTAAAGTTCAAGATGATGTCAATTATGTCCCTATGCAATTTGGGACCTGAATGCAAACATAGATTCAACGAAACCCCGTTCGAAGTGGGTGCGGACCCATCGAAGACGGTCCTCAATTTGCCCGTTGAGGCCTTCACCACCGCGTGGTGGGGCAAAAAGTAATGCTCAGTTGAGCTCCAATCAACTCGAGCCGGAGACATGTGACCCAAATCCTCGTACTCGCGCATAAATTCAATATATTTATCGCGAAGTACGTGGTCACGCTGCATACGTCGCTCCATGGACAGCAGTCGTTTCTCCGCAAGCGCCCTACTTTGCCCTAGGCTAGGACGTGTAGCAACAAATGGTAATCTAGTTACAAACCGACCGGAGGGCAACCTCTCCGTGGTTGATCGAAAGAAGGCTTCGCACTCAGCGTGTTCCGGATCCATCCTGGAACTCATAGGTGGCTCCTCCACCTCCCAGAACCTTTGCATGGTCTTGGCCAAGGACGCAGATGCGACGACCGGTGGCTCCTCCACGGTGCTATTATCAAACACAGGGCCCATCAGGGCGAAACCAAAGATAGTAGACACTGCCATCAGTGAAGACGAACCCAGAGCTTTCTGGGTACCCAACAAAATCCAACCCAATACGTCCGAGCCCAGGAGCAAGTCCACTGGGCCGGGATGAAAAACAAAGGGGTCGGCCAAATCCAGACCCGAAACCAAAGACAACACACCCGGCGGTATGTCTGTCGAGGGGTGCCAACCCGCAATGGTATCCATTACCATAGCCGAAGTCGTGATCCTCATTGTGGAGGACTTCAGCGAAGAAAAGGTGACAAGTGTCTGGCCCGTCAGACACTTCACTTGTATGCCACCAACTCCAAGAAGTGGCACAGGCGAGTCTTCCACGACTAAACCTAACTGGTGTGCCACTCGAGTGGTAACCAAACTGCTTTGAGCCCCTGAATCCAACAAAGCTCTCAAATTAATGGCTTCCCCCCTACGACCCCATACGCGGACCACCGCGGTAGGGAGCAGAACCGTCCGCGGCTCTGTCCCAGCAAGGGAGCAAGCTAGTTACGGGCTCCCCACTCTCTCCAAACCAGGGGCGCGCCACTGACCCGGATAATATGTCGGGCGAGTGCACATCCCCATCTGAGGGGGGGCATAACCCGCGGCCCGGCCATACCTATGGTACGGCGGGTGGTACTCCAGCCGTGGGTACTCGTGCAGCGGCGGAGAAAACCGCTGCGGCTGCATGTGGTGGGTAGTGGTAACCCGCGTGGAGGGGGGTGTCCCCACTCTCACGTCCGATCTAGGGCCCCCGCCCATGGGGGCCCTATCCGGGGCCTGGCCAGCTACATACTGGCCATGACCTTGGGGCGCGTGGTCCCGGTCCGCCAAGACCCGCGCAGGTACGCGACCCCCCTCCCGAGGGGGGGTGCGACGAGCGAAGCCGCGTCCTCCTTCCGATGGTGGAGGGCTTCGCGCAGGAGCGCCCCCGCCCATAGGGGACCCCTGCCTCAACAACCGGGGGCCATCCCCGTTTCGGTTCATGCAGAGCATCACGTGGTGCAGCCCACGGCATGCACTGCATGGTATGGCATTGGGACAGTCACGTGCATAGTGACTGCCCAAACAATAAAAGCAAAGTTCATGCCGCTTTGCCATGCGGCGCCTATCTTGTACTGGCAGTCTCTGCCAGTCCCTGCATTGTAGCAGGCTGTGGCCCATCCGGCCACATTGCAGGCAGTCCGCGTCCCTCGCGACTGCTGCCGTGTGTGCAACCCGCACACCAGCTCCACGCGGTGGCGGTTGCCGTCCCTGTTGGGGCTTCCCTCGCCATGAGGGTTCCAAGGGCCTACGTTCAGGCGCTCTGGATGGCGCTGAGTCCGTCATGGTATTCTCAGCAGCCCGTGCCTCAAACTCCAAAAACTTCACCAAGTCAGTGAAGGTTGGTAGGGTGGTGCTATCCCGCTCCGCATTTTCGCGCTCAAACCGCGAGCGGATGTCATTGGGCAATTTGCCCAATACAATGTGCACCAACAAAAAAGACCATTGGTCCACCGGCAGCCCCAGTGTGCGGAGCGCGTTACAGGCCACTGTAACGGGCGTGAGCAACTGCAGGCGCAACTGTGCCCTGTTGGCCACTTTGGGCAGGGCCATCAACTGTGCGGCGTGCGCATCCGCTAACAAACGTACGTTTTGGTAGCGGGAGTTCAATAGCTCCCACGCCGTATCGTACTGGTCGTCCTCCACCCGGAGGTGCTGGATGAGCGACCGCGCTTCATCCTCAAGAGTGGATAGGAGGTAGGCCATCTTCTGGGCCTTCGACAAATCCTGTCGTGCTACGACCAGGGACTCAAACATGTTCTTATAGGCTACCCACTCCTCCATCCTACCCCCAAAGTGGGACAGCTGAAGGGTGGGGAGCCGACCAGTAACCGCTGGTCCTTCCTGTCTAACAGGTGTGCGAGGGGCTGGTCCGCCAGCCTGTCTCGCCCTTATTGCGGCCGCCGCCTCCACGATGTCATCGTGCAGATTCATGATCTGGTCCAGGTCCGCCACGTGACCTGCGAAGACCTCCGGGGCAAGTTCGGCTTCGGTAATCACCGTCATGGCCGCTTCCGCGTTGTTCAATCTTGAGCGGAGCTGATCCGCTCTTTCCAGTATAGCGGCCTCCCTGTCCTTCCGGGACAGGAGTCCTCCGGCCGACACAAACCATCTCAGTTCGTTGGCGAGTGTCGCCTTAGCATTGGAGACCTTCGCCATCGCGTCAAGTCACAAACAAACAAGCAAAAATAAAAAAAGATAAACAAGGTAAATAAAAACAAAATCAAGCAACAACACGCAAAACCGCGGTAGGTATGAGAATGGCACAAACCGAAGACAAACGCAAAAAGGTTACAAATATTCTTATACAAACAAACTAAGAAGAATCTAATAATTTTTACAAATAATTATTTTTTACAAACGAACAAATAGAGGGTAGATTAACTACGCTCTGCTACCAGACTATGTGCAGAACAACTACGGTCTGCTACCAGAAAATGTGGCAGAGAGAATCCGGACAAACGGAGCGGCGGGAAGAATTCTGTACCGGAACTTCACCGGGAAAAAACCACCGGTAAAAATAAGTACCGGGAAAAAATCTCCACGCGGCACCACGTTTGCCCGACTAAAACCTAACTAACTTAACGCAGTCTGCTACCACCGTAGCTTATGAAGGGAGCTACAGGGCCCTATATCATAACTAACCTATAAATTAACTAAACTAAAACTCACCAAGTTGACTTCTTAAACCAAGTTGGGGTGTCTTCGGAGGAAGTGGTGTTTGGTCCCTAAATCACCCAAACTACCCCCTGAGATCTCAATCCCCAGAAAATACCTTGCTTTCCTCACGAGGGTTCACTCGGCAACAGGTTTCGGCGTCTCCAGGCGGCCACGTTTCGCATCTCACACGAAACAGTCACAGTAAAAGGTTTCACAAACACAAAAGTTCAATAGTTATTTAACAAACAGGAAATTCACACTTATAGTTCAAACTAATTGACAATCAAAGAAAGCGGGACCTCTCGCGTATTAAAAATCAAACCGATATCGCATAGGACAATAAGGCGACTGTCCGAGACGCCATTTTGCACGCGAGCAATGTCATGCGGCGCGGCCTCCCCGCGCGATGTTCAAACAATACTGAATTCAAAATGGTCGCTCGCGACTGCCGACGCCGGCCGAGCGGGCGACGACGCTACTAATATGAAACTACCGCACGCGCTAGAATATTACGGCGGCGAACGGACAAAACAACATAGATTTTATTACAAACAGTGTCTAAATTATTTTAATTGATTTTACCACGGAACAATGGACACCGAAATTTTTGCTAGGCCAGCTATTTGGAAGTCTGGGCACTCATAGGATAAGTTTAAAAATATAATTAAAAAATCGTGGTAAGAAATAAAAATGAAATCCTATTCGAATCGACTCTTTTTCTCCAATTCTGAAGAATATAATCAAGGGTATCGACACTCATTCTAGACTACTGGATTTTTTTTTTTGGGTACTTTCTGTATTTTTCTCGTATATCTTGTCAAACTTTCCATTTATACTCCAACTCTTATTCAAATTATATACTCCACAATCTCTTCCAAATATTATATCTTCAACCAAAAAATGAATACTTTCTAATACCGAGATAACTTTGATAAAGACATGTTGCTCTCGGAACTCCGTCTATTCTGGTCGCCGCCGCGGCGAACGAGACTGCCCTGCCCGTGGCCTGTAAAACGCGCCGCGCGATTAGTCGTGTCACCAGACTTGCGAAGACGGCGACTGTCACTGTTGCCCGTCCGTTGGTGAGTTGAGCGTATGCGTTTGGCTTTAACGGCCTGGCCAAAGCCAACCGCAAGCGCGAACATGCTCTCGCATCCGCTGCGACACGAACCGCTGCGCGCCGGCCGGTGTGAAGCTGAGTTCAGACTACGCTATAATATTGTGCTCTATAGTATAGCAAAGAATGACGCAATGCTATACTATATAGCATGGCGTTCACATTACGCGATATCATCGCAAGCATTTAAAAGTATATAGCAAGCTACATGGCGGCGCATCGGCACAGGATCATGTCCAGATTTGTCGCTTTCGCGGGCTCGTGTCGCCTGCGGGAAGGCCGGGGAGAGGGCGGCGCGATATAGCACAGCGCATTGAGCGCATCGCACCAATATATAGCTTATAGTAAGCCAATAATAAATCGCATAGTACAGTGTGAACGTGTCCATAAAGTGCCATAAACAATGTATGGTGCGCGATATTGTTGTGCTATACTATATGTGTACGCAGAGAATCCGGACAAACGAAGTGGCGGGAAGAATTCTGTACCGGAACTTTACCGGGAAAAAACCACCGGTAAAAATAAGTACCGGGAAAAAATCTCCACGCGGCACCACGTCTGTCCGACTAGAATCTAACTTAAGCTATACGCAGACTGCTACCACCGTAGCTTATATAGGGAGCTACGGGCCCTATGTACTAATAACTAACTAACTAAATTTATTATGAAACTCACCAAGTTGACTTCTTAATCCAAGTTGGGGTGTCTTCGGAGGAGGTGGTGGTTGGTCCCTAAATCACCCAAACTACCCCCTGAGATCTCAGTCCCCAGAAAAAATACCTGATCCGTCTAGCAGTTCCACTCGGCAACAGGTTTCGGCGTCCCCAGGCAGCCACGTTTCGCATCTCACAAGAAACAGTCAAAGTAAAAGGTTTCACAAACACAAACGTTCAATAGTTATTTAACAAACAGGAAATTCACAAATATAACTCAAACTAATTAACAATCAAAGGACGCGGGACCTCACGCGTATTAAAAATCAAACCGATATCGCACAGGACAATGGCGACCGTCCGCGACCATATTCACGCGAGCAATGTGAGAACCCCGAACGCCTAGCGGCGACAATAGGAAACGCCTGCGTTTAGTTTCACCCATTATATTACAAACATCCCCCGTCCCGGTCTGAGAAGCAGACCGCTAGCTTACTCTACGGGAAGGCGGGCGAGAGAGGTCACACCTCTCCTTAAAATCGAACCGTCGACCAACACCTCAGCCACACGCGGAGTGCCATCTCCGCCAAGAATCAAACGTAATATGCGAGCTCGTCGCCAAAGCAATGAGGGCAAATTTGCCTCTTTTAACAATACTAAATCACCCTCCCTGGGAGGCTCAGTCCTGTCTGTCCACTTCACTCTTTGCTGCAGCAAATGCAAATATTCAAGCGACCAGCGACGCCAAAAGTCCTGGCTCATTTGCTGCAACATTTGAAAACGCGACAACCGATATACGCGTTCGTCCTTCCACGGGTATTCGGGCAGGGCATTCAAAGGCCCTCCCACCAAAAAAATGACCAGGGGTGAGAGCTTCCAAGTCATTTGGATCTGGAGATAGCGGACAGAGAGGACGAGAGTTGAGGACCGCCTCAACTTTACAAAACACTGTGGCCAGCTCTTCAAAAGTTAGAGCCGTTTCTCCGATAATGCGGCGGAGGTGGGTCTTTGCGGATTTCACAGCCGCTTCAAAAATCCCTCCCCAATGGGGGCAACTTGGGGGACTAAACTTCCAGGTTATTCCCCTTTGGGCAGCAATTTGACTTAAACTAGTACAATTTTTATCAATAAACACAGAAACATCCTTAAGATAATTTACAGTTCCCTTATAGTTTGTGCCATTATCAGACCTAATAAGGGAAGGTAGACCTCGACGCGAAACAAAGCGATCCAACGCGGCGACGAAGGCCTCCGTAGTCAGAGCCGATACCACCTCCAAATGGACAGCCTTGGTGGCCAAACAAACAAATACACACAAATAGCCCTTCACAATACGGGCATTACGAAAGGGAGAAGCCTTGATCGAAAAGGGACCGGCAAAATCGGTTCCAACGCCGTCAAACGGTCTCGAAGGTCGGATTCGATCAGCGGGCAAATCACCCATCTGTGGTTGCATCGTGGATGCCTTCAACCTATAACATGCAATACATCGAAACAGAACACTACGGATTGCTCTTCGGGCAGACAAAATCCAAAATTCGCGTTGCAAAATAGCCAGCAAAGCATTGCACCCAGCATGGGCGTTACGAATGTGTCGATCAGACACCAAAAGCTGCACCAAGGGTCCGCCCTTGGGCAACAACAGAGGATGGCGAGTCTCATATGGAAGATCCGCCTTCCGGAGCCTGCCTCCAACCCGAAGAAGCCCATCCGAGTCGATGTACGGGTTCAAACGAGCGACCGCGCCCTTCAACTTAGCGCGTCCGTTGCGCAAAATCTGAAGCTCTGACTCAAACCGTCCGGTCTGCACGACACGGACCCAATGCAACAATGCGCTCCGGCGCTCTTCTGCACCTGCAATCGGCTCCAACCGCTTTGCCTGTGGGTTTCTACAATTATGTATGAAACGCTTAATCCAACTGGTAACACCCAGAAGCTTATCCAAGCTGCTATACCGAGCAAGTAGCCAATCCGGCTCCGACGTCGTCTCAGCGACTACAGCATGTACACGGAGCCCAGTCAAACTCAAAGAAGTAACATCTGTCTGACAGACAGGCCAAGAAGTTTCTGATCCCATCAGCCACTCTGGGCCCCACCAGAGCGGGTGTGACACCAATTCTGGTGCCGTACAACCTCGGGAAGCACAGTCCGCTGGGTTAAGCTCTCCCGGCACATGTCTCCATGTTATATCAATTCCGATATTCTGGATTTGGGAAACCCGATTTCCCACAAAAACCTCCAAGGTATGTGGGGCCGCGCGCAACCATGCAAGCGCGACCTGGCTATCCGACCAGGCGAAGATGTCTCGTATCTCGACCGTGGCCGCCAGATCACTGGCAACGTGATGCAACAATTTAGAGAGAAGGTGAGCTCCACTCAACTCAAGCTTGGGAATAGTCAGCCTAGTCCTGATGGGGGCGACCTTGCTCTTCCCTAACAAAAGCGAGACATTGACCCGGCCATCGGCGTCAACTGTCCGCATATAGACTGACGCGGCGTAGCCTCGCTCCGACGCGTCACAAAAGCCATGCAGGCTGGCTCGATATTTCCCGGGTGGCAATATTCGACGAGGCAAGGCAATCCGATTGACTTCCTTAATCGATGAAAACAACTCGAGCCAATCATCCAATGGAGAGCCAAACAGCGGCTCGTCCCACGAGACGCCCAAAGTCCAAAGTCTCTGAAGAAGACACTTCGCAGAGAATATCACTGGACTGATCCAACCGCTTGGATCAAACATACGAGCTATTACGGACAACACCGTTCTCTTAGTCCAGACTTTTGGTACTTCCAAGTCCACTTGGAATGTGAAAATATCGGTTAGCGGCTGGTACTGCATGCCCAGCACCGCTATCCTGTTGGGATCATCCACATCCTCAAACAGGTGAGGGTTCTGTTGGTGATCCTCCGGGATCCCTTCTAGAACTTTAGGCTCATTGGACAACCACTTACGTAGCTCGTAGCCACCTGTCTTCAATATTTCGATCAATTCATCCCGCAGTAGGAGGGCCTCCTCAATACTTTGGGCTCCGGTGCACACGTCATCAACATACAAGTCACGTGACAGCACGGAAGCCCCACGGGGAAAGCGGATCCGTTCCCGCTCTGCCAATTCAAGCAATGATCTGATGGCGATATAGGGACTAGATTTCAAACCATACGTGTTTGTATTGAGTTCATACACCGTCACAGGATCCTCAGGGCGCTCACGCCAGAGTATCAACTGGAATCGCCTGTCTTCAGGATGTATGACTGTCTGGCGGAACATCATCCGGATGTCCGCGCCAAAAACCACTTGATGTCTTCTAAAGTTCAAGATGATGTCAATTATGTCCCTATGCAATTTGGGACCTGAATGCAAACATAGATTCAACGAAACTCCGTTCGAAGTGGGTGCGGACCCATCAAAGACAGTCCGCAACTTGCCCGTTGAGGCCTTCACCACCGCGTGGTGGGGCAAAAAATAATGCTCGGTTGAGCTCCAATCAACTCGAGCCGGAGACATGTGACCCAAATCCTCGTACTCGCGCATAAATTCAATATATTTATCGCGAAGTACGTGGTCACGCTGCATGCGTCGCTCCATGGACAGCAGTCGTTTCTCCGCAAGCGCCCAACTGTGCCCTAGGCTAGGACGAGAGGCAACAAAAGGTAACCTAGTTACAAACCGACCGGAGGGCAACCTCTCCGTGGTCGATCGAAAAAGGGCTTCGCACTCAGCGTGTTCCGGATCCATCCTGGAACTCATAGGTGGCTCCTCCACCTCCCAAAACCTTTGCATGGTCTTGGCCAAGGACGCAGATGCGACGACCGGTGGCTCCTCCACGGTGCTATTATCAAACACAGGGCCCATCAGGGCGAAACCAAAGATAGTAGACACTGCCATCAGTGAAGACGAACCCAGAGCTTTCTGGGTACCCAACAAAATCCAACCCAATACGTCCGAGCCCAGGAGCAAGTCCACTGGGCCGGGATGAAAGACAAAGGGGTCGGCCAAATCCAGACCCGAAACCAAAGACAACACACCCGGCGGTATGTCTGTCGAGGGGTGCCAACCCGCAATGGTATCCATTACCATAGCCGAAGTCGTGATCCTCATTGTGGAGGACTTCAGCGAAGAAAAGGTGACAAGTGTCTGGCCCGTCAGACACTTCACCTGTATGCCACCAACTCCAAGAAGTGGCACAGGCGAGTCTTCCACGACTAAACCTAACTGGCGTGCCACTCGAGTGGTAACCAAACTGCTTTGAGCCCCTGAGTCCAACAGAGCTCTCAAATTAATGGCTTCCCCCTACGACCCCATACGCGGACCACCGCGGTAGGGAGCAGAACCGTCCGCGGCTCTGTCCCAGCAAGGGAGCAAGCTAGTTACGGGCTCCCCACTCTCTCCAAACCAGGGGCGCGCCACTGACCCGGATAATATGGCGGGCGAGTGCACATCCCCATCTGAAGGGGGGCATAACCCGCGGCCCGGCCATACATATGGTACGGCGGGTGGTACTCCAGCCGTGGGTACTCGTGCAGCGGCGGAGAAAACCGCTGCGGCTGCATGTGTTGGGTATTGGTAACCCGCGTGGAGGGGGGTGTCCCCACTCTCACGTCCGATCTAGGGCCCCCGCCCATGGGGGCCCTATCCGGGGCCTGGCCAGCCACATACTGGCCATGACCTTGGGGCGCGTGGTCCCGGTCCGCCAAGACCCGCGCAGGTACGCGACCCCCTCCCGAGGGGGGTGCGACGAGCGAAGCCGCGTCCTCCGTCCGATGGTGGAGGGCTTCGCGCAGGAGCGCCCCCGCCCATAGGGGACCCCTGCCTCAACAACCGGGGGCCATCCCCGTTCCGGTTCATGCAGAGCATCACGTGGTGCAGCCCACGGCATGCACTGCATGGTATGGCCCTGGGACAGTCACGTGCATAGTGACTGCCCAAACAGTAGAAGCAAAGTTCATGCCGCCTTGCCATGCGGCGCCGATCTTGTACTGGCAGTCTCTGCCAGTCCCTGCATTGCAGCAGGCTGTGGCCCATCCGGCCACATTGCAGGCAGTCCGCGTCCCTCGCGACTGCTGCCGTGTGTGCAACCCGCGCACCAGCTCCACGCGGTGGCGGTTGCCGTCCCTGTTGGGGCTTCCCTCGCCATGAGGGTTCCAAGGGCCTACGTTCAGGCGCTCTGGATGGCGCTGAGTCCGTCATGGTATTCTCAGCAGCCCGTGCCTCAAACTCCAAAAACTTCACCAAGTCAGTGAATGTTGGTAGGGTGGTGCTATCCCGCTCCGCATTTTCGCGCTCAAACCGCGAGCGGATGTCATTGGGCAATTTGCCCAATACAATGTGCACCAACAAAAAAGACCATTGGTCCACCGGCAGCCCCAGTGTGCGGAGCGCGTTACAGGCCACTGTAACGGGCGTGAGCAACTGCAGGCGCAACTGTGCCCTGTTGGCCACCTTGGGCAGGGCCATCAACTGTGCGGCGTGCGCATCCGCTAACAAACGTAAGTTTTGGTAGCGGGAGTTCAATAACTCCCAAGCCGTATCGTACTGGTCGTCCTCCACCCGGAGGTGCTGGATGAGCGACCGCGCTTCATCCTCCAGAGTGGAGAGGAGGTAGGCCATCTTCTGGGCCTTCGACAAATCCTGTCGTGCTACGACCAGGGACTCAAACATATTTTTATATGCTACCCACTCCTCCATCCTACCCCCAAAGTGGGACAGCTGAAGGGTGGGGAGCCGACCAGTAACCGCTGGTCCTTCCTGTCTAACAGGTGTGCGAGGGGCTGGTCCGCCAGCCTGTCTCGCCCTTATTGCGGTCGCCGCCTCCGCGATATCATCGTGCAGACTCAGGATCTGGTCCATGTCCGCCATGTGACCTGCGTAGACCTCCGGGGCAAGTTCGGCTTCGGTAAGCACCACCATGGCCGCTTCCGCGCTAATCAATCGTGAGTGGAGGTGATCCGCTCTTAGCAGTGTGGCGCCCTCCCTGTCCTTCCGGGACAGGAGTCCTCCGGCCGTCACAAACCATCTCAGTTCGTTGGCGAGTGTCGCCTTAGCATTGGAGACCTTCGCCATCGCGTCAAGTCACAAACAAACAGACAAATAAAAAAAGATAAAAGGTAAATAAAAAACAACAAAATCAAACAACTACACGAAGAACCGCGGTAGGTATGAGAATGGCACAAACCCGGAACGCACGGTACAAACCGCAAACAAGTACAAAAAAGGTTACAAATATTCTTATACAAACAAACTAAGAAAAATCTAATAATTTTTACAAACAATTAATTATTTTTTACAAACGAACAAATAGAGGGTAGATAAACTACGCTCTGCTACCAGAAAATGTGCGCAGAGAATCCGGACAAACGAAGTGGCGGGAAGAATTCTGTACCGGAACTTTACCGGGAAAAAACCACCGGTAAAAATAAGTACCGGGAAAAAATCTCCACGCGGCACCACGTCTGTCCGACTAGAATCTAACTTAAGCTATACGCAGACTGCTACCACCGTAGCTTATATAGGGAGCTACGGGCCCTATGTACTAATAACTAACTAACTAAATTTATTATGAAACTCACCAAGTTGACTTCTTAATCCAAGTTGGGGTGTCTTCGGAGGAGGTGGTGGTTGGTCCCTAAATCACCCAAACTACCCCCTGAGATCTCAGTCCCCAGAAAAAATACCTGATCCGTCTAGCAGTTCCACTCGGCAACAGGTTTCGGCGTCCCCAGGCAGCCACGTTTCGCATCTCACAAGAAACAGTCAAAGTAAAAGGTTTCACAAACACAAACGTTCAATAGTTATTTAACAAACAGGAAATTCACAAATATAACTCAAACTAATTAACAATCAAAGGACGCGGGACCTCTCGCGTATTAAAAATCAAACCGATATCGCACAGGACAATGGCGGCGTCCGCGATGCCATTCGCACGAGCAATGTGAGAACCCCAAAACGCCTGGCGGCGACAATAGGAAACGCCTGCGTTTAGTTTCACCCATTATATTACAAACAATATGCTATTATATTATAACGTAGTCTGAACTCAGTTTAAATCGTGCATAACTAAACACCGTTTTTTCTTACTTGTCCTATTAAGTAAACAATTTTACCATGTCTTTTTATGATTTTACAACAATATACATTAAAACAGACTTTTTAGGAAATCACTTTCGTGGTTAATAAATGTTTTACTTAAGAGTGTATCACGTCCGCGCGCCCGACCGAGTTTAGGTATTTGATAGACCTCAGCTGGCTGTGTGCAAGTCACACGCACACATCGACGTGAGATTGCCGCCAACCCGAAGTAATAAGTGACAGGGATTCGGCAAAGGATTTGTTGGTACCTAGGTATATAATTTTTTCTTGCTTTACGGTAATGAATACTAAAAATAAAATTACGACCATTTTCTTATGTAAAACATACTTGGCGCGACTTGGCAGTAAAATGGACACGAATGCCGCGACAGAAAATAGCATGACCGTCGTGCCAGGATGCTAAGATGTTAAACATCTGCCTGGCATCCCATGAAGGCCAATTTTTCGGGATGAGGTTTACAAAAATAGTATTTTTGGATCCAAGATGGCGGACAACTTTTTTTAATTTTGCAATATGGGTATCATTAGTGTTTCAGTGCGCTGATGACAAAAATAACATTTATTTTGAGATCCAAGATGGCGGACAACTTTTTTTCAAGTTTACAATATGGGTATAATTATTAGGTATTTCGGTGCGCTGATGACAAAAATAACATTTATTTTGAGATCCAAGATGGCGGACATTTTTTTTTCAAGTTTACAATATGGGTATGGTTATATAGGTATTTCGGTGCGCTGATGACAAAAATAACATTTATTTTGAGATCCAAGATGGCGGACAACTTTTTTTCAAGTTTACAATATGGGTATGGTTATATAGGTATTTCGGTGCGCTGATGACAAAAATAACATTTATTTTGAGATCCAAGATGGCGGACAACTTTTTTTTCAAGTTTACAATATGGGTATGGTTATATAGGTATTTCGGTGCGCTGATGACAAAAATAACATTTATTTTGAGATCCAAGATGGCGGACAACTTTTTTTTTAAGTTTACAATATGGGTATGGTTATATAGGTATTTCGGTGCGCTGATGACAAAAATAACATTTATTTTGAGATCCAAGATGGCGGACAACTTTTTTTTCAAGTTTACAATATGGGTATGGTTATATAGGTATTTCGGTGCGCTGATGACAAAAATAACATTTATTTTGAGATCCAAGATGGCGGACATTTTTTTTTCAATTTTGCAATGTGGTTAACATGTTGTAGGTTTTTCGGTGCGCTAATGACAAAAATAACATTTATTTTGAGATCCAAGATGGCGGACAACTTTTTTTCAAGTTTACAATATGGGTATGGTTATATAGGTTTTTCGGTGCGCTGATGACAAAAAATAAGATTTATTTTGAGATCCAAGATGGCGGACAACTATTTTTTCAAGTTTACAATATGGGTATGGTTATATAGGTATTTCGGTGCGCTGATGACAAAAATAACATTTATTTTGAGATCCAAGATGGCGGACATTTTTTTTTTCAATTTTGCAATGTGGTTAACATGTTGTAGGTTTTTCGGTGCGCTAATGACAAAAATAACATTTATTTTGAGATCCAAGATGGCGGACAACTTTTTTTTTCAAGTTTACAATATGGGTATGGTTATATAGGTATTTCGGTGCGCTGATGACAAAAATAAGATTTATTTTGAGATCCAAGATGGCGGACAACTTTTTTTCAAGTTTACAATATGGGTATGGTTATATAGGTATTTCGGTGCGCTGATGACAAAAATAACATTTATTTTGAGATCCAAGATGGCGGACAACTTTTTTTTAAGTTTACAATATGGGTATGGTTATATAGGTATTTCGGTGCGCTGATGACAAAAATAAGATTTATTTTGAGATCCAAGATGGCGGACAACTTTTTTTTCAAGTTTACAATATGGGTATGGTTATATAGGTATTTCGGTGCGCTGATGACAAAAATAACATTTATTTTGAGATCCAAGATGGCGGACATTTTTTTTTTCAATTTTGCAATGTGGTTAACATGTTGTAGGTTTTTCGGTGCGCTAATGACAAAAATAACATTTATTTTGAGATCCAAGATGGCGGACAACTTTTTTTTCAAGTTTACAATATGGGTATGGTTATATAGGTATTTCGGTGCGCTGATGACAAAAATAAGATTTATTTTGAGATCCAAGATGGCGGACAACTTTTTTTCAAGTTTACAATATGGGTATGGTTATATAGGTATTTCGGTGCGCTGATGACAAAAATAACATTTATTTTGAGATCCAAGATGGAGGACAGTTTTTTATTTTATTTTACAATATGGGTATCGTTTTATGGGTTTTCGGGGACGCTGATCTTAAAATAAATGTTATTTTGGTCATCAGCGTCCCCGAAAACCCATAAAACGATACCCATATTGTAAAATAAAATAAAAAACTGTCCTCCATCTTGGATCTTAAAATAAATGTTATTTTCGTCATCAGCGTCCCCAAAAACCTATAAAACGATACCCATATTGTAAAATAAAATAAAAAACTGTCCTCCATCTTGGATCTCAAAATAAATGTTATTTTCGTCATCAGCGTCCCCAAAAACCTATATAACCATACCCATATTGTAAACTTGAAAAAAAAAACTGCCCGCCATCTTGGATCTCAAAATAAATGTTATTTTTGTCATTAGCGCACCGAAAAACCTACAACATGTTAACCATATTGCAAAATTGAAAAAAAAAAATGTCCGCCATCTTGGATCTCAAAATAAATGTTATTTTTGTCATCAGCGCACCGAAATACCTATATGACCATACCCATATTGTAAACTTGAAAAAAAAGTTGTCCGCTATCTTGGATCTCAAAATAAATGTTATTTTTGTCATCAGCGCACCGAAATACCTATATAACCATACCCATATTGTAAACTTGAAAAAAAAAGTTGTCCGCCATCTGTAACGTAGTACACATTCTTATGTACGTAAAAATAAAACCATTAACTAAAAACACTTGTTATTAATAATTAAAAAACTAAACTTAAAACTAAAATTAATCTAAAGAAAATAATAACTAAATAAAACACTAAAGGAAATACCTACCTTAAATTATTTACAAATAAACTATACAAATCATTAAAACATATTTACAAGTTAACTTCTTAATACAGAAGTTGGTCAACTCGCAAATGTCTGGTTTCGTATTTGTGTCTGCAACATGCTGCATTTTTTATGTGAGGACTTCTAGTTCTTTTGTCTCGATGCGCGGGCGACGACCGGTCCACATTGGCATAGACTGCTTAGTGCCGGACACACGTATTACGAGCTCATCTCAGTTTCGTACTTCGATATACGTTGTAAATTCTTATAACTAGAAAGTGCAGTACATTATACCGGATAATTAATATCTGAATAATATTGATAAGTAAAGCACACAAGTAATTATAAAATCTGTGAGTGTCGTTCAAACCCGAAATTCGGTAAGTGGCGAACTATTTCTTTTATTTAACATCCAATAGGTATTTTACTATTTAGGCAATTTTGCATAAACAGTGTTTTAGTGTTTTATAAATATTTCAATGGACAATATATTATTATTAGGAAAAAAGTACTAGATTTTCTGTTCGGGCGTGGCAGTGTATATACTACCGCCCGATATAAATTATAAAAAAAAATCTAAGTGTTATAGAACATTTTTTCATTTAGTTAACGATATTAGCTTTGAGTCATTGTAAACTCTGTTCTTAATGACGACCAGCAGCCACAGACATTGCTCTTAGGTAAAAGTAGGTACGTCCTTCACCGTCACCCCTTCGATCATCACTTCTCGGAGCAAGCTGGCTGGCCGTCATTATCATATGAACAATATCCTGATCAATGGACATCAATTCCAGGGTTCCAGATTTGGGCTTACGCTCCTCAACACAATCACACGCCTCGGGTGAACAATCCGCTGGTGGGATCACCATCCCGGATCCCCGGCGTCCCAGAACCACCGAGTGCTGGACACCTCCCCCATCACCAGGATAGTACCTCCTTGCAGGAGAACTGAATTACCGGCATAGTAGGGCCCTTATAAATCCACCCCCTGTATTTCTTACTTAAATTATATTATTTTTATATTTGACTGTGTTGTGGCTCATTTACCACCCCTACCACGTCACGTTGGATCTCAAAATAAATGTTATTTTTGTCATCAGCGCACCGAAATACCTATATAACCATACCCATATTGTAAACTTGAAAAAAAGTTGTCCGCCATCTTGGATCTCAAAATAAATGTTATTTTTGTCATCAGCGCACCGAAATACCTATATAACCATACCCATATTGTAAACTTGAAAAAAAGTGGTCCGCCATCTTGGATCTCAAAATAAATGTTATTTTTGTCATCAGCGCACTGAAATACCTATATAACCATACCCATATTGTAAACTTGAAAAAAAAAGTTGTCCGCCATCTTGGATCTCAAAATAAATGTTATTTTTGTCATCAGCGCACCGAAATACCTATATAACCATACCCATATTGTAAACTTGAAAAAAAAGTTGTCCGCCATCTTGGATCTCAAAATAAATGTTATTTTTGTCATCAGCGCACCGAAATACCTATATAACCATACCCATATTGTAAACTTGAAAAAAAGTTGTTCGCCATCTTGGATCTCAAAATAAATGTTATTTTTGTCATCAGCGCACCGAAATACCTATATAACCATACCCATATTGTAAACTTGAAAAAAAAGTTGTCCGCCATCTTGGATCTCAAAATAAATATTATTTTCACTTCTCATGCTCAGAAAGTGCTTATTTGTGCAGGATATAGGCTGCACAAAATCGAATTTTGTGCACAAGGGCATTAATGTATCTACTCATAAATGTATCTATATTAAGGCAAAGATAATGAGCCATACAGCCAAACACAATAAGAAGTTCATAGATAAAATCTGTTATTTTATAATATGTACTTTAATTTATTTGCCTTATGTGTTTTTTAAGACATAAACAATATTAAAATTATTTAATTAATTTAAGAAAATTATTATTACAAAATTAATTTAATAGTAGGCTGTATAGGTCTGCAGCCCAAGCCTAATATCAATGTAGTAAGATGTAAAAAAAATAAAACGGCGGGAAACAGCTCTTGTTTTTTCGTGAAATTTCGTGCGTTTACTGTTTTATTTCCTCGCAATCGAAGTGAAAAGCAGAGTTTATAACTCGTCCACAAAACGATTTTTATCCTCGACATTACTATCAGCCCTCGCCTTCGGCTCGGGCTGCTAAAAGTCTCAGATAAAAATGGATCGTTTTGTGCACTTGTTGTAAAATCTACTATTTCGTAATCAGCGCACTGAAAAACTTATGAAACGATATACATATCGCAAAATTAAAAAAAAAGTTGACCGCCATCTTGGATCTTGATTTAGATTTATTTTGATTTTTATGATTTCGATTTCTATGATTTCGATTTATTACGATTTCTATGATTGCGATTTATTACGATTTCTATTTCATCAAAAATTGTCGGCCATCATTCATGAGTATGAAAATGGTACCTATATAAATTTTAAAAAAGATTAAAAGTAATAAATATGTAACTCTGATCTACATTACTCTCTGCTGTCTGTGAATACATGAACACGCGAAAATTAAATGCCTCCCGAGCAGCAGAGCGACGTGGATTCCCCTTGACTCTTACCGGCAGACTGATTTTTCGTAGGCTTGGAACTCGTATATATTGAGCGATGGCATTGCCATACAAAAAATGTATGGGGAATTTCTTAGTGAATTGTTACGATATATAATATTTTTTTCGAGTTATTTTTCAAAAATCTAAAACGAGCAACTTGTAGCTAGTTTAATAAACTCGCGATTTAACATTATGTAGAAATTATAATTTGTGTTTTACATAATGATTTCGTTAAAGCCGTGAACCTTGTTTTTCGTATTTTTCGTGTTTTCTGGAAGGTATTTACGCAAAAATAAAAGGCAAAATATTTTTATCTGTATCGTATAAGTAGTAGCAGTTATTTGAGAAGCCTATAGTACTATTTTTATTATCAATAATGATTTAGTTTTGGCACCAGGGTCAATTCAGTAACGCCTGTTTTGGCTAAAAACGTGTGATGCAGGCTTAAGAATGTTTAGGTTTGAACTAATAAATGATTTATTTTTAACAAAATTCAGCAAAAAGTACTGTGAAGATTGTTTACATAATACAAGTACAGTACAAGTACGAAAAACGGAGTTTACAAACTTAATCTAGCAATTCCCCCTTTTTTACATTTATTTCATAATACCTTTTGGAAATATTTATAAAGTAGAGTTTTCATCTCGTCATGAGACAACTTGTCAAGTCGGGCCATCAACATCTGTTCCCCTCTTGTTCTGGAGTCGCGGTTGTCTTGCGAGTCTGACAACGATGCCGACGGGGACTTCCCGCAAATAAGGTTGTTTTTATATTCTATTGCTGTGTCTATGGCTTCAATAGCCTCTTCACATTCTAGTAATTTCCTTTCCTGAAATAAAACAAATTTTGTTAAGGCCGCCTAAGTATCAATTAGGTATGAAATGTATTTAGTCAAAAACAAACATGTCTTAAATTAAAAAATTGTCATTGACAAATTATTAAAATGTATAAGAGCGAGAGCCCGCGGCCTTCGCCGATTTTTTATATAAGCAGAAAGTTTATGTGAATATGGAAAGGAAAGGTATAATATCCTTACGTTCGTTATAGTATAACATAAAATAAATACCTCTGAATCAGATAGTGATTTATAAATCTTCCTCTTGTGCCCAAGACTACACCTCTGCTCATGTAAACACTCCCTTGTTTTCCTTAGATTCTTAATTTCCTTCCTGAGCATTAATTCTTTCTCCTTTGACAACTCCAGACTCTCCAAATCATTCGTCTTCTCTTTCAAAATACTGTCCAGATGAGTAATCCTATTTGTAAAATGTTTCAAAGTATTTGTTTTTACATCTTTGAGGTCAACAGAACTTTCTGATAAATCATCAAGTTTCAACTTATCCTTTACTAGCTCTACATCTAATGTGTTCTTACGTTTCTCATCCTTACGAATCTGTCTTTTTATTTGTTCTATCTGTTTTTTATATGTTTTAAGATTTGTTTCGTGCCTTCTAATCTCTTTTAAAACATCATGATCAATACTATTCTCTACCTTATCTAAATATTGTTTGTTGTGAGTATTATGGCTTGCAGATTTGGTTAAGTCATGAATTAATCTTTCTTTAGCTATGCAAAGATTTATTAGCTCTTTAAGCTGTGATTGACTGCAACTTATTTCTTTTGAAAGTTTTCTTGCCAATATCTGCTTTTGAGTATACTTTTCCTTTGTAACTTTGTACTTTTTGCATATTTCATCCATTTTAGGGGAATCAATCATTTTCAGTAGTTCTCTTTCAATGAGCTTTGGCTCTGGATCTAGATCCTTTTTATGAGATTCTATAATTATCTTCTGAGATTCAGGGGAGATTGCTTTTGCAGCTACTTTTCTGAGTAGTTCCAACTCTGCCCCGGAGAGGCTTTCTCCTGGCTGAATGGTCCTCCTGCGTCCAGAATTTGACTGTGATGTCATAACAGGCAAAGACTGAGACCCACTTATCTCTGACAGTGTGACATCATCAGAATCTATGTGATTTAGGTACTCCTCACATCTCTCTGCAAACAACTGATCATTTTTTTCTCTAAAATAATCCATGTATTTCTCCAGCTTATCTTGGAAAACTGTATCGGAATGACTATCTTCTTCAGAATCTGATTCAACATCAGATTCACTGGGTTCACTTGGTTCTGTATCTTCAGCTATTCTTGGCAAGCCTTGCTTTGGACCAACATCTTTGTTGTCTGTTCCAACATCACCATTCAAACATTCATCACACTCTGCCTTTAAGAACAGCCACTCACTAACTTGATTCATATCAGCTTCAGTTATTGATTTTGACTGTAAAATTTTGTTGAAAAGACCTTCAGCATTTGACACCAGCTTAATCCACTGTGTTGTAGCAAATTGTAAGTTAAAGTTACTATCTGTTGGTTGAAGCATGGCCTTTTCTGTATAAACAGGGGTGTTGTTATCTGCAAACAGGTTGACTGTGACAAAGTTCTTAATGCCCCGGCAGCATAGACACAAATTCAATATTTTTAATGTGTCTTGGTAATCTTCAGGCTCTGTACTGATGCACCCAATTACCCATGTGAATGCTCGTCCACCAAAAGAATCTCGAAGCATCGCTGTCAGTATGCACTGATCATAATTAATTTGTTTTGGCGGATTGCCAGATAAAAGTTCTTTGATAATACTCTCTAATGCAAATAGTCCTGGGTCTGGATATGCAGCTAAATCACAAAAGCTAGCAGTAGACATCCTATGGTTTAGAACACCATTAGTGCCCACCCATTTTTGTTCCATACTGACAGTGAACACAGTATGGTTATTGCCAATGCATCTCTGCCTCCATCCTAATTGCAGATACTGGAAGGCTTCCTCTACATTACAGCAGCGAACCAAGCCAGCTCCAAGCACATCAAATATATTGTTATTGACAACTTGCATCCAGGTGATGTGAAGTATGAACTCTCTTTCAGGCATCTGATTCAGTTTGTGAAATATTTCGGTGAGAAATCTGGGCACAATACCTTGATCACACTCACTATGAATGCACTCAAATCCTAAAATCAAAAAGTTGTGGTTCATTGTAATATTTAGTGAAAAGCTGTGATATAAAAATATGTTACCATAAAATAATTAAAATTTTTTTGACTTAACACTATTGTTGGCGCTCTGCAATTTTAAAAAATGCCAGTAAAAGGGGACTGTGCATATAATATTATGCTATAACTCCTCAGAATGCCTGAATTTGACTGGAGTAATGATGCTATTATTGACAATATTATTTAACTTCTGCATTCATAATTATGGTGTCTTATTACGCTATTACCTGTAAACCAATCATGCATGCCTTACCTGGGCCAAACAAAGTATACGTTTTTCCTGTTTTAGGCTGTCCGAATACAACAACAGATGTGTCACAGCCATCAAGAAAACAGTTAATTTGTGGGATCATAAACGAATTAAACAAATACGATTGTACAATCCACTGGTAAAGCTCTGTTCACGTGAAATGTTTGTCCACTCTCGGTGATCACTATTTGAGTTACTGGATTACTGAAAATACATTGTGTAGAATCCGCAAGACTTGGAGGTTTCAGCCTCACCGCAATTTGCACTGGAATATCCATCGTATTTTCAGATTAAAATTTTGTCAATATATAATTACAACAGCTCGTCTACGCCAAACAACAGATGTGGTCTACCAAGTGCCAATAAAATTCTTCTGAGTAACTTAATAATAAACTTCATTTAATAAAAGTAATAAATACATTTAGGAGGGGAAATTGAATTATTTACAAATACAAAATACATCAATCCACACTGTTTGCAGCAAATGGATGATGACAACAAAGAGCATATAATCACTACGTTTTAAGAGACGGGACTCCCATAGAGCAAAATGAACATAAAGAAATGTCAAACGGCGGAAGTGTCAAATCGCAAGGACCGAAACGTTGCCAACCTTAACGACTGGCAAATTGATTGGCCAACCTAACAGCAAAAATAGAGATGTAGTAATTTTATCGATATCGATGTTTTGATTACTAGGTCAGAAACAAAACATCGATATCGATAAAATTAAAAAAATCGGCCTTCACGGGTCTTACAGGTATACTTAACATCTCGTGTGGGTCATACAAATTAAACATGTTTATTTAAAAAAACATTTATTGGTACTATTTACAATCATTTCATATTATAAGCAGTCAAACGCAACAGCAAATTGTACATTAAGTATGTCTTTGTTGTGACCATCAGCTTAAATTTACTTCCATAAACATCATCAAGCGACATAATAGTGACATATAGAATAAACCTGAAATTAAAATAAAAACAAATTAAAAATGTATATTATATTACATTTTAACAATTGTTTTAATGTTTTTAGGGCTCCGTACCCCAAAAGGTAATTTTAACAATAGTTTTAATGTTTTTATAAGGGTTCCGTACCTCAAAAGGTAAAAACGGAACTCTTATAAGATCACTTTGTTGTCCGTCTGTCTGTCAAACTTCTTTTTCTCAGGAACGCTTAAAGGTATCAAGTTGAAATTAATATTGAATACTCGGATCCACGGTCTCTTTCAGCAAAAAAATAATCAAAATTATACGTCAACGCAATCAGGAGATAGGTATTACCGTAAATTTAGACAGTAATCAAAACCTATGGGGTACTTCCCGTTGACCTAAAATAATTTTTGAATGAAAAATTATCAAAAATTATGTATTTATTTTAATTTTTACTTAAATACCTAATTCAATATTGCCTTTTTTACCTGGTAACACTCGATTCTTAGGCGCGGCTTGATTTTGACGTTGACAGTTGTTGACAAGTATCCAAGTGTCAATGTCGACCGACGACAACTTGTCAACGTCAAAATCAAGCCGTTCTGACGAATCGAGTGTTACCAGGTAAAGAAAACGCAATATTGAATTACCTACTTAAGTAAAAATTAAAATAAATACATAATTCTTCATTCAAAAATATAAATATGAAATGATATGAGTGTACTTAATAAATAAAACTAACATATTATGCTATGCAACGTTTGTATGGGACACTTTAGTTGGAAACCATGCCTTTTGGGTCGTAGAAATCTAAATATTTATTTTTTTCGGAAACTAGGGGTCGCGCGAAAAAAATTTACATGACCAAATGTGTTGGGCATGAGGTCATCTCTGACATGAGGCAATGAAAAACAGGTGTTAATATGACAAAAAAATTGAGCAAAAATTTTTACAAGTCCAGTCTGGACTTGTAATTATTTCGAACGTTACCGTGTCATTATAACTCCCCTTTTTATGTCCTCAGTGGATAGATAAGGTCTTTCGAAGCAACGTTTGTATGGGACACTTTTGTTGGAAACCATGCCCTCACCCCTTTTGGCTCAAAGAAATCTAAATTTTTTTTTTCTCGGAAACTAGGGGTCGCGCGAAAAAATTTACATGACCAAATGTGTTGGCCATGAGGTCATCTATGACATGAGGCAATGAAAAACAGGTGTTAATATGACAAAAGAAATCGAACAAAAATTTTTACAAGTCCAGTCTGGACTTGTAATTATTTCGAACGTTACCGTGTCATTATAACCCCCCTTTTTTATGTTCTCAGTGGATAGATAAGGTCTTTTGGAGCAACGTTTGTATGGGACACTTTTGTTGGAAACCATGCCCTCACCCCCTTTTGGCTCAAAGAAATCTAAATATTTTTTTTTCTCGGAAAATAGGGGTCGCGCGAAAAAAATTTACATGACCAAATGTGTTGGCTATGAGGTCGTCTATGACATGGCATAATAAAATAGGGGTGTAAATATGACGACTGAAATCGGACCAAATAAAAAAAATAAAGAGTCAATGAACCCGGAGGTTGATGTAAGAAATTAAAACTTAGTTTTCCCAGAGGTACTTACTTATGTTATTTTGCTGAGCTCATTAATTGTGCAAATTGGCCTGTTTGTCTCCATCAAAAGATGAAATTATTTACATTCTCTTCGTATTAGTGTGGTACATACTCCTAGCACCTTCAAAACGTGGACTGGAAAGAAGAAATAGAATTTACGATAACTGCCATAGTATTTTCCTATTTTACCAAATTAACTTAGTTTGCCCAGAGGTAGTTATCTATGTTATTTTGCTGAGCTCATCACTTGGGCAAATTGGTCTGTTCGTCTCCATCAAAAGATGAAATTATTTAGCTAGCCACAGCAGCAGTAAGTTCCAGACAGCTATTTAGCAGTTAGTTCCAGACTTGTGTTACAAGATACTAACACAATAATACTATATTTTACTACATATACATATAGATAAACATACAAAACCCAGGTCAATCTGAAAAAGATCATTTTCCATCTTGACCCGATCGGGTATCGAACCCGGGACCTCTGGTGTGGCAGTCCAGAGTGATGATCATTAAATAGTCTGAGTAAGTAATGCAGCAGGGTGCTGGTATTGTCACTTAACATCAGGTTAGATGGGGGCCAAATGCAAAACCAGTTTTACATGTAAAATTTATTACTGACCTTCTATCGGTGACAGCTGATCTTTAAAAATATAAAAGGGAAATTCTACAAATTTATTAATATTATTAATAATAATAATTTTTTAATAATAATTCTTTATTTCACAACCAAAAAGCAATATACACAGGAATACATTATAACAAATTTGCTCCATTTACCAGCCGGCAACAGTCCACCTCCGAACTAGACGTTAGTCTGTATCTCAAATTTGTCCTCCGAAAGTGGTTTAGTGGTTAGTCTGAGGGATAGAATGGCAAAATTCTTTAGCTGTGTTCTTTTTTTTAATAAATGATTTTGTATTTGTACATACATATTATCACGCCTTTTTCCTTTTATGTTTTCCACAAACTAATTTTAATTGGTGGAGTTTCTCAATTGGTATATATGCCAGATCCTCTTTTCCTGTTACCTTCAACCATTCTTTGCAACTGAAATTAAAAGCATCCATAACGATATTTATAGACGTATCACACCATACCATCACACTATTTTTCGTTTTTACTAAAATTATGTGATTACATCTCTATACATCATCGAATACATCTCATAAACACTGCATACGAATGATAAATTGTTACTCACCGAAACTCATCCAGTGGAAATTGGGCCATAAAAATACCGTCCTTTCGTTCAGATTTTAAACCACAGATTTCGCATGTTCTGTGTTTCATGATTAGTTTCTTTCACTACATTACATATATAGAGACTGTTTTTCACCAAAATACCTATGACACAGATTTCACTCGTCTTTTTCAATTATTTGATTCATATTTTTTTCACAAAAAACAAAGTCATAACATAACCTACAAAGATAACCTATTGTATTTGTAAGACAACGTGTTCGGTTGACAACAAAGAAAGAACGAGAAAGATACAGGAAGTGAGTGAGACAACTATATAGTGACATGAGCCGCCATTAATGCTCTACTGTGTTCCATACATTTTTTTTTCCAGTATGAAGTTGCGACAGACTGCAGATGACAAGCAAGACTAGGGTTGTTGCTTGCAGCAAAGCAATAGTGTTCAGTTGACTTTCGATAGTATTGTCAACTCTAGCGAGTTAATACGTAATGCCTATATATAAAAAGATAGTGGAGTCACCTATCATCTATAAGTAACCAAAATATCAACTAAAACTATGACTAAAACTAATTTTCATAATAATTATATAAATATTAAAAATTATTTGAGTGACTTCCAACAGCCCCGGCGGGCCTGCTGTTGACGGGGCCGTTGGAAAAAAAAAATTACCAACGGCCCCGGTGTGTTTTTTAAATGGGACCGATAGCATAAAAAATTTATAGCATACGCTCCGGTAGTGTTTAAAGGGGGGGAAATTGTGTATTATTTTGTAGACTTTAAATATGAAATGAAATTAAAAAAAGAGTTTGTATGTATTATTAAGGTCGACTGTTAGATAATGCTTCTGCATTAAGTCCACCTATTGTGCCATACATTGTGTTTGTACAATAAAGGTTAAATAAATAAATAAATAAAATAAATAATATTGTTATCTTAATACTTGTATTATTATGTATTCTGTGTCATGATATAAAACAAACATCATGTATTTTATTTTCTTATACAAGGTGTAACTGAATACCTATATCCATATCGATTGAGCCTATTGTGACCATGGTTTCAAACTAGTTCCAGTTCCATGTTTTTAGCCTTGTATGTTTCTGTTTTAATTATTAATTTAAAAAAAAAACAATACATATACACAATATTTCAATTTGAATTGGCACAACACTATTCACCACTATGACAGTAAACAGCTGTTGGATTCAAGGTCAATCATCTACCACTATCAAAATTAAATCACACCTCCTTGATTCTGCGCCTGGTATTGTCATAAATTAGAATTTGTGAAATAGGTTCCGCACTATTTTTTTGCTAATGATAACACTTTTTGTATGTCTGAAGAATTATTCTTCAGACATACAGAAAGTGTTATCATTTGCAAAAAATAGTGCGGAACCTATTTCACAAATTCTAATTTATGACAATACCAGGCGCAGAATCAAGGAGGTGTCTATTATAGACATTCTGACAAGATAAAAAAAGGTTTAGATTTTTTTAAATGAACTCTGAAAAGGGGGTCACTTGCACCTTGTTAGGCTGATATGTGATCCTGGTATGGCCAAAAATTAAATTTAAAAAAATATTTTATCTTCATGGTACATGACAGAAATTAAAGGTAAATATTGATTTTATACGAGGGATCCATGAAATAATGGGAGGTTCATTCGGAAAAATATCATATTTATCAGCAACACGGACTTCGTGGAGGTCCGTGTTGCTCTATGTATGATATTTATTTATTTTGTACTAGGATGGCAGAATCAAAAAGGTGGTGTGTGTTTGGCTAGAAAAAAGATGAGACCTAGCCTCATTCTGAAAATGTTACTGGCACACAGCACTAATATTACGTAACCATGGAAAAATAAATACGTAACTGTCACTATTACCTTGAGTTGTTTATGTGTCAAAGTTAAAAATATTTATGCGAGTTATGTTATTTCTAATTAAAAACATGACGAAAACACTGAAAAGCGGCTTGCAAATGGTTCTTTTTACAATAATCAATCAATTTAAAGTAAAGTAATTTATTGAAAAATTCCCGCCGACACGTGTAAAGTGACGGCGAGGGGCAGAGATGGGTAATGGGTTATAACCCATTTCAATCCACCCGGGCTATAATGGGTGGTTTGGGTTATAACCCAGTTATAACCCATTATCACCCAATTTGATGGGTGAAAACAGTTTATAATAAAACTAATTATTATTTTAGAATAATAAGTATACCATGTTCTTCTCAGTACTCCTAACTATGTTGATGTGAAATTTTTTGAAGTTTGGTCCAGTAGATAAAGCGTGAAGAGGTAATAAACAATATCATTTCCGCATTTATACTGTTAGTGAGGATGACATCTTGTACCTAATCTGAGAAGAGACAATTTTTTTTCGAATGAATACCGAATCATATATTGGTAACGAAAATTACATTAATACGTTACTAGCTTTTGCCCGCGGCTTCGCCCGCGTGAATTTCCCACATGAACAGTACTATTTCCCGGGATGAAAGATACCCTATGTACTTCTAACTATGTGTATGCGACAAGCAGGTTTTGTAAAGAGAAAGGGCACTCGGGAACAAATTCTTATCGTACGCCAGATTATCAAGAAATCTAGAGAATTAAATAAGCCCGTATTTATTTGCTTTGTTGATTTCTCCAGAGCTTTTGACTCGGTGAAATGGCCCGTATAGTGGAAGACCTTGCTAGACATGGGCACATCAAAACATCTCGTACACCTTTTGAGACGTCTATATGAAGATGACACAGCCTCAGTTCGCATGGATGATGTTCTGTCAAGTGATTTCCATACTAGTGCCGGAGGAGGCCAGGGTTGCATTATGTTAAAACTTTTATTCAATGTGTGCACAGAGCTTATAATTCGTATCACTTTAGAAGACTGGACGGATGGTGTAACAATTGGTGGATAAAGGATTGCAAACTTGCGTTACGCGGATGACACCACCTTATTTGCAACCAGTTCGCAACACTTGGAAGAGCTACTGTCAAAGATAGAACGAGTGAGCCATGAGTTTGGACTTGGAATTAATCGCAAGACCATGGTAATGATTGTTGGTATGACGACGGGTATCATCAGGTCCTGAGCTTCCTAGTCCTGCACCCACAACGACAACAACGACGACTTCCGCACCGACGCACTCTGCAGCCCACGCCTGAACGACTTCGACGGCGGCGCACTCTCACTCACCAGGGTAGTGGCTCTGCAGGGACCGGCGCACACAAGTCTACCGACAGTCTCAACTAGATTACAAGCACTTCCCGATTCACTGGGACACAAGACTGGCCCTTGCAAGCTACGAAGCACAGACTGCACAGCAGATTCATCACATCAAACCTTTGGTCTTGAGGGGGGGGGAATACTGTGGCATCCACCATCTACCGAGTGAATGCAGCAACTCGACGACTCGACAAACGACGGCTCCACAAAATCTCGGCGGCAAGCAATACTACTTCGCAAGGTCGACACAAGATGGCGTCACAGTCTTCACTACACTTACATATCGACAAATAATTGCGAATAACAAAGATTGTACGAATATTCTCCAACCAATAATAACTTCACAGCATCGCAAATAGACTACAGATCAGACTCCACTCAATCTCCATACTACAACCCACAATCTCATCAACAAAAACGGAAAAATCCTAAATCGCGCTATCAGAATTTCCAAGGCAACTCGCTATATATACGAACTGCAACGCAACATCGTCGGAGCCTCGGCTCCCCAGGCCTAACACCTGGCGGGAAAATCTTCTCTTCGGGGCTCTCGAGCATTATTCATCGCTCCCGCTCCCAGTGGCAACTTTAACCATCGCGGCGGTCGCCGTTCACTAAAGAGCAATAGAAACATAACCATAGCCAAGAAGACCAGGCTCGTGAGGACGCTTATATTTCCCATATTTTTGTGGAAAGACAGAAAATAGATGCTCTGGAGATGTGGTGCTGGAGAAGAATGTTTGGGGTTTCGTGGACCGAGTTTCGCACGAATGTCTCGATACTTCAAGAACTCGGTATCAAGCAACGTCTGTTTTCGATAGTACAATCTTGCATCCTCACATTTTTCGGTCATGTTATCCGTCGTGACAATCAGTCCATAGAACGCCTTGTCGTCCAAGGAAAGGCAGAAGGCACTAGACCGGGCGGAAGGTCACCCACCCGTTGGACTGACCTGATCAAGTCTGCCATTGGAGGGTCAGTTAACGAGTGCAGCAGGATGACCTCCAACAGACAACGGTGGCGAAACGTCGTAAAGCGCATTACAGCTGCCCTTATCAATACAACCGCTCTGTCAAGAGCGTACTGGACCAGAAGAAGTATGCGACAGGAAGATTGGATCAAAAAAGGTGAAGTTTCATACATCATTTCAACTCCTATTATTTACCCTTAGGGGTACAAATTTAAAATTCAATTATGATGTTATTATTTTTTATTACATAAGAGCGTAAATCTATAATTTCATGAACATAACTTCAAAAATGACGAAGTTTCATACAAACTTTCAACCCCTTTTTTACCCCCTTAGGCGTTGATTTTCCAAAATTCCTCTCTTAGTGCTCACTTACGTCACATGAGGGACCTTTGTACAAAATTTCATGTGGCTTGTTATTAAAATAATAGGAGATAAATATGATGTTCATATTCATATTACACAGTAACACAAAATAGTTAAAATGTGGTACTATTTATAGGTATTTCCCATTGAATATTTAGATGTTTCATTCTAGGTGGGTACCTACGTAATAATCGCTTGTAATAATACACAAAAAAATATTTTTTTACAATATTTAGTTTTCACCCGGTCAATGGGTGGTTTGGGTGGATTGAAATGGGTCGTAACTGGGTTATAACCCAGGCTCGGGTTTTAACCCGGGTGGTTACCCATCTCTGGCGAGGGGTTTCATTGTGAAATCTTTGCTGAAAAACCAAAGGTGAAAAAACGTCAAAAGGTGACGAAAGTGGATAGTGCTCAAAGTACCAGGTTTTCATAGTAACCGAGAAGGTGGAATAATTTGTATGTGAGCAGTGCAAAGGCAACCTTGACATTGAAATACCCTGAATAGTGATGTGCAGTGTTTGTTTACATGGCATTGATTTCGTTTTACAATTTATTTTTTTAACATTCCTTTATAAAAGTGCTGCAAATAATCTGAAGTTTCAGATATAGGATTTACCCATGGTAACATTGGTAACGAATCTTTCCACTTTGTATAGTAATACCCTTTCCGTTACACCTTGTATATATGATTGTTGATACCTAGTTGATATTTATTTTTTATCAACAATACAAACTGAATGTTACATACAAACTCTTTTTTACACGACTGACCAAAAAAGGAGTGTTATGTTTTCAGGGTTCATGTATGTATGTATGTAAGTTTCTTTATTCCACCATAAGTCCTGGACGGCTTAATAGATTTTGATGTGAGAGGTATTGTTAGATTCCTTTCATTCCTCCGAACGACATAGGCTATGTAAGTTATCAGTCGTGTTTTTTATTTTTAAATAATTAGCTTGTTTAATTTCATTTCATATTTAAAGTCTACAAAATAATACACAATTTTCCCCCCTCTAAACATTACCGGACCGTGTGCTATAATTCTTTTATGCTATCCGAACCATTTAAAAAACACGCCGGGACCGTTGGTAATTTTTTTCCAACGGCCCCGTCAACGCAAAATCCGGGCCTGCCGGGCCCGTTGGAATTTTTTTCTCACTCAATTATTTTCTAATATTTAAAATATTCAATTGTTTTTTTCCATTTTGTATGAAAATTATAAAATAAGAAAAGTAAATAGTACAGGTACAGATTGGACACGTAGGTACAGTCTGTCTATTAAGTCCTGAAATTAAATGATGGCGCCACTGATGTGCATGTAGCAACCCAATATAGTGTGACCAAAATAATTTTGATACTAGCAGTTCGTTCGGTAAAGCGAGCTAATAAATAAAACACATTATTCAGTAATATTGTTTCCGTTTTATTTACAGTAAGTACCTAGCTTATGAAAAGTTTTACTAAACATTTTATAATGTTTTTAATGTTTGTTGCAATGGCTCAGGAAATGTTGGCATATACAAAAGGAGGATTATACCCAGCAGTGGGTCATGGAAGGCTGACGATGATGATGAATGTTTTATAGTTAAAATACTAAGGTTGATCACTTTCACTCATCATCGGAGTCCAAATATTCAACATCAAGAAACGTTTCGTTGCCGCTTTCATCAGCGGTACTGTCATCACTACAGCTGCTGTCACCACTGCTACTATCATCGCCTAAGCGAACAATCAATTCGTCTATATCTAGATACAGGTAATGTCCACGTTCATAGTACTCTTTTTTGAGCGTCTCAACGTAATGGCAGCAGTTTTTCCGTATTAGATATGATGCTGTAGAAGGCCTCTTCAACAAGTTGCTTCGTTGACTATGGGCCTAACTGTACTCTTTGGTTTTTCTAAAAAAAAGGAATAAAAATTGTAACAGAATAGAAACAATAACATATTCACAAGAAACAAATAATTCAAATTCAAAATTGATAGAAAACCCGAATAGACTGAGATGTACCATCATAATGTATCAAAAACTTATGATCATACTATAATATGACCTATTTACAATTTTAGTATAACCTAAAAGTGTACGATGTAAACAATACCTTTTTTCCTTTAAAAATCGTAAATTCAGTATATTTGCAACTTCAGGTTGATAAAAAACAAACAATAACACGGTTACATACCCATAATATATGTTGTTCTCCCATAAAATTAAATATGATTGAAATCTCACAAAATTCGTCCATCCTTGTACTCCGCAAAACATTGCTGGAAAACTTTAAAAATCAATTCCCGCGTGCAACTCCGATTTACTTTACTCATTTTTTAAACTTTTCTGCGTAGTTTGGTCTTAATTTATTGCAGTTTAATCAAAACAATAAAAATACAAACGAAAAACAATTCAATATTGTTGACAGCATTGACAGCTGATGTACATACGTTTGGTGTTGCCAGACACATCATCAATGTTAGTTCCTCGAACTTTAATGTCAGGCTCAGGACTTTATAGACAAGCTGTACAAAAGCCTTGGTGAACTATTTGACTCTGTGTACTTTACAACTGAATTTTTTCGTTTAGGGTTTCGAAGAAAACATATAACCCTTGTAGTTTCGTCATGTCCATCCATCCGTATGTCTATCTGTACGCGGCTTAGCATAGAAACCATTAGTAGGTACTAGAAAATTGTAATTTTGTATAGATATACCTACAATTCATATTATAAACTAGCTTTTCCCGCGGCTTCCCCCGCGTGTTTTATTTTTTAGGTTTTTTAATTTTCACTACTGATCCCTAAATATTTCTAAGCTAAAAACTATGTTCATCTATAAATCCCCAGCGAAAATTCCATCAAAATCGGATAAGCCGTTTCAATGATTACCCTGAACAAATAGACAAAAAAATGTTTGGGTAATAGTTACGGCAAAATAACACTATGAAATTAAAAATTTCCAGTTATTTTGAAATTACAGATAGACACTAAAAATTTATTTATATGTACTGTATTGTATTTGTATGATGTATGTATTGTATGGATTATCTAAAGGGTGTGTTGGAGGCACAGATAAACCCCAATAGATTCCGCTAGTATGGGCGTCAGGGGTCACCTATGTGAAACATTGCGAACTAGAGTACCAAAATGGGGTGACGTTGACGTCTTTTGCAAGCATCTCTTTCTTTCCCAAGTATCAAGTATATGTGTGTCCTTTTCTCGTTGACGTCAGCTACCGCCCCCGACCCCCGCATACTTCCTCTAAGTTTGGTGACTTTCGACGCGAACAACATTGAATGATACTCAATCTATTGGGGGTTATCTGTGGTTGGAGGACATTACCTCACAGGACTTCGCATATCTTAACGATGTCCTTAGTATTTTTATGCAGTCGGGTTTTTTAGTCTTTTTTATAAATTTATTACTTGTTTTATTCATTTATATTCGTTAATGCTATGAGAGAATCCTAACTAATATCATAAAAGCGAATGTGAGTTGGTTTGTTTATTATAGAAAAATAAGCTTTTTTCGATTGTCCATTTTTCGGTTGACGTGTTATCGGACGGCGTTTTTAGCTGGGTGGGACTGATGAATATCCAGACTGAGCGTGTAATATCGGTCGAAAGTCATCAGTTTCCCATCAGTCTATACGTGATCAGACTGACACCAGACTGTGCGTGTAATATCCGCCATATAAAGAAATCAAATGCGGCGACTACAGTGCGACACACACGAGTCTGCATTCACCTTAATCGGTACTATGGACCAAAGATATAACCGGACGTATTGTCACTAAGAAAGAAACAAGTGTAGCATCGTAATAGCAGCGACCTATCAATGTGTGTGTAGAGTTACCAGATTGTGGAAAATTACCCAGATTTTTACTGATATTTTTTACTGATCACCGGCTACTTACTGATGACCGGCTACTGGTGATGATTTTTTTGTATATGGGAACGGTTAATCTATCTATAGATATAATAAAACAGTAAAAATATTAAATAAAAAGAATAATAGAAAGCAAAAAATTTTTTTTGGAATTTCTTGTCTGTCTGTCTGTCTGTCTGTCTGTCTGTCTGTCTGTCTGTCTGTCTGTCTGTATGTATGTACGCGTTTCACGCAAAAACTACTGGACGGATTTGAATGAAACTTTTTTGTTGTATAGCTATTAAGCCTGGGCAACATATAGGCTATAATTCATTTTGAAAACTGGAACACCTGATGAAGAACCATAACAGAACAGCTAAACTATAAGTAATATGGAAATGGTGCTTTAACAAAAATCGTTCAACCTGATGAGCATTTTCTGCTGACGTATAAAAATTGAAGATCTGGAACATCTGATGAAAAGCTCCAAGAGACCAGCTACACTATAACATATATGGAAATGGCGCCTTAGCAAAAATCGTTCAACCTGATGAGCATTTTCTGCTGACGTATAAAAATTGAAGATCTGGAACATCTGATAAATAACTTCAAGAGACCAGCTACACTATAACATATACGGAAATGGCGCCTTAGCAAAACTTGGTTAATCTGATGAGCATTTTCTGTAGACGTATAAAAATCGAAGATTGGGACACAGGAAACAGTTTGGAACACAAAAAGACTTTTCATCTAAGCCAAAGTTACGCGGGCGAAGCCGCGGGCAACAGCTAGTAATGCATAATAGTGACGGCAAATCGGTATTGGTATTTACTATATAATACCTGATTTAAAAACAAATCTATGAAAGTTAGTGGCACTTGTAAATAAAACACATATTTTGTAATCAGTGATATAATATTTGATTATCAATATAATCCAACATATCTCAGAAAAAATCTTAGTAACAAATACCTATAATCATTTTTTTATGCTTCGTTTTATAACAAACTAGCTTTTGCCCGCGGCTTCACCCGCGTGAATTTCCCACGGGAACAGTGCTTTTTCCCGGGATAAAAAGTAGCCTATGTGCTATTCCAGGTCATTATCTACCTCTGTACCAAATTTCATCGAAATCCGTCCAGTAGATTTTGCGTGATTGAGTAACAAACATCCTCACAAACTCACAAACTCACATCCAAACTTTCGCATTTATAATATTAGTATGGATTTTAGCAGAAAAATTCAAGCAAAAAAATAACAGGTATTCGTGTTCACCATATTTCTATTAATATTAAAATCCCTTCAGTTGGGTTAATTATTTATAAACCTGTCTCTTATTTTAATTGCATTTTAGAATCCTCTCTATGTATGGTGGAAACGAATGTTCAGATATTTTTCTGCTAAATATTTTTATTTTGCTTTTATCTGGTTTTGCCCGGGGGTTCATATATAAATTGTAGCCTATATCACTCAGGTATAATGATGAAAGATTTTTGGAATTGGTTCAAGAGTTCCGAAGATAACCCTCTGCAAACAAATTTATAAACTCACAAACACTTACTCTTTATAATATTAGCATAATAACTTTTCTCTTTTGACCGCGGCTTCGCTCGCGTGAATTTCCCGCGGGATCACTGTTTTTCCCCGAGATGAAAGGTATGATGTCCTTCTCGGTACTTCTATATGTATGCGAAATTTCAGGAAAATTGGTTTAGTAGATACAGCGTGAAGAAGCAACAAACAAATAAATAAATAAACTCACCTTCGCATTTATAATATTATATGTATATGTTGTTCTTACATGACTTACTTAAAAAAATAATAAAAGTGAACAAATAATAGGTATGTACCTATTATTTGTTCACTTTTATTATTTTTTTACATACCTACTCCCACATTTAGGGTAAATTTGCATATCAAATTACTGCCAACACTGGTTGAGTTTTGTTTGCAAAATAGAATTAAAGTAAAACGAAAAATATGGTGAATAAATTACTTGCTTACTTGTGAAAGGCGATTCCCTGGCTGTTATTATTGAAACCAGTTTCCGCAAGTTTTAATTATGCACGCCGGCATAATTAATTTTTATTTGTGATGATCATGCATACGCGGTCGGTTGCGTCAAAGAGTATATAATCACTACGTGGGTTGCGTACTGGCGGCTGCCGGACAACTCATATGATCCGACTTAGTTCTCCTCACTTATTTCAATGAGAGACGGCGTCCGTGTATATCTTTGGTCCATAATCGGTACATCAAGAGAGAAAATAATCACAACGTTATATAGGTACATCTCTATCTTTGAGGGTTTTCCGTTTTGATTTTTCCATGGAAGTAGTAAGTACTTGGTACTATTACTTCCATGGTTTTTTCTGTATTGGTTGGCATTTCATGAAATGACAGGTGTCGTTTCGTTACGTTAAAGTGCTTCCAGACGCTCCGATTTGGTTGGATCCAACCAAATCGGAACCGACATAGCAACCATTCCAACATTGCTACAGACTGTCCGACGGTCGGCCTTCCAACCGCCAGTTGAGTTTGCTCTGAAGTAGTGAACGGACGTCATGGATCATGCCACCGGTATTATAAAAAAATGCAAAAATGGCGTTGGTTGCGGCCACAGACACTAAATGAAATAAAAAAATAATTTAAATTAATTTATCCAAATAATTAAATTTATTTATTTATTTAAATACATTATTATTTTTTTAAACTTCCAGCATTATTAAATATGCTTGATTTCTTACATCTCCGTTTCATTCTTTGTGGGTTAAGTCCCACAAACAGGAAAAGTCTTAATAAAGTTCTAATAACTTTACTAGCTACGCCCCGGGGCTTTGCTTCCGTGGGAATTTCGGGACAAAAAGTACCCTATGTGCTATTCCCGGTATTTTTCTACCTGTATCATATACCAAATTTCATCGAAATCCGTCCAGTAGATTTTGCGTGATTGAGTACCAAACATCCTCACAAACTCACATCCAATACATATTATAATATTAGTAGGATCATTATATCGCGTTCTGTGATCGTCACTCCCTTGTCGTTCATGTAGCTGTAGACGTCCTACATCGGCGGCGTTGCGAATGCGACTGAAGCCGATTTGGTTGGAACAAAGCGTCCAGACGTTCCGATTCGGTCGGACGGTCGGCTTGTCGGATGCGTCGGCAATCCGACCACGTCCGACCGATATTAATAATAATAATGTCGGGCCGACCGCTCTACACACGTTCCGATTCGGTCGTGGTCGGACGGTTGGATCCAACCAAATCGGAGCGTCTGGAGGCACTATTAATGTTACCATAAAATTAAAAAATATATATATCTGTGCTACCCAACCCATGCAAAAATAACAAACGAGCTACAAAATTTTGTAAAAATATGTACTTCACGAAACCAAACAAAGGGCGTATTTTTAAGTCTGAACTTACTTATATTAATTCTGTGGTCTGAACCCGAAGTGTACATCTACAATATACTATTTCATTATATTTATTTGAAATTCCTTTTAAAAATATTACGTTTTTATATATGGCAACATTAAACCTTCTTTTTAGCGATTCTTCTGTAGAGCAAAAGTGGGTTTCTATTTTTGATAAAAATAATCCTAGTAAATCTTAGTAAATTCAATGTAATTTATGGTTGTTTTTAATAAATAACAGTGGTTTATGTGATATTTATGTTATTCCGAACAATATTTTTTTTAACATAATTTTTGTTGTCAAAGTAAACTGAGGTTAGATTCACATCATCACGTTTATTGTGATTGTTTTAGGCTGCAACATGAAGCAAATCGTCGCTAACCAGGGGGTTAAAATCCCTGAGGGATTGACTGTTCATGTGAAATCACGACTTGTGACAGTGAAAGGTCCTCGAGGAATTTTGAAAAGGAATTTCAAACATTTGGCTGTGGACATTCGCATGGAAGGTCCACGGTTTCTGAAAGTGGAAAAATGGTTCGGATCTAAGAAAGAACTTGCTGCAGTTAGGACCGTGTGCTCCCATGTAGAAAACATGATCAAAGGTAAGCTCTTGAAGATATGAACCGGTGTTTTGTTAGACAGAACCCCCTGAAAATTGTCAGTTTGTTGTGATTGTTGTTGGGATCTTCAGTGATAGCACAGTGATAAAACTACTAAACCTCTACCTTCGTGTTCGTAGTAATATATCAACCTGTAACTGAATAATGTTTTTGAGGTTATATTAATTATAACTGCGCCCGGGGCTCCGCTCCCGTGGAAATTTTGGAATAAAAAGTATCCTATGTAATTCTTAGTACTCATAAGTGTATGCAAAATTAAACAGTTTTTTTTAAAATCATTTTATTCAATATAAAAACAATATACACTCATACAATATTTATCGAACTGCAGAAATCTCGCAGGGTTTATCTGTGTTCGGTGAGTTCAGTAGATAGTCTAGAAGTAACAAACAAGTACCTACCTAACAACAACTTATAAACTTACTTTCATATTTATAAAATTAGATAAGTAGTAAGTTGGGATGGGATACATACACACCAAAGTGTACATACATAAGTGTATTTATGTTGGTTGTAATCCTGTGATGAGTTTTAATGCCCTAACAATAAAATCTTTATATTTAAATACTATTGTAAGAACCACAGAACATATAAAAGAGGTTAGAATGGCTATAATGCGCCGTTTCTATGAGAACCAGTGTCGCCTAATCAGCCCCACCTTTCACCGTTACCACACATTTGCAATTTCCAATCTAGCCAATCATAGCGCCACGTCATAACGAAATTTCAAACTGAACCAATCATACACAAGAACGCAATCGGTGTACAATTAGTGTGATTGTGTTTGTAAACTACGCTAGTGCTTGACTAAACTTTAAATGACTTAATTATCGATATTGAATTTTGTTATTAAACAATAACATAATTCAAACAACAATACTGTTACATACAAAAGTGATATAGTAAAATGGAAAAATAAAACAAAGTACATTTCTTACAATCATATATTTATTGACCTTGGAACAAGATATATTTATTAAGAAGTTGTCGCTTGGTTTGTTTTTTTGCACGTATACCAAACAGCTCAATCGGTTAAAATAACTGGTTTTTATAATTCAGTTGCAAGATTCCACCCGGACAAACATACATACATACATATATTGCAAGTTAAATAAAAGCTTGTTATAATAATAATTATTCGCATTACTTAATTTAGTCTTTCCACATTAACATTAATTTATAACATTTATAAATATACTAGCTTTTGCCCGCGGCTTCGCCCGCGTGAATTTCCCACGGGAACAGTGCTTTTTCCCGGGATAAAAAGTAGCCTATGTGCTATTCCAGGTCATTATCTACCTCTGTACCAAATTTCATCGAAATCCGTCCAGTAGATTTTGCGTGATTGAGTAACAAACATCCTCACAAACTCACAAACTCACATCTAAACTTTCGCATTTATAATATTAGTATGGATGACTTTGAAAGACGATATCGATAAATATCGTCTCTCACTACGCCCAGCACTAGAGCTAATGCCAGGTTGTTGCCGCGCACTCCACTACGCGGTACGTTTGACGTTGCAAAAATAACGACCGCATGCAGACAGCACTGTATATTTTTTGGAGAAAAAATATTTTAATGACCTTTGAAAGATTTTGACTAAAATATCGTATTTACTAGAGGTTTTTTTACTTACCGATGATAAGAAACGCATCCTTTGTTTATACTAAGCTCTTGGCTTCTCGCTCGACAAGTAATTACCGCACATGAAGGCATTTTCGTACAATTTTGTAGCAGCTCTTCGCAATACTTACTCCGCTAGAGTTCGCGAGCGACTAAACGGCGCGGTCACGTGTTTTTGTAAAGATACGAGCGGTCGCTCGCATGCTTGGCGCGCCGGCCCCGCCCACAACTCCTTTCTAACCTCTTTTATATGTTCTGTGGTAAGAACCTTGCCAATAAATTATTATTCATCATCATCTGCCTTAAACTCCATTTATTCTTACCAGTCCTATCATGTAAACAATCTTACCATGTCTTTTTATGATTTTACAACAATATAAATTAAAATAGACTTTTTAGGAAATTACTTTCGTGGTTAATAAATGTTTTACGTTAGAATGTTTAGGTTTGAACTAATATTTGATTTATTTTCAACAAAATTCAACAAAAAGTACTGTGAAAATTGTTTACATGATCGGACTGGTAAGAATAAATGGTGTTTACCTTATCCCATCATCTGGGGTCGGCGCTGCTAAATGTTCTTTCTCTCTATAATTTTCTATCAGTTATTTATTTATATTTGTCTAGAGAAATGGTGCAACAGCCACAAAAACTACAACTTTCTAATTTTTTTTTTACTTTTTTATTGTTTATGTTACAAAAATTGGTATTTTAGAAATATAAGAAAATTTTGTTTGTAAAATGAACCTGCAATATTGCTGACTAAAATATATTTATTACAGGCCTTGACTTGCATGTTCACAATTCCATAATCTCAATATAATAACTATTAAAAAACATGTCCTAGTTTCAATAAATAATTAATGACTGTAAAAAAAAAAAAAACATGTAAAAATAAATTATCATTTCAATTTTAGGTGTAACCAAGGGATTCCAGTACAAGATGAGAGCTGTATATGCTCACTTCCCCATCAACTGTGTCACCACTGAAGGAAACACTCTGATTGAAATCCGTAACTTCCTTGGTGAGAAGTACATCAGGAGGGTAAAGATGGCACCCGGAGTCACAGTTGTAAACTCCCCAAAGCAGAAAGATGAATTGATCATCGAAGGCAACTCTCTCGAGGATGTCTCCAGTTCGGCTGCTCTTATTCAACAGTCAACGACAGTCAAAAACAAAGATATCAGAAAGTTCTTAGATGGGCTCTATGTTTCTGAGAAAACTACTGTTGTGCTGGATGAGATATAATAAGGACATTAAATAGAAAATCTATATTTTTTGTTTTATTGTCTGAAGCTTTTTACCTGTAAAGAATTTATATATTTACTAGCTGGGTCCAGACATGTTCTTTTGTCCATACCATTATCTCCTTTCGTATCAGCGTCATCGCGTCATAAGTGTCAAATGAGCGACTCATAGGTAATCAGATTTGCCTTCCCATAGTAAAAGGTTTAAAATAACGGTTCAAATAATAAATGTATACGGACAAATCATACAGATTGAGTTAGCCCCAAAGTAAGTTTGAGAATACGTTATTAGAGGGAAGTACATACCTAGTAGTAGTATGGTTCGATTCACTATTTTATTTGTTCTTGTGGGAATACTCTTATTTGCTATTTTTATTTTGAAAAAATCAACAGCATTGTAAAATTTCATCAGTCTGTGTCCAAGTAGATTTGCATTCAGAACTCGCAAACTTTTTAGTATTTGATGTAGGGCAACTAGAGACCAATCAGCTGACTGTAAATGAAATATATTTATTCACATGAAACAGTACAAATGGGTGTTTAACGGGATGATTATGTGACCTTATATTACGTAGAACTTATATAAATTATGTGCTTACATGTTTCGCCAGCAATATGGCATGTAAATATTATTATTACCACAGACATAATATTACCTAGACCCCGCAAGTCTCATCGCCTGCATAGAAAACGAGCGTGTCAATATTTTTTTACCTACTGTGACGTCACATAAGCGATTTAGTGATGGGAACGCTCGCCATCCATGCAAACGATTCAAAGGTGTCGCCGCCGCCGCCCTTTACTTTCCAAATTGATACTGTAAGCAATTTTACAATACCGATATTATAATCGATTATTCGAGTTCATCGACAGAGGAATGAGAAAACGGCAGAGAAATGATAAATCATTAATAACTTGTCTTTTTCTCTACTACTGCGAAGCTAAAAGAAAGGTTAATGATTTTAATCAAGTTGGATAAAAATTACATTGTTTGTATGTATGCATGTTTGTTCTGCGATAACTCTCGAACCGTTGATCCGATTTTGATAAAACTTGAAATGTTTAAGTTTGTTGTGCATCTAAATAGGTCCAGCCGTTTTTGAGATATTCGATTTTTTTATTTAAATACTACATATTCTATTTTAATTTTCGCGAGGGTTCCGTTTTTACCTTTTGAGGTACGGAACCCTAAAAAAAATACATGACACAGAATATCATTCCTTTGTCATTATCATTCCTCTGTTTCCAAATCGATTAGGCTTTTAGAATCGATTAGCTTTTCTGTGCGGTACATCACTATTTGCCTTTTTTGACAGAAAAATGAGATTAGTGATCGTACCACTAAGCTAAACGACGTGTGAACGTATAGTTCGTTTTAACATTCATTGCGTGTTTTTAAAGATAAGCCCTACAACACTCCTTTTAAAAGCGGCAATGTATTTTAAATCAACAATACACACTCGCATATATAGTTTTCTTTGTAAAATCCCCAAATCCGTGCCGGGAACACAAAATAATTGTTGTTTTTTTAGTTAAAAACAACACCATTTTAAAACAAAATTACTTACCGATGAAAAGAAATGTTTCCTTTATCTTGTCCCCCTTTTTGTGTATTGTTTCTTCAACTCAATACCGCGCAATTAGGCATTTTTTACTTTTTGTAATACGTCTGACTGCGAGAACGTTCGACCGCGGACTGAATGAACGAGCGTTAAATGAAGTTGAATCATCTTCCTTTTTACACGCGAAGTACATACACTTGCGGGGTCTAGGTAATATTATGTCTGTGATTATTTTTCTATAAATTCTATTAAATTAAAAAGTCAAACGTTACTTAAAATACTGTCTCAAAACTCATTCATGTCATAAAAGCATTGATCCAATAACCATTTTCTTAACGTTGATAAAAATCGCAAATTACAAATTATGTTGGTATGTAGTAGGGTTGGTGGTGGAAGCGGTGGTGGCTGAGTGGTAGGGCGCCTGCCTGTGGATACAAAATCCCAGGTTCGAAACCTGCCCGGGCTACATGAGTTTTTATACCAATCTGACTCGTGTTAGTTTTCATCGACCACCACTTGCTTCCGGTGAAGGAAAACATCGTGAGGAAACCTGCACTCTGGTTGATGATTATCAGCTAGTGTGTGAAATGGAGAAGGCAATGGCAAACCACTCCATTAAAATTGCCAAGAGAGTCGTGTGTGTTTCATTCCATATAATGACCACGACCCTCAGTCATGAGGAAATACGACTAAAGAGAGAGAGTAGGGTTGCTGAGGGAGGATTCCTGTTCCGCTTCCTCATAAAGCGGAAGTTCCGCAATATTTTGAGTTCCTCAACCGTTAATAGTGTGCGTTACCCTAGCAGGAAAGTGTGTCCTGGAGTTAAGTGAATAGAACCAAAACGTGGTGCGTAGTCTAGTGTACATGTGCCGCGAATAAAACTTTTGTGCGTCTTGTAGTTTAGGAAAAAAACTGAAATCTAGGATTCTGCTAGGGTAACGTCGTTCTAGCAGGAAAGTTCTAAACGAATGATCGGAGAGAGAAATATTCTGGGGGGGCAGAGAGCTTAGAGCTGTGCATTGATCTGGGCCGAAAAGATCATTTGTGCGTCTTTAGGTTTTCGGGACATTGCATTTCCTGCTGGAGTAACGTTTTGCAAAATCGTGGATCTCCTAGATCCATCGTATGTGCGCCTGTAAGATAAAAATACATATGAACAACGGCAGATTATCCGGCCAAATTAGAATGACTACAAAAAAGCGACGGTTTCATACATATCGATGACCTTCTCTATTGAACGTATTTACAGATGGGCACAAATGCATAGCTACTCATGTATATTTATCTTACAGGCGCACATACGATGGATCTAGGAGATCCACGATTTTGCAAAACGATACTCCAGCAGGAAATGCAATATCCCGAAAACCTGAAGACGCACAAATGATCTTTTCGGCCCAGATCAATGCACAGCCCTAAGCTCTCTGCCCCCCCAGAATATTTCTCTCTCCGATCATTCGTTTAGAACTTTCCTGCTAGAACGACGTTACCCTAGCAGAATCCTAGATTTACGTTTTTTTCCTAAACTACAAAACGCACAAAAGTTTTATTCACGGCACATGTACACTAGACTACGCAACGCACAACGTTTTGGTTCCATTCACTTAACTCGCCCTTGATTCTACAAATTACAAACGTAGATGTCGTGCCTCAGTTGTGTCTCAAAGGCCAAAGAAATCGTAATAAACCATAGAAATATTACAGAGATCTTGTCACTTTATTTCAATTTCCTTGGATCTTGAGACACAATAATTGAAACACGACATTTACGTTTGTAATTAGTGGAATCGGCCCCCAGGACACACTTTCCTGCTAGGGTAACGCACACCAACCGTTACCGCATCCTCATAAATAAAAATAAAAAATTCCGCTATCGCTTCCTCAAAATTTAAAGAAGAATTTCACTGCTCATGCGAACGGGTATCTATACATATTTCTTGTATGCGTGTGTGTCACTGGACCGATTTTGATGAAATTTTCTGTGTGTGTTCAAGGAGATTCGAAAATGGTTTAGATTTGGTCCACTGGAAAATGTTCTTTTAATTAATTTTTATGTATGTGCACGTCTGTCAGGTCCGCTAGTATTTATATCCTAATCCTATCCTAAATAAATATTCCTATTATAAATGCGAAAGTGAGTTTATTACGTTTGTTACCTTTTTACGCTACAGAAGCAATCCTCCTGAGAAATTTTGCATACACATAGTAAGAAGTATTGAGAAGGACATAGGGTAGAAAAAGCACTTCCCATGGGGAATTCACGCGGGCAAGAGCTAGTATTTCATATCATCCTCTTCCTCAAAAAAATATCCTCATCCTCTAAATTTGTGATTGACACTTCCTTTTCCTTATAATCATTTCCTCAACCCTCTCTCTCTTTAGTCGTATTTCCTCATGACTGAGGGTCGTGGTCATTATATGGAATGAAACACACACAACGACTCTCATGGCAATTTTAATGGAGTGGTTTGCCATTGCCTTCTCCATTTCACACACTAGCTGATAATCATCAACCAGAGTGCAGGTTTCCTCACGATGTTTTCCTTCACCGGAAGCAAGTGGTGGTCGATGAAAACTAACATGAGTCAGATTGGTATACAAACTCATGGAGCCCGGGCAGGATTCGAACCAGGGATTTTGTATCCACTGGCGCGCGCCCTACCACTCGGCCATCACCGCTTCAACCCTAGTATGTAGCAAATATTGGAAGTCATGTCGTCAATCAATAGTACCTACCTATACAGGGTTACTGGTAATTAGATGCGAATCTCTCAGGGGGTTGTAGGTAGTGTTATTTAGATTGATTTAAACCTAAAATGGGTTATCCAAAAGTTTACCGTTTTCGAGATATTTGATATTTTAATGTTTTTTTTCAATTAAGTTTCAATCTTTTTTTAAGAAAAAAGTATTCGTCAGAATCAGTTTATTTTCACTGTTAATGAAGGGTGATAATGGAGCACTTATTATCAATCATAACATCATAGAAATTCTTAACCAGTTCGGAACAGGAGTACAAAACATAACAAAAATGTGTGTTTTTTGCAACAAATGCCTTTTTAAAAGCAAATTTTCTCAAAATAATCACTAGTGTTTAATTGTGCAGATTATTAGAAAAACATCTACATTTTATCAGCTTTCTAACAAGGTAAAAACAACTCAATTAAATTGTATTATCTCAGAAATTCACGATAAAAATCGAACCGGGTGGACTGTTTTGAGAATACAAATTATGAGCCTGCCATATCGGTCCTCCTTGTGCGATACATTTTCTTGTCGATGTTAGACATCATAATGACAGAAGACTCAATTAGATCATTAATTTAAGTGTCTTTTGTTTAATACTTATTATTATTTCATCAAAGAAATGCAATTTTTTTCATTAGTATTTTGACATGATACCCCATTCTCTCTTTGTTATTTACGATTTTCCTACCAATGGCCAATTAAGTTTTTTTATACCACGTCAGACAGCTGATAAAATGTAGATGTTTTTCTAATAATCTGCACAAATAAACACTAGTGATTATTTTGAGATGAGAACTGGTTAAGAAAATGTGTGTTTTTTGCAACAAATGCCTTATAAAAGCAAATTTTTCTCAAATCATAACTTATGATTGATAATAAGTGCTCCATTATCACCCTTTATAAACTGTAAAAATAAACTGATTCTGACAAATACTTTTTCTTAAAAAAGTTTGAAACTTAATTGGAAAAAAACATTAAAATATCAAATATCTCGAAAACGGTAAACTTTTGGATAACCCATTGTAGGTTTAAATCAATCCAAATAACACTACCTACAACCCCCTGAGAGATTCGCATCTAATTACCAGTAACCCTGTACGCATAGCCAAAACTACTGGGCGTAAGAATCTGTTTAGCATTTAGGTTCCTTATGGGGTGTAGGGGAGCATTATGAGAGGATTTTCCGAAATTGCCACGGAAACAAGTCCCGGGAACATGCTAGTTTAATATTTAAAAATAATATTGTTTGTCCCACAGGCAGGACTGAGTCAAACGACAATATTTTTAGTTTTTATGGAATAGATAGAGATGGGAATTTATAGAAACAACAATTTGAATTTTCAACGTAAATAATTTTATTAAAACTATTCTATTGAACATCACTAACTCATAAACATTGTACATCTGCAAATATGGGTGTCCAATAATAAATGTGTTACGTTAACTAGAGTGGTTAAAAGACATAATTACACTAAAATACTTTACACAGATTAACACACTTGTTAATTAGATAGAATACCTACTTAATCATAAAATAAATAGCTATTAAAATAAAACATTCTCATATAAAATATTGTTAATACATCAGTATAGAATAAATTAAAAATGTATATCAATTTATTTATTTACATAAAACATTTTAGAAGGAATCCGAACCAGCAACCAAATCATTAATATGACAAAGACGTTACCATTTTCGGTGCTCGAGCTTGACTAATTAGAGCCAACAAGCAGTAAAATCTTTGGTAGGTACTTCATCCAATTGAAATTAGTGGCGATGGTTTTGATTTCTTAAATTATTCAATTCCAACTATAATAATGTATTCGTCATGCAGCAATAAAACCGTATAGGTACATCGTATCAAACCAATAATTAAGTACATGTTGATTAAGCAACAGAATTATACCTGTACTGTACAAAAAAGTGTACTCGGAAACAGTCCTTTACATTTTGTCGTCTCGAACCAAACGAAATTCGACACCAAAATATTTCGTAAAGTATGTTCCGAAAAATAAAATTATACTTAATGAATAAGAAAGCTAATAAAATGTCACGAGTGGCTTTGAATGTTTGCAATTAGCGCCATATTTGCAGATGGGCACTCTATTTCCGTAAGAAAATAAAATTCTCAATAAATAAATGTCAAACACTATTTAACTGGTGAGACATTTCACACCATTAACACAATTGCTTACTATAAAAATGATCAACAAACAACTTTGCACCTCGTCTAGTGTGTCAAGGATTCGGATGTGCACATGACATGAGATTCAATGATTACATATTGCTGCTTGAGCAAATAATTCTGATTACGAAGACTTATCCTAGCCATGCGTGAGGTGGGTTCGACTACACAGCGTCATAATATGTATACAATTAGATATATAGCATTTCAACATCACCGGTGCACCGTGATCGTCTTATACAATAACTATCTGTATTATATTAAACTCTTAACGATGACGAAGATTCAAAATGTTCTAGCAACCTCGGTAAATTAACATATTGAGTAATATCGCTTTAAATTTCATTTAATATACAATTTACATGTTAATTGAAGCACGATAAAATGTTTTATAAATAATTAAAGTAACAATTTGACGTACACATAGCGTTCGGCGAAACATTGCCGCTAGTTGCTTGCACGTTAAACATAAGCGTGTTCTACGGTGAGTGCTAACTATGTAACAATAGCGTTCTGCTCAACAATTTACGCGTTAGTTAAAATTTACATTAAGTTAGAAGTTTAAATAATTTATTATGCTAAAGGAAATCTGATAGGATTTCTAACAAGCGATGAAAAATCAGACTGAACTATAGAGATGATTTAAAATGACTATCTAAGCGCAGAGAGCGCGCGGCTAGCGATCGACCGGTATTGCTTAGCTTAGAACTACACTAGCGATGAATACAGCATAAAACCTACAAAACACTGTGTGTCTGTCCAAAAGTAGCTATAGAATGGGATCCAAACTAAAATCTATTAATTTATCTCACAATAGTACGCATGTTGGAACAAATGTTACGCAACTTAGAATTTCACTGTAAAGTTATGTCTATAGTTTTCACCCTAAGCACCACTAATGCAAGTGAAAGCCCGATTTGCCATTTCATTCATGAAACATAATGAATTTGTTGCGTAACATTTGCCTTATAATGTATAATAAACAATTATTTATTAGAAATTATTTATAACATAACGTCAACTGTGGTCAATTCAAGGTTAGTGTAGCCAGGCTCCAGGCCCCAGCCGCGTATCGCTCTGCTAGGATTTATTGCTATCGGCATCGCATACGCATGTCACTCACTACTTCTAACTTTGTGACCTAACTCGAGGACTATCTGTTTGTTAACAGAGCCTTATATCGATATTTATGTACTTCTCCGATTTAGTCAAATATAAAAATTAATAAAAAAAACTATACATAAAAAGTATCGCTCTGTTGAATACACTTATTAAATAAAATTAATTCGTACATCGATTATTTACATGAATATCGATATAAGGGTTGCCTCGGTCGGAAGTATGCGTACACTTCGCGATTTTAAATTTAACAAGGTTGAGTAAAGACAAAGACATCAAAAATACATTGCGTTTTCACTTAGTAAGTTCTAAATTAAATGACTCCGGATTTTAGTTTTGAATCGATTTCTTTTCAACTTTGGCTATATATAAACACAACTCCTCACTATAGCATCTGCTTATCATAATAAAAATAGATTTGCAAGTGTATTTACTTATAGTTAAAAACCATCAATGTAGTATAAAACAAACAATTACTAGTCTTCTAGTACTTCGTCTAGGTAGATACACTTATACATATACAGACACTTGACTAGTGAAAACGCATAGAACAATCGAGAACGAACAATCAAGGGAGTCGCATAAGCGACGGATGGCGAGCGAACTCGAGGCACTAAGGTACAGTACTACAAGCATCTGACCCGGGTTGACCAGTTTTGATATGATTTGCCTTTAAGCTAACGTTTTCCGATACTTGCGTAAATATTGAGTATTTTTGACCACTAATTAAAGAATGAACGTCAAGGGCCGGGTCAGATATGTATGGTACTTTACTACATTAATATTAAAGACTTGCCCGCCGTACGCGGTGTGCCGTACACACTTATATTATGGTCCTAAGAAAATTCACTTGTTGACCGCGAATAGAAAACGTTTGGCATTTTTTTATAATCAATGCAAATTAAGCAATGTATCTTCTTGGCAATATTCGCTCAACATAATACGTTATCTTGCTCACTTAGATTGACTCAAATGAAATGGCTCATTCATATATATTGTACGGAACGAGAAAGAACAAATGTTGTGCATCAATTGTTGCACATTTTTGGTACTAAAATTTTCTACATGCGGTCAACTAGTATCGTCGTAGATTTGGGTTTGCGACTCATCTTCTTTCATGGAATATGTAGGATGACTGGATTTGATAAAAATATAAGGATATACACATACAGCGTGTCGCATAATTAAGAAATAGTGTTACGCTGATCCGCCAGTGGTCCTTTGTTTATGTACTTAATATTAGTATTTCCTTTGTATTTTTTATTAATTCAGATATCACTATTAAGAATATAATATATGAAAGTTTTGTACTTGTCAATAAATGTGACTATCCGTGGTAACTTTAAGCACAAAATAATTTATTAAATTGGAAATTTATCTCTATAAATGACTAGGCTTCCATTCATTGCCCTCTTACAAGTAGCTCGTCATGTATGTATGTACATTTGCTGAAGGCTAGGGGTACATTAACTAGGGAACATTGAAGCGCACCATATAAAGCTCCCTCACTTCCTATTGCAATTGAATTAAATAGCACAACATCGTTATCACTCATGTAAATTGTACCGAGATAACACGTATCAATGTTGCCTAATGGATACGAATCCCGTTGCCTAATGCATGAGAGCGAGCGTTTTTAAACTCGGACCAACAAAAGGGACACTCATAACACTGGCGAATACGAACATCAGCGCAGCACTAATTCTCCTTGCGCGGCGGTTGAGCTTATAGGAAGTAGTTTGGGACCGGGACCGACGTCTTGAACGACACTTTTGAATGGTACAGGTTGCGTCATGTAAAATGGACGCTGGCGGTTAAGCTGCGCAGTACGCGATTTATTAGTCTATGAGGTGAGCGCGGGTCGGGCGGGTCTCGTCCGGCGATTGGTTCGTCGCACCCATCAGTTTCATTCCCTCTCTCTTCCAGCGCACTTTTTCTATGACGCGACCTGTACGTTAAGACCATAAATAAAATAATCAAATCCCAAAGGGATTGATCCTGACTGCAGCATCAAAAATTATTAAATCACCTTGGTTTTTTAGGACCGTGGTCCCAAAGGGATTGGTCCTGACTGCAGCATCAAAAATTATTAAAATCGCCTTGGTTTTTTAGGACCGTGGTCCCAAAGGGATTGGTCCTGACTGCAGCATCAAAAATTATTAAATCACCTTGGTTTTTTAGGACCGTGGTCCCAAAGGGATTGGTCCTGACTGCAGCATCAAAAATTATTAAATCACCTTGGTTTTTTAGGACCGTGGTCCCAAAGGGATTGGTCCTGACTGCAGCATCAAAAATTATTAAATCACCTTGGTTTTTCAGGACCGTGGTCCCAGTCCTAAACGTGTCCCTGGTCCGAGATGGTCCTAGCGGGGCGAGGGGGGCGCGGCGAGTGCGTCGCGCCGCGGCACCCACACGCTGGGCCCGCTCTCGGCCGTGATCACGGCTTTGACTTTAGCGTAGATCTCCTCTGGTGTGTCGCCAGTCACCACCGCTGCAGATAAATAAATAAATATATACGGACAAATCACACAGATTGAGTTGGCCCCAAAGTAAGTTCGAGACTTGTGTTATGGGATACTAACTCAACGATACTATATTTTATAACAAATACATACATAGATAAACATCCAAGACCCGGGTCAATCTGAAAAAGATCATTTTCCATCTTGACCCGACCGGGGATCGAACCCGGGACCTCCGGTGTGGCAGTTCAGCGTGATGACCGTTGGGCCACGGAGGTAGTCAAATACACTAAATCAATTTCTGCTCATTTACGTTGCTTACCCGTGCTAAGTACAGTCTAATTAGTATGTGGGCTCAGTTGTCAAATACCCTATCATAGTTTGTTGACTCATTAAAATCCCAGTACCAGTTGTCCTACTGGTAGTACTTATTTTATTACACTTTTTATAAGGGGGGTTCTATAAGGGTTTTATAAGGGATCATCGTCAAATAAACGTCAGAAATTGTTTTTGCAGTTTAGTAATTTTACAGCGTATAAAACGACGAATATAGTTAATAGTACATTACTGCAGAGGCCGGGAAGTCAGAATTTGTTATTCGCTAGCGAGGCCTTAAATAATTACGAGTCCAGCAAATTCTAATTCTCGCCGAGGCGTGTATAGTGCGTTTCTCAATAAATGTGAGGAAATAAAGAAATAAACAAATTAATGTAAAAATAATATGAATAACTCGGGCGGTAATCGACACGGCCCGCATCGTAAGGAGATTTTATTCGCTGGATCCCCGCTGCCGATGGATGACTTTTTTATCCGTATTTTATTTTTTGTAATACTTTATATTTAAAAATGTAAAAAAAGAGATGCCAAATAAATAAATGATTACAAAAATAATAAATAATGTCGGTAATATTTGTGATATTCGGACATTTTTAAATATTTAATTGTCAATTAATGACAAGGAAACATAGCCCAAAGTTACATAATTAATGTGACATTGTCAGATGAATTAAAAAGTTTTGAGCAGCGGCCAGGAATGAATTTTCATACAAATTTCCCGGCCTAGGCCAGGAAAGTAATGCATGAGCCAGGAATTACAAACTTCCTATCAACTTTTTACTATAATAATGTCTACATTTCCGAGCATTTTTGAGAAAAGGTGCGTTTCAGTAAAAGTCTAACTCACCAGTGAAATATTCAGCGAACTCTTGCTCCATTTTCAATGCTCGTTCGTAAGTTTTCTTTGCTTGTTCTTCAGTCATTCGCTTATTCATTTCCCTAAAACAAATTTGATTGATTTATTGAACAATACTCATTATATTAACATAAATGATAATAACGCCTGCCGGACCCACTTGATGGCAGGGCTTGCTACCGGTACAAAATTTTCAATATAAACTTTCGAATAGTCTTCTTCTTCTCTCAGCCGAAAGTCGTCCACTGCTGGACAAAGGCCTCCCCCAAGGATTTCCACAACGACCGGTCCTGCGCTGCCCGCATCCATGCGCGTCCCGCGACCTTCTCGAATAGTACCGGACCGGTACCAACCGGTAACAAGCCCTGGTCAGTAAAATGAACGCTGGCGGTTAAGCTGCGCAGTAGGCGATTTATCGGTCTATGCGGTGGGCGGGGGCGGGCGAGTCTCGTCCGGCGCGCGCGATTGGTTCCTCAGTCGTACCCATGCGCAAGCTCACTTCCTCTCTCTTACAGCGTTCTTTTTATATGACGCGTATTGTACTCCCTAGTGAATCGTGTAAAGAAAATTATTATAAATAAATATTAAATACTTGTGTAAAGAAAATTCTTATAAATAAATATTAAATACTTACATAATAGATTCTACACTCTTTGGTTTGATAAATATGGCAATCGGGTAAAGCTGCGCCACCTGTAGTCTCTTGATAGCGTTTCCGCTCACGTCCAAAATGCAATGTTTGCCCTGGAAAACAAATATTAATAAATAATTAATCAGTGGTGACAGTTAGACAATGCCACGACGGGTAAAATGGATCAATCTATCTCGCGTACCGATAGTAGAACTAACTTCTCTCTCTTTAGTCGTATTTCCTCATGACTGAGGGTCGTGGTCGTTATATGGAATGAAACACACACAACGACTTTCTTGGCAATTTTAATGGAGTGGTTTGCCATTGCCTTCCCCATTTCACACACTAGCTGATAATCATCAACCAGAGTGCAGGTTTCTTCACGATGTTTTCCTTCACCGGAACTCACTCATTTAACGTGGCCTAAAAGTCCATTGACCTCTATGTACCAGTGTATCCTAATTTTACTAACGACACTTTCGAAATTATCGAATGAATTTCACACGATAATCGTGGTAACTGGTAATCTTCATACATTTCGAAAATTCATTTTCAGACAGAGAAAGAGGCTTATGCGCGTGACGCCTCTGCCTCGTTCGCGCGCACTGACAGCTTCACGTGAGTGACCCGTTTATTTTAACTAGAAAGTCTTCATCTCTCATTTTAAAATTTTAATGATATTATAGGCGACTTGAATAAAATCTGACAACAGTGTTAATAGTAATAACTAGGAAGAAGATTGATATCATAGTGTACCTTCTCAGCGACTTCCCTGACGGAGGCGACGGAGGTTCCGTACAGGTTCTCGTTGTACTGGCCCGCCTCGATGAACAGGTGGTTCTGTATGTCGCGCTCCATCTGCTCGCGGCTCGCCACGAAGTGGTAGTCGCGACCGTCCACTTCGTAGTCGCGGCGCGGCCGCGTCGTATCTGAATACCAGGAACAACATGTTAGCACGCCAGGGGGCAGCACTCAGTGAACGAATTTCGTTCATTGGCATCCTTTGACTGTTTCATGCATTGTACAAAGTGCTAAACTCGGTCAAAGTCAAAGTCAAATTTTTTTATTGAAACTTGGCCTTCAAAGAAGGCTCTTTTTCACGTCGATAACTAATTATTTAATCATAATATTTTATGTCTCAAAGCTACAAACTACTAGCATTTCGGAACGACCACTGCTGAGAAGAAATGCCGAAAGAAACTCATGAAACAGTCTTGGTCGCCTAGCATGCCAGAGGGGCTATTCATTAACTTTATACATACCTACACTAGATTGTGTACAGTCAAAAATAAAATAAAATATAAGTAAAAAAATAATAATAATATAATAAAACATGTTATGTTTGTGATCAAGTAACCACAATGAATTGGTTAAGAACAAAAAATAAAAATAAAATTCGAATCAGGATCGAAGCAGGATCCCCTGGCAACACCCGTTCACAAGTTTGAACATTTTAGAAAAATAAATACTTTCAGTCACTTGAAGATCACAATACACGTACATGTTTAACAATTAAATGTCAATGTAATTAAATAAAAAAAAAAGGTAAGGTTATTTTTTCACAATATCAAAAGAATGTAATCAAGATCGGAGACCTTATTGCCAAGCCTGAAGATCATATTTTCATTTGCCTAGTGCACGGACTGTCACCACTTTCTGTGGCTATTAATGTCAATCTGCCCAACTTTCTATCCATTATGATATGACAGATGTCATGATATTTATTAATTATAGTAAGTCAGATTTCTATCTTTCTTTACGATGGAACATTAGTAAGACTGGTTGTGATGTACAGTATAATGTGGAGGAGAGGAACGAACCTTGCTGTGGGTAGGTTAGGGTTAAGCCTTTTCCTTATCTTCTTTATTAGACAGTTAATTTGATATGAGCCCTGCCTTAAAATTATTTCATGTCAACTCTTTTAACTCGACTCTCGTCCCGTCATATGCTTAAACATGCGAAATACAGGACTTGAGAATAATGAAGACAATTAAATAAAAATTTACAATCACTACTCACGGGGTACGCAGCTGCCGAATTTGTCCGGGAATTCGGATATAAGGTCGTCGTTGATTCTGTCCTTCAACGGGCCGAGAATAATGACCGGGCGAGTGTACGTGATCGTCAGCTGTTGCACTGTCTCATATGACAACACCGTCTCGTCCTGGCCTGGAAGACAAAGTGATTATATCTTTAAAACCCTCCATTTCACAGAACACTTATCAGGGGTCTAGGCCATTTTGACGAATATATGACAACAGAATATGATCAATTTCTTAAATATTTAAAAATAAACCTCATGTGACAAATCATAAGATTCGTTTTTCAGTATTTAGGAAATAGAAAATGGATAATGTTCTGATTTGTCTAAGTGGCCTTTTAGACCCCCAGTGATCGAAATAGGCAGAGCTTACAGACAGAAGTGAATAGACCTCCATCTACAGAGATATGTACGATTTTATTTGAGGCAAATATACTCCTATTTCGATCACTACTATGACATTATGAATTCAGTGGCTATCGGGCTCGGAAACTAACTTGATTTATACAACACTATCATTTTTAATATGTTTTTATGATATCAATCAAAAGGACTCTGAATGTATATTATATGTATAATGTACAATAAATTGTTTTACATACATAAAACGATGATAAAATCCATTTAACCGTGCTATGCGTGCGTACTAAATAGCGTGCAACACCTAATGTGGTACTGTGCTTAGATTTACCTTTGCTGATGCAATGTAAACGTACCTTTAGACTGCCAGCAACTAATAATATTATTTTGTATAATTATACTTCTAAATACTTTGAAAATTGCATAAGAGAAGCACAATTTGGGCGTAAAAATAATATAATATAGGCGTAGCTATGAGCCGTATTATAATACGTTCATTTAACATTGACATTATAATAGGACAAGTCCTTTTATAAATCAGTAAATTATACGTACTGTAATTTAAAAAATATAGGTTTCAAATTGACAAGTATTGGACTTAATCCAATACGTGCTCTAAAAATAACTACGACTTGAACAAAATGTGAAATAACTCAGCCAGAATTAATATGGACTTTGAACTCAGTTAATTCTGACTAATAACTTATTCTAACAGAAGTAACAATAAGCAAATATACACATTGTGATACAACAATAAGACCAGCATGTAGGCTAACAAAATAATTATGTACAGCGTCCTAAACCTGTGAAGCGGAAAACTCTAAAAATAAATCAGTACAGCCTTCTTAGAAGTGAAAACAAGCTCGAATGAGGTATGACGTGATATCGAGTCGTACGCATGCTTGTGGCGTCGTGAAGGCGAAGCGACACGCGTGCGAGTTGCGGCTGCGAGGCGCTCGGGTCTGGAGACAGTAGTCTTAGCGAACTCGTCCCTTCTCCATCAAATATAATTTTTATCGGTGAATTCATTTATGTGCCGATATCATATTTTATTTTATTCTTATAAGAAGACCAACAGCTATAATATTAGTCTTAAATGTATAAATAGAATAGTCAGCAAAGGAGCTACACATAGGTCCTCACATATAAAAGCAGAATATAAAACGAAAGTTCCGCTAACTAACACTAACAATAGTACTAGCATATTAGCGGTACGTGGCCCGACGTAATTAGGCCCGCAAAAACGTCTAAGCTAAGAAATCTATAGAAGACGCTACTTATTACTTATGACAAAATATGAAAATAAATACTTTTCATACAGATTTTTTTCGTACGAATTTATTTTTCGTATTTCGTCACACTATGCAATAGAATAACGTAGATCAATAGTATAACAAGTACTAAAGGCAAAAACTAAAAATAAAAAAATGTGTGCACTGGTCAAAACTTCTTTTCATTGAAAGAAGGGCAAATGCTGAACATTCAGCAACAAAACCGTATAAGACGAGTAAGGGCCGCATAAACACTGTCTCCGAGAGCCGAAGCGCAACGCCAGCGTAGTGTCAGAGGCGGTTCTAGTGTCCTCGTGTGCTTCCAGTGGCCCCACGCCCTCCACTATATGTGACTATCATATCGCTACGTTCCATCGCACGGCGACGCGCGACATGTGAGCGGCGACAATTTTGAAACATGATCCAAACATTTTCGTGAGCTATGACAATTTTCGAGTGCGAAGAGGCTTATTAGAATCATCGCGTTGTATGAATTAAAACTGAACATAAAGAATGACAAATAATAAATTAAAAACTGGAGTGTTATTGAAATGAAAACTACATTTCTAATTGATGATCATAACCAGAATGCGGGAGGTAAGGTATCGGCTACGGCACTCGCAAGCTACGCCTCACTCCCAAAACTTACTCTCGTCCTCGAGATATATGAGCGTTATCTCCTCCATCATGGGAAGTTCCACTCGATACAAGATTTCCCCTACACGTAGAAAAATTAACGTTACACAATTTATTATAAATTCGGCAGAATGAAATGTCCGCGGACACGGGACTGGACTGGGAAACCGCTAAGTGATTGAAGCCAGTAAAAAGGGGGAGAAGTGAAAATCGCCGATGGATTTTGCAGTCACATTTGAATGTTTCGTAACTAGCTTTTATATAAGTTCATGAGTAGCGCTTGGAAACATAAAGAGCAAATAAAAATACGTTATATATGAATGTTGAGAATGTTGGCTCCGTTAGGCAACTAGAAGCACGGGACGGCGGCCGGACGTGTCTCAAACCAATCCGTGTGCTCGCTGCGACCATTCTGATATCAACACTTACTACACGTGGACATCAACTCGTAGTCTCTAAGCTGATATCGCTTGCCATGAAAATACGTTTTTAAACAATTTTGAAAATAAAAAAATGCCAATTTCGTACTACTACTTCAACAAAAAATTAAATTTCAAATAGTGGTGATATTAACCTGAACTGCATCGGAATTGTGAAAGCAGACCTGAATAAAAAAAGACATTTACTCGCATGTACCCAGATTTGAACAACAATTAATGTGACCTACAAGTTTCTACGAGAAACATAGTTGCATGGCAAGAGCTCTCGATATAAAAAATAGGCTATCTAACACACAAAGGTAATGAGTACATAGCTTTTCGCCGGTCCGTCATATCATATTCCAAGCGACAGATACTGATGGCGATACTGGCCAAACCTATTGTTTAGGCACCACCATGCGTCTCCACTACAAGCGTTTTACTCACACAAATCCGGCATCATTTTGAATTAAGTAACAACACGATAATGTAACTTTATCTAAAGCCAATTTATCATATTTTTCCTATAAAAGCGGCAGATATTTTATGGTATTTAATGGAAACAAGTGAAAAGATTAAAAATATTTTCTTTAGATAAATTTTGATTTAGGAATAAATCATAAAATCACCACAATCTATATCTAAACTACGTTAAAATATGGTAAGATGGCCATCGTCAATCAGCCTTTGCATAGCCAGAAAGTACATATAATTTTAATAATCAAATGGCAATGACTTGGTCAAAATAACAAAATCGACATATGAGTTATGTGAACTTCAACATCAGTTTTGTGTCCATAAATATAAAACCTCAACCAAAAGTTTTTTTTTCTTTTATTATTAAAGATGGGTTTGCTCTTGACCGCAATCTTAAGTTACGAAGTTTATTGTTCTTTATCAGTTTGAAATGTTTAAAACTCTATTGTAGTTCGCAGTTATTCTTAAATTTGACATTTCACATTTTGACAGCCCATTAGCAAATCCAAAATTGTAAAACTGGCTCAATCTAGCAACGTTAAAATTAAACGTTAATTTCAGTTTAGAGGAGCCATTTTTTTAAATAGCATAAATGTACAATTTTGTTATGTAACTTTGTATACACATAATTATGTTATTTACCTCCCAAAAGTTTAACGTAAGACAAAACAGTGGTTAAAAAGCATATAAGTAGCTCCATAATAACCTAACGTTGTGGTTATTATTATTAGCGGCCGCATGAATAAAAAACTGCGCAATGTAATGACCTACATACAAACAGCGAAATAGCGAATGTAGTAAATATATAGATATACGTATTGAGCACTTACCGTCCGCATTCGCGTCCTCCTGCGTGTAGCAAAGCATGAAAGCTGGAACAAAATTATTAAGTGTTACGGTACGATGACCTTTTTAAAAATATAATTGAAGGAAAGATGAATGGAAGAAGAGGTCCAGGGAGACCGAGAAAGAGTTATGTAAGCCAACTTAAAGAGAAGGCAGGCGTTTAAGACGAGGTCCGACCTGAGCTGCAAAATGAATTAAGCCGAAAATATGTATTTTTATTAAAAAGTACACGGTTGAAACCTTGATAAACATACATACATACATAGAATCACGTCTTTATTCCTTACGGGGTAGACAGAGCCAAGAGTCGTGAGACCCGAAGGCCACGCTTAGCTGAATAGTGGGCTCTCTGATGGTATGGAGATTTAATAAACATCATAATCAATAAAGTTATATCCTGTATTTTTTACCATTTCGTAATTAAACTCTAATTAGGTAAATTTCTTCATGAAAAATTTCAATTTTTATGTGGGCTACGACATGGCCTTAAACGTAAAGCCGAGAACAGATAAGTGTTAGTGTAGCGCGGCTCTTAAATAAGAAGAAGAAGACCGTAATAACAACGTTAGAACAACCGTTTTTTGGTTACGAAATGTTTATCTATCGTTTTAACTTCAAACCCCGTTTGAGGTATCAAATCTATTCAAAATTTAAGTTAAAATGTCTTTTACATATTTATACTAGCTGCGCCTCAGGGCTTCGCTCCCGTGAGATTTCAGGATAAAAAGTACCCTATGTGCTATTCCCGATACTTTTCTACCCGTGTACCATTAGATTTTGCGTGACTGAGTAACAAACATCCTCACAAACTCACATCCAACTTTCGCATTTATAATATTACTAGCTGGCGCCCGCGGCTTCGCTCGCGTTAATCCTTTCTTAGCGGATGCCTACGTCATAACATCTACCTGCATGCCAAATTTCAGCCCGATCCGTCCAGTGGTTTGGGCTGTGCGTTGATAGATCACTATGTCAGTCAGTCAGTCACCTTTGAATTATATATTGTTAGCTGACTGAATATTTGAAAAAAGGAATGTCCTGTCAAGATGAAGCATGAAGTCCTTTAGTCTTGAGTAGTCTGTGGTAGACTCCACCAGCGATGGATTGTGATGGTTGTATTGTGCGCGTAGCCTTACATAATGTTTATGTGATCTATTGTGTTTCCATGTATAAAGTGTAGAAATATGATCCATGTATTATAAAAGGGGTTTGTAAACATAAATCTACGAGTTTATTCAGAGTAGATAAGAATATATAGATTAGGATTATACACATTTTAACTTAAACTTTGGTTGTTGTATTTTCCCCAATATGATGGTTTCATATTAATGTATGTTGGTGGACGTTTTTCGTGCCATTTGTCTGTAATACTCAAATAATAGACATATGAATAAGAAGGCGACGCGGTGGTCTTGCCTTGAAAATGGACTCCTGATGAGTCCGTAACTATAGTCGGCAATCCCGACATAACAGCACGTGAGTGACCCGTATATAAAAACTATGTCTTTATTTGATATAGCATAAGAATAAGTTCTATACTTACGTTCTTGGTCAGAACCGTCTTCAGATTTGCCGTCCTCCCGACTCTTCATGAACGGGAATCGCCTGCTGAATGACAGGGTCTTCTTTTTTTGCCTTTCGAGGGTTGACTGACTCTGTAAGTGAATAGGTTTCTATAAATACAGTAAATAGTGATGGTGTAGTGTAACATGTTGGACTTTTGTTTTGACCATTTGTATATTTGAACAAAATACACAAATGACCATGTCGCTGCAAATAAATTATTCTATTCAAAATGAAAATGTTTAATTTGGCACAATTAGACATAATGTGTGTAACACAATATACATTTTAATCGCTGTAGTATGAATTCATTCATTCAGACAATCCATAGTGAGGCTTCCTATATCAAAGAATGTGCATATTTGGTTTTATTTTATATTTTTTGTTAGTGTTTACAACTATTGCTAGATGGCGGTAGTCGTTAACACATGTCAAATGTGCTTACAGGAGGTCTAAAATGTCACCTTTTATGTAGTCAAAGGTTTATTTTTAAATGGGGAATGGACCATACTTAGCACTAAGAGTTTTCTTGTAGTGTGGCCTAAGGCCTGAGATTGGCTTGGCTTTTTCGATTTCAATAGTGTTGTGGATGTTTTGGGTACGTGTTGTGTATGTGTTGGGTACGTGTTGGGTACGTGGTGTGTATGTGTTGGGTACGTGGTGTGTATGTGTTGGGTACGTGGTGTGTACGTGTTGTGTATGTGTTGGGTACGTGTTGTGTATGTGTTGGGTACGTGTTGTGTATGTGTTGTGTTTGTGTTGAGTACGTGGTGTGTACGTGTTGTGTATGTGTTGGGTACGTGTTGTGTATGTGTTGAGTACGTGGTGTGTACGTGGTGTGTACGTGTTGTGTATGTGTTGGTTACGTGTTGTATATGTGTTGGGTACGTGTTGTGTATGTGTTGGGTACGTGTTGTGTACTCACCGCACTGACGGGCGTGCCCTGCCGCTTGGACGGGATGATGCCGATCGCGTCGTTGTGTATGTGTTGGGTACGTATTGTGTATGTGTTGGGTACATGTTGTGTATGTATTGGGTACGTGTTGTGTATGTGTTGGGTACGTGTTGTGTACTCACCGCACTGACGGGCGTGCCCTGCCCCTGGAACTTGACCTGCCTGTCTCTGGCGCGCTGCTTGCGCTCCCAGCGCCGCTTGGACGGGATGATGCCGATCGCGTCGTTGTGTATGTGTTGGATACGTGTTGTGTACTCACCGCACTGACGGGCGTGCCCTGCCGCTTGGACGGGATGATGCCGATCGCGTCGTTGTGTATGTGTTGGGTACGTATTGTGTATGTGTTGGGTACGTGGTGTGTACGTGTTGTGTATGTGTTGGGTACGTGTTGTGTACTCACCGCACTGACGGGCGTGCCCTGCCGCTTGGACGGGATGATGCCGATCGCGTCGTTGTGTATGTGTTGGGTACGTATTGTGTATGTGTTGGGTACGTGGTGTGTACGTGTTGTGTATGTGTTGTGTACGTGTTGTGTACTCACCGCACTGACGGGCGTGCCCTGCCCCTGGAACTTGACCTGCCTGTCTCTGGCGCGCTGCTTGCGCTCCCAGCGCCGCTTGGGCGGGATGATGCCGATCGCGTCGTTGTGTATGTGTTGTGTACGTGTTGTGTACTCACCGCACTGACGGGCGTGCCCTGCCGCTTGGACGGGATGATGCCGATCGCGTCGTTGTGTATGTGTTGGATACGTGTTGTGTATGTGTTGGGAACTTGTTGTGTATGTGTTGTGTACATGTTGTGTATGTGTTGTGTACTCACCGCACTGACGGGCGTGCCCTGCCCCTGGAACTTGACCTGCCTGTCTCTGGCGCGCTGCTTGCGCTCCCAGCGCCGCTTGGGCGGGATGATGCCGATCGCGTCGTTGTGTATGTGTTGTGTACGTGTTGTGTACTCACCGCACTGACGGGCGTGCCCTGCCGCTTGGGCGGGATGATGCCGATCGCGTCGTTGTGTATGTGTTGGGTACGTATTGTGTATGTGTTGGGTATGTGTTGGGTACGTGTTGTGTATGTGTTGGGTACGTGTTGTGTACTCACCGCACTGACGGGCGTGCCCTGCCCCTGGAACTTGACCTGCCTGTCTCTGGCTCGCTGCTTGCGCTCCCAGCGCCGCTTGGACGGGATGATGCCGATCGCGTCCGCGTCGCTGTTGTCTAGCCTTCTGAAAACAACAACATGCTAAACTAATGAGGGTTATAATTTTTACGATCACTACCGAAGAGTCAGTAGTGAGTACTACTGGCGTACGTCATTTGAATTTGACACATAGACCGCGTTGTACCATGTAACCAAAAACGAAAGAAAAAATAGAGACAATTTATGTTCCGAAATTGGCGCGATTTGACGAGTCGAGAGTAATACACTTCCGAGCTTAACGCGACGGGGAAAAAATCTGCATCTAACAGTTGTCGGTACCTTGTGATCGTAGGTGCTGGCATCTGGTGGATATATTGAACCCCATTTCATCTGTTTACACCCGAAAATTCAGACGCAACTTTAAGGAAATAAGAAAATACTTTGAACGCTGAAAACAGCTCTTTTTTTTGGGGCAGTCATACAAAAGCTATATACCTATATGTATATATACCTGGCCTGCCACCACTCGTCGTCGGACGCGTTAGTGACGTGCAGGATGTCCCCGTAGCGGAACGGCAGCCCGCGAGATGGCAGCCCGTCGTCCTTCACTGGGTCGTAGTCGAACAGCGCCCTAACAACGATGACAATCATTAACCTCAAACGGTCGTTGTTTTTAATTTATTTTTGTTTTTTCCAAATTTAATTTATTCGTTGTATTTTGCGAGCTAAATATTATGTGCATGCCGTGTTCGCTCGTAGTAGGTTGTTGCAATTGTTTGTTATTGTTATTTTTGTGTACAGTGTAGCAACCAGTTTACGAACCAATAAATAAAAAATAAAAAAACATCAGCAATGGTAGTCAGCTGCAGAGAAACCTGACCCCCCTGAGATAGGACTCTGGGATATATAGGGGGGTCAAGTTTCTCAGTACAGCTGGCTGTACACTATCATATCGTATTGCTCAAAATACACAATGAGAACACAGCCTTAGTCACAAGTCGCGTGGCGATAGCAAATTTTAGGTATCAAAGGGGCGTTACAGCGTGGGGAGGAGCTACACCACCCCCCGCCCCCCCCGCGGTGACCCTGAGACTCACAGGAAAGTACAGCATTCGGCAAGAAACTAGACTGCCCAGAAATGAAATATAGGTGTCCTTGGAGGTGCGGTTTGCGGGGGGAAACGGGAATGTATGGTAGCGTGCAACCGCGCATTAACCCCGAGAGTCTGCACATGAGCTGTCGACGCCATATTGGGTCTAGTTCTCTGCCGATACCACTGGCTGTGCCACTGGCAATGTAGTTGATTAAGGTTCTTTTTTATTAACTAGCCTGCAGGTTATCCAACTGCTGGGCAAAGGCTTTTATCGAATGTATGTGAATGAAAATTAGATTTGTCATAAATTCAGACACTTACCTCACATATAAAGATCTTTTTTGTGACGTCCTTAGAAGCGTATGGTGTTGCTTCAGTTCATTGATTCGAGCTTCGAATTTGTTGTACTCTTGTGGCCTGTACACCACTGTTAATTTCACTTGCTGTCCGGTGCTCTGCAAGAAAAGTTAATAAATGTACTTAAAATACATATTGTGCATATGTCGCAGCCGTATTACATTACGGCTAGCCCGTTGGCCGTACGTGGCCCGTTTGGAAATGCGGCGGCGGCAGTTCAACGATTAGCCGGATTGTCACTGCGGTACGTTCTTCAATGAGGCGGCCCACGTTAAGCCTATTCGTACTACTATTCAGATTGTAAAGTGACCATAGTAACAAAATAAAACAATGTTCTCACATACAACTTTATATTTATCTTCTTCCTATCGAGGTGTTAAGGATTGTGTCAGATTTTTATCAAGTCGCCTAAAGGCATTTGACATGTCAATTATGGTCATCTAGCGGCAATATACCCAGCTCAGTTTTAGTTAGTCATATACACACTTGGAAACTGAACAGTTAAGCTAACAGTTCATCTGTATCCAGATTTCTTTAGGTTTTCCGACACCGGAATCAGGCTATGAGAATACCGTACATGAGTCACAAACACGATAACACACACGATAAGAAAGACCCTTCTTCAGTACATAACATGCTAGTCATGCATTTTAGATGTGTCGGCACTAGGACCTCAACACTATTCACCTTGAGCGCCTTGTTCGTGCGTGGCGTGTATAATGTCTGCGTCGTTGACGGCCAGCACCCGATCCCCGCGCCGCAGCGCCCCCGATCGCTCGGCCGAGCCGCCCGCGAGGAGGAACGACACGTAGATGTGTCGCCACAGCACTACAGACAGAGGGGATATCTTACTGTGATTGATCTGTAGTCACCTTGAGTGCCTTGGCGGCCTGTTCGTGCGTGGCGTGTATAATGTCTGCGTCGTTGACGGCCAGCACCCGATCCCCGCGCCGCAGCTCGGCCGGCCCGCCCGCGAGAAGGAACGACACGTAGATGTGTCGCTACAGCACCACAACAACACTAGTCACCTTGAGTGCCTTGGCGGCCTGTTTATGCGTGGCGTGCGTAATATCTGTGTCGTTGACGGCCAGCAGCCGATCCCCGCGCCGCAGCGCCCCCGAGAAGGAACGACACGTAGATGTGTCGCTACAGCACCACAACAACACTAGTCACCTTGAGTGCCTTGGCGGCCTGTTCATGCGTGGCGTGGGTAATGTCCGTATCGTTGACGGCCAGCAGCCGATCCCCACGCCGCAGCTCGGCCGGCCCGCCCGCCAGCAGGAAGGACACGTAGATGTGTCGCTACAGCACCACAACAACACTAGTCACCTTGAGCGCCTTGGCGGCCTGTTCATGCGTGGCGTGGGTAATATCTGCGTCGTTGACGGCCAGCAGCCGATCCCCGCGCCGCAGCGCCCCCGATCGCTCGGCTGGGCCGCCCGCGAGAAGGAACGACACGTAGATGTGTCGCCACAGCACTACAGACAGGGGATATCTTACTGTAATCGATCTGTAGTCACCTTGAGTGCCTTGGCGGCCTGTTCATGCGTGGCGTGGGTAATGTCCGTATCGTTGACGGCCAGCAGCCGATCGCCGCGCCGCAGCGCCCCCGATCGCTCGGCCGGCAGGAAGGACACCTAGATGTGTCACCACCACAGCACTACAAGCAGGGTATATCTTACTGTAATCGATCTGTAGTCACCTTGAGTGCCTTGGCGGCCTGTTCATGCGTGGCGTGGGTAATATCTGTATCATTGACGGCCAGCAGCCGATCCCCGCGCCGCAGCGCCCCCGATCGCTCGTCGGCCCGCCGGCGAGTAGGAACGACACATAGATTTGTCGCTACAGCACTACAAGCAGGGTATATCTTACTGTGATTGATCTGTAGTCACCTTGAGTGCCTTAGCGGCCTGTTCATGCGTGGCGTGGGTAATGTCCGTATCGTTGACGGCCAGCAGCCGGTCCCCGCGCCGCAACGACCCCGAGCGTTCGGCCGGCAGAAAGGACACCTAGATGTGTCACCACAGCACTACAAGCAGGGTATATCTTACTGTGATTGATCTGTAGTCACCTTGAGTGCCTTGGCGGCCTGTTCGTGCGTGGCGTGGGTAATGTCCGTATCGTTGACGGCCAGCAGCCGATCCCCGCGCCGCAGCGCCCCCGATCGCTCGGCCGGGCCGCCCGCGAGTAGGAACGACACGTATATGCCGTGGCCGTCCTCGCCGCCCACGATGTTGAAGCCGAGCCCCGCGCCGCCCTTCTCCAGCTCCACCACGCGCGGCTGCTCTTCAGCGCCGTCTGGGGCGTCGTCGCGGCGGATCGACTTTGTCGTGCTTGACGCTGTGTACGATAAACAACATCTTTTTTAAAGTAAATAGACAAATGTGTCGGGTAAAGGTACCACCCAAAGGTTGGTTGGAAGAAATTGCATATGCGATAAGCTCGCCTTTGCGCTCATTTTTGTATTTACTTTTGTCTATACTTTGTATGTGCTTTCTGTAAATGGCGCAATAAAGTATTGATCTATCTATCTATCTACCTTTTAGGGTCGTTGGCGCTTAAGTCGGTTAGAAAAAGAAATCATACGAGTTTACTTAGCTCATAATAAGCACAATGTCGTAAGTGCCAACGACCATAAGGTACCTGTTCCAGTGGATTGACACAAATTAACTTATGTGTAATTATTAGTAGTGTAAGTAAATATTATTGCCTAGCCAACAAAAGTACAATAAATCTCATGTATTGGTTATTGGAAGAAATTGACTTCTTTAGATAAGATCAACTTTGCGCATTTTTGTTTACAAGAAGTCGTTATCGAACGTGTTTTTTTTCTTGTTTTATATACGAAACTTCGTCAGTTCACAGCAAATGCAAGTGTTACGAGAAAAGGGTCAGGAGTGTGACGTCACGGTACTCACGCGTGTGGGGCCTGGAGGACGGCGGCGAGGGCTGCAGGTGGCGGGGGCCCGGCACCAGCACCAGCACCACTCGCTCGCCGGTGGCCTTCAGGGCGCTCACTGCGTCCTCGTGCGTCACGTTCGTCAGTTCACAAGTCTATGAGAGAGGTCAGGAGTGTGACGTCACGGTACTCACGCGTGTGGGGCCTGGAGGACGGCGGCGAGGGCTGCAGGTGGCGGGGGCCCGGCACCAGCACCAGCACCACTCGCTCGCCGGTGGCCTTCAGGGCGCTCACTGCGTCCTCGTGCGTCACGTTCGTCAGTTCACAAGTCTAGGAGAGAGGTCAGGAGTGTGACGTCACGGTACTCACGCGTGTGGGGCCTGGAGGACGGCGGCGAGGGCTGCAGGTGGCGGGGGCCCGGCACCAGCACCAGCACCACTCGCTCGCCGGTGGCCTTCAGGGCGCTCACTGCGTCCTCGTGCGTCACGTTCGTCAGTTCACAAGTCTAGGAGAGAGGTCAGGAGTGTGACGTCACGGTACTCACGCGTGTGGGGCCTGGAGGACGGCGGCGAGGGCTGCAGGTGGCGGGGGCCCGGCACCAGCACCAGCACCACTCGCTCGCCGGTGGCCTTCAGGGCGCTCACTGCGTCCTCGTGCGTCACGTTCGTCAGTTCACAAGTCTATGAGAGAGGTCAGGAGTGTGACGTCACGGTACTCACGCGTGTGGGGCCTGGAGGACGGCGGCGAGGGCTGCAGGTGGCGGGGGCCCGGCACCAGCACCAGCACCACTCGCTCGCCGGTGGCCTTCAGGGCGCTCACTGCGTCCTCGTGCGTCACTTTCGTCAGTTCACAAGTCTATGAGAGAGGTCAGGAGTGTGACGTCACGGTACTCACGCGTGTGGGGCCTGGAGGACGGCGGCGAGGGCTGCAGGTGGCGGGGGCCCGGCACCAGCACCAGCACCACTCGCTCGCCGGTGGCCTTCAGGGCGCTCACTGCGTCCTCGTGCGTCACTTTCGTCAGTTCACAAGTCTATGAGAGAGGTCAGGAGTGTGACGTCACGGTACTCACGCGTGTGGGGCCTGGAGGACGGCGGCGAGGGCTGCAGGTGGCGGGGGCCCGGCACCAGCACCAGCACCACTCGCTCGCCGGTGGCCTTCAGGGCGCTCACTGCGTCCTCGTGCGTCACTTTCGTCAGTTCACAAGTCTATGAGAGAGGTCAGGAGTGTGACGTCACGGTACTCACGCGTGTGGGGCCTGGAGGACGGCGGCGAGGGCTGCAGGTGGCGGGGGCCCGGCACCAGCACCAGCACCACTCGCTCGCCGGTGGCCTTCAGGGCGCTCACTGCGTCCTCGTGCGTCACGTTCGTCAGTTCACAAGTCTATGAGAGAGGTCAGGAGTGTGACGTCACGGTACTCACGCGTGTGGGGCCTGGAGGACGGCGGCGAGGGCTGCAGGTGGCGGGGGCCCGGCACCAGCACCAGCACCACTCGCTCGCCGGTGGCCTTCAGGGCGCTCACTGCGTCCTCGTGCGTCACGTTCGTCAGTTCACAAGTCTATGAGAGAGGTCAGGAGTGTGACGTCACGGTACTCACGCGTGTGGGGCCTGGAGGACGGCGGCGAGGGCTGCAGGTGGCGGGGGCCCGGCACCAGCACCAGCACCACTCGCTCGCCGGTGGCCTTCAGGGCGCTCACTGCGTCCTCGTGCGTCACGTTCGTCAGTTCACAAGTCTATGAGAGAGGTCAGGAGTGTGACGTCACGGTACTCACGCGTGTGGGGCCTGGAGGACGGCGGCGAGGGCTGCAGGTGGCGGGGGCCCGGCACCAGCACCAGCACCACTCGCTCGCCGGTGGCCTTCAGGGCGCTCACTGCGTCCTCGTGCGTCACGTTCGTCAGTTCACAAGTCTATGAGAGAGGTCAGGAGTGTGACGTCACGGTACTCACGCGTGTGGGGCCTGGAGGACGGCGGCGAGGGCTGCAGGTGGCGGGGGCCCGGCACCAGCACCAGCACCACTCGCTCGCCGGTGGCCTTCAGGGCGCTCACTGCGTCCTCGTGCGTCACTTTCGTCAGTTCACAAGTCTATGAGAGAGGTCAGGAGTGTGACGTCACGGTACTCACGCGTGTGGGGCCTGGAGGACGGCGGCGAGGGCTGCAGGTGGCGGGGGCCCGGCACCAGCACCAGCACCACTCGCTCGCCGGTGGCCTTCAGGGCGCTCACTGCGTCCTCGTGCGTCACTTTCGTCAGTTCACAAGTCTATGAGAGAGGTCAGGAGTGTGACGTCACGGTACTCACGCGTGTGGGGCCTGGAGGACGGCGGCGAGGGCTGCAGGTGGCGGGGGCCCGGCACCAGCACCAGCACCACTCGCTCGCCGGTGGCCTTCAGGGCGCTCACTGCGTCCTCGTGCGTCACGTTCGTCAGTTCACAAGTCTATGAGAGAGGTCAGGAGTGTGACGTCACGGTACTCACGCGTGTGGGGCCTGGAGGACGGCGGCGAGGGCTGCAGGTGGCGGGGGCCCGGCACCAGCACCAGCACCACTCGCTCGCCGGTGGCCTTCAGGGCGCTCACTGCGTCCTCGTGCGTCACGTTCGTCAGTTCACAAGTCTATGAGAGAGGTCAGGAGTGTGACGTCACGGTACTCACGCGTGTGGGGCCTGGAGGACGGCGGCGAGGGCTGCAGGTGGCGGGGGCCCGGCACCAGCACCAGCACCACTCGCTCGCCGGTGGCCTTCAGGGCGCTCACTGCGTCCTCGTGCGTTACGTTCGTAAGTTCCACGTCGCCGCGCTGTCGTATTAAGTAATTAAGTCATTTATACCTATATAATAAAGCTGAAAGGTTTGTTTGAATGAGCTTCTCTGGAACTAAAGATTCAACTGCAATAAAATTCTTTTTGTGTGTGTTTTCTACATTTATTTGGAATCACAGCTAGTTGAGTCATAAAGTTATTTATTATTTAGGATGGATACCTATAAGAGATGAGTAATTATCATCAATCAATAGTAATTACAAAAAAAAAAAACTATTTTGCAGCAAGTTTCGCATTTTACTTGCGTTGGAAAATTTGGCTCTAAATTCATAACTGTAAGAGTATTAGAATTCCAAAATTTTAAAAACATGCAGATCGAGCCTGTGATATAATAAAAAAAATTGTATCAATGAATTACTTACATTCCTTGATCCCTGGACATATTATATAGATAAAATAAATATTTTATATGGATACAAACATTGACATTTCCTTATTAGGTGTCAGTATGTTATGTAACCACATACCCAGCACGCAACGCAGTTCGACCCGCGCGCATAACAATACAAATAACTTGGTCAAGGGCAATGTCTCGTTTGTTCACATTGCAGCATCCCACATACCACAAAAAATGTCATGTCAATAACATCATATTGTTTAATGTTGACAGCAAAATGGTTTGTTATAATTTCAATGATCCTTCTATTTTTCATTTACCATAGCTTTTGCATATGTTAAATTTTTCATGATTTATCCTATCTTAACTAATATTAAAAATGCGAAAGTGAGCTTGTTTGTTTGTTGCCTCTTCAAGCTTTATCTACTGAACCAATCTTCCTGAAATTTACATAGATAGAAGTTCTGAGAAGGACATAGGGTACCTTTCATGTCGGGAAAAAGCACTGTTCCCGTAGGAATCCGCGGGCAAAAGCTAGTATGGTAATAATTTCTACCTTTTAAATACCATAAGTTTAGATGTGAGGAATATATTATCCTGGGTTACATCCTGGGTTCGTGTTCAAAACAAATAGTTAAGTATTCAATATTGTAATATTCATAGAGTATGAAGAACATGTATTAAGGTATCCTGTTACAAAAGTTTTAACCTATCAATTTTATAAGACAAATTACAAAGAAATCTTTCAAACTTTTCAAAACTACATCCATCCAATAATCTTTACTTACTTCCAACAAGCAATCAAATCATTCAAGTCGTTAAATTTAATTACACTTAATGTCTTTATTGAGTTAATTGCTACCTCATTAAAATATTATGCTTTTAGCATTAAGTCCGCCTATTGATATAACATTTATCAAAACTACATCCATCCAATAATCTTTACTTACATCCAACAAGCAATCAAATCATTAAAGTCGTTAAATTTAATTACACTTAATGTCTTTATTGAGTTAATTGCTACCTCATTAAAATATTATGCTTTTAGCATTAAGTCCGCCTATTGACATAACAATTGTATTTGTACAACAAAATTAAAATAAATAAACAAACTTACCGATGTATTTTTGACCATAAGCAGTTTATCGCCAACCCTGAGCCTGCCGTCTCTATGCGCAGCGCCTCCTGCCATGATCTTGGTGACGTAGATCCCATTGTCCCCAGGGATGTGTTGGTTGCCGAGCCCGCCCGCTATACTGAACCCAAGGCCGGACCCTCCTTTTGCCAGTTCTATCTCTATGGCATCTTCTATGTTTGTCACTTGTGTCGTGTTTAATGTGTCTTCTGTGGCTCGACGTTTTATTTTCTGCAAGTAAACAAAAGAAATTAATCTGGCTAGATAATTATGCACGTTAACTTCTATATTTGTACGACAGTCTAATAATGTTTTGTGTTAATTAAATACTTCGTGTTGATTTCATTAATTTTTCTTTTGTTACTAGAAGTATGTTCCAAGTATTTAATAGTTTTTGAAATTCGTTTTGGTTGTGGTTAAGTAAGTAATAAATGAGATCAAGAAAACTATAAATTTTTATGATGTGGAATTCTTACAGGTCATCATATTATACACATTATTTATTATTATTGTGTGACATCTTTTATACTTACCAGTCTCACTGTGTTTCCAGCCTTTTTTAATGCATCAACTGCTTCAGCATGTGTAACGTTTTCTACATTCGTGTCATTAACCTAAAAATAATTCATTAATAAACTTTAAGTTTTATTCATGAGGTTAAAAGACATTTTTTCAATGACTATTTTTTTGTCTATACAATACAAATGAAAAAAATGAAGTATGACTACTGCCCTGTAAAATGCCTCAAAATTATATACTTACACTAGCCGCGCCCTGAGGCTTTGCTTCCGCGGGAATTTCGGGATAAAAAGTACCTATGTATTTTCGGTATTTTTCTACTCGTATACCAAATTTCATCGAAATCTGTTCAGTAGATTTTGCGTGATTGAGTAACAAACATCCTCACAAACTCACACGCAAACTTTCGCATTATTAGTATTGTAAAAACAGCATAATTCTGGGCGTAGCATGTCAGTTTAATTTATTTTAGAAAACTTTTCCATCTTAGAAATTTCAGCAAAATTCTCCAAATAGCACACTTTTTCCATCTAAGATATAAAAGCATAAGTACCTGTAATATGGCGTCATTGATTTGTAACTGGCTGGCGGCCGCTGCACCGCCGGGTATTAGCTTAGTGACGTAGATATGTGGGTCGTCCGCCACGTGCGGGTTGTCGGAGCCCCCCGCGATGCTGAAGCCCAGCCCGGCGCCCCCGGCCCGCGACAGCACCACGGACAGGTATGTGTAGCCATCTTGCGTATGCTCAGTGCCACCACCCTCTATACCGTTTATCTGTAACTTTCATTAACAATGATATTAGGTCTTAGTTCTTAATAACATACTCACTAAGCACAGTGAAGCACACTTGGTCTGCATAAAAGTCATATTTAGACATTTTGACATCTTCACTGTTAAACTATCTATAAAATAGATTTGTGCGTTTGGCATGTGTGTAAATACTTTTATTGACACTGTTATGATGCTCATTTATTTTGGTAATAATGCATTACAAATACAGTGTAAACTCTTTATAACGTTATCCTTTATAACAATAAACTCCCTGTAACGTTGAAGTGAGCCCAACTTGGTTGCTTTGCGTTAATACCCACATATTAAAACACTCTTTATAGCGATACGACATTCTCTATTACGAAGAAATGTGTTCATATTTTTATACAGTAAATATTTATTATCGGTATTATTGTTTATGTTATGTTATCAGGTAACAAAAGACTGAAGCTCCGAAACAGCCGAGGTCGGTCTAGCTTTTGTTATCCTTAATTGCCTTGAACACGTGCAGTTTGACGCATTGTTTTCTCGGAAGTGATGGTCTTCGACCAAACATACTGGGTACCTATCGTATTATCAGTTATCAGACTATATATGTAAACAATAATTTATAAGCATTTATTATCTAAGACATACATATTAAAAATTCTTGTTAATTTGGTTGTTTTTTTGTTCACTCCATATAACGATAGCTCTCTATAACGACAAAAAATGCTCAGTCCCTTGAGTTTCGTTATAAAGAGTTTACACTGTATATTGAAAACTAAGTGCTTAAAAAATAACAGATATTGAACTCATTTACCTGCTTCATTTCAGGTGCAGGCGTAGCGTGTACCTGTAATTTGTTAAAACGAAAAAACTGATTTGAGACTTTATACACTCATAGCTTAACTCAAATAATAAATTATAAAAAAAATTACTTCAGATATATCATACACTAGCCGTTGCCCCGCGGCTCCGCCTGCGGCATAAAGTATATTTTGTGATTTTCATACAAACTCTGCCCCCGTTTCAGCCCCTTGGGGGATGATTTTCGAAAAAAAAAGGAACCTATGTTTGACCCCAACTCTTGAACTATTTCCTTAACAAATTTCATCGAAATTGGTCCATCAGTTTAGCCGTGAAAGTGTGGCAGACAGACAGATTTTTGCATTTGTAATATTAGTATGGATTTTCACATGCAAATATGCATTCAGATGTGTCTAACGAAGGTAATACTCATGTCCTGTATATGTGTTTTTGGATCCACCTATGAATAACAAAACCCTGTGACTCATGACAATACAGTAAACATTGTTTTTAAAAATGTTTTGGCACATTACTTGCTAGTAGACCATTGTGGGCCAAATATAGGGATGTTAAATGGTTACAATTAGGATCCATGGCTCCAACACAATATAATTTATGCCCCTCAGATTTCCACAGTCCCACAGCTCTCAAACAGATATGTGAGTGTTTACACAAAAAGGGACCTGAAGGTCCCTAACTTTATGGTCCCTTATTGCATAACCACTCACATATAGGTACATTCTAGTTTACAATTATTTCTATTTTACTTTGAAAGCAGACTTGGTTTAGAATTCTCTTAAATATAAAAAAAAAATTTAGTACCTACCTATATAAAATACATATTAAATTATTGATATACTATTTCTGTAATTTTACCTAGAATATTCAAAGAGGAAAGTCTGATTTAAAAAACATCTGACATATACCAACTTGTAATAATACTAAAAGTAATATATGTGCAGTTTATGCAATCCATATAAGTACCTAATGGTTAGGATGTTAATTTGGAGTAGGTAGGTAGATACATTGTTTATTTCTCATAAGGGAAGCAAACCTTAGCAATACAAAGTTTTACTATACGAAGCTTGAACTACACATATCCCTATAGTGATAAGAGATAAAGTAATTACTAAAGGTATTAAGATAAAAGTAGTATTTCTGTAGTTTCTACTATTTTGACAGTAGCTGTTGCAATGGTGAAATTCTTCTTGAACAGAGAAGGCTCAAGTTTGTTTTAGCTTCAATGGGAACAAAAACTCACCGTATCAAGATTAAATAAGGAAGACACTTTCCGTAGGAATCCATTGTGCGTTTTTTTCTTCCGTCTTTCAGTCATTTTGAGGATCAGGTGTGCATAGCCTTCGGGTAACTGGTTTCCGTATTATACTATGTACACTGCATGCATGGTTAGTTACACACTGGTGTCCACTGTCTGCACCTTGATGTTGTTTCAGCATGCACCATTCTCTACCTAAAACCCATTGCTAATTTGCACCAAAACAGTTCAAAGTATGTGACCTCATAACGGTGCAAGCGACCTCTTTTCGTATTGCCGCGTAATCCCATAACATAAGCCGAATATCGTGTTAGCTCAAAAATTGTAGCAATCCTTATCTAATGAATGTAATAAATTGGAGCCGAGCCCTTTTTCTGATAGCGAGTTTAGTAAATACATGTACGGTAAGGTATTAGGCATGTTACCAACTTGCGCTCGATGATAGGATGGTATGAATGTCAAAGCGATGAACTTTAATTAGAATGTCCGTGTTACGTTATTAGTGTGCAATTTATGACGATTTTATAAAATGGTAGGTACAACAGCGAGTAACTGAGGATTGTTACAAGCAAAATATAATTCACAAGTTGCATTAGTCTCACCAAGAATTACGATTGTTCCCAAAGTGTAAAGAAATTACTAAACGTTTAAAAATAGATTAGTGTTTATTAAATGGCCTTACTTGCGACGAATACGAAATAACAGCAGTTTGAATGTCAAAATTTTGTGTGCAATATCATTTCACTGATTATCATCTACGAGGATACTTTCAGCCGTTGTAGTGTTCGTACGTCATTGGCACAATTCTGAAATTTAACGGCACAAAACCACACAACCAAGAAACGTTAGCGTACATATCGCCGAAAACTTGTACTATATTTTAGGTTATAAATAGTACTACGAGACGCGAAACACCAACCATCCGCCATTACCGACCCGACCACTTGTTGTAGGCATTTGTAGCGTTCAGTCAGCAGCCACCTTCGTAGCGTAGACGCTCGTCACGTCATCAAAATGAAAAAAAAATCAATTTGCCTTGCCATTGCCAATCAATCTTTTTGTTTTAATTTCAGGTCATATTAATAGATGGCGCTTTACGTAATTTTGTCAACAATGGATTCGATTCAAATTCTATTTTTCGATCATTGATTCAAGTTCGATTTTTCATAACTTTTAAGTATTTCCTGTCAGACTGGTTTCCGCTTCCGCTGCTACAAAGTTCAAAACTTTAAAATTAAACCAGAAGAGACCGGTAATAATTCTGAATTTTAAAGTAGGAATAATTTCACTATTGCAAAAACTACCTAAAATACTGGCATGTCCTTATTTTATGTATGTTACACAGGTAAGTATTTTACGTACGTATTTAAGTTATTTATTATATAAATAGGTTTGAATTGTATGCAATTATACCTACCTTCTTTTCATCGGTAACGCCACTTGGTGGAGACGATGCGTTATGTCGCATTGCATTCTGCGTTCAAAAAAGATTATAGTCAGAGTAGCGCTAATCTCCATAAAGTTATTATTCCTGCCTTCCTGCCTGACGGAAAGTATAATAACTTAAAAGTGATTGACTTAGGTATATAAGTACATCGCTTAAATAAAAGCAGATACTACTTATTTAGGTATAGGTTGTAGTAGCTCGTATGTCGTCATAAGATATACCTGTGTTGACTCTGGTGATTCATTTCGCGACTCCACTTTCCTGTTATTGTCCTGGAGGAAGGCATTTGAGACCAATCTGTAATCGCTCTCTTCAGCTGGAAGAAGCTGCAAAAGAAATGACAATAATTTAGGTAAGTACCTATTACTAGGTACCGACTTAATTGTTTGTTTGTTTGTAATATCTTGATTGTACTAAGGATACACAGTGAACTTATTAACATAACTAAAAAGGTAAATAGGTATACAAAGGCGGACTTATCCCATAAAGGGATCTCTTCCAGATGACTGGAATCTGTGATGAATCTATGAAGATTGAGAGGATATATTTACTCAGTAAAAGGGTAGAAGTAAGTAATTGTGGTAAGAATGTATAAAAAAGTAAAGGCTCTCTCTTTCATCAAAGTCTTTGTTTGTAAGAAAGCCCATGCCATGTTGTGTCTCCATTTTTGTATACTAGGTATTCATGGTATTGTATACCTACATACATACATCTTTAACATTATCGATACTATTTATTCCTTCAATAAATAAGCCATCTTATTTATTGAAGGATTAATTATTAGGATCTAATTCGTAAAGGGCATATTAAAAAAAAATCAATTAGGTAGTACTAATACTAATTCTGTGCTTTCAACGCAATGCCCAAATGGCCATCCATTTGGGCATTGCGTCTTTTGTTAAACAATTGTAAAGTGGTATATATTCCTTCTCTTATGGTAAGGAATATACTACTAAGTTGATTCTAAGTGACGAAGGATTCGCCTAAATTCCCAGTTGGTTACGTAACACAATTTTGCTGATAGCAAAAGGTAAAAAAATTGTTGACATAAAAAGAATGCAACTCGATTCCGGGCTTCCAAATTAAGCTTTTATTAACCTGGAAAGTTTACGAAATGAAAAATATGCCGCGCAAGTTTTTTTGTAAAAATTGCAATATTTTAATATTCAATCGTATCTGGCGGGATTTATTGAACTCTTATCAAACAGTCAGTCAGGTAGTCAGTCAGTCAGCATCTAATCTAAGTACTTACATACATAAAATTGGACGCTGACTCATTGGTATATAACGCAGAGACGAAACCGCTGAAAGTAGAAACTCATACTAAAGTAGCTACCTAGCTATTTTACTAATTGCTTGCTTAATACTTAGTATAATTCACAAAATGGTAAAAAGAATTCGGAAAAACCTTTACAATACTGTGGGCGATGGTCAGTTAAAAATAAAAACCACCCTAACTAAGCGAAAACGGAAACCGTCGGATGTCGGAGTGTACGGAAATAATATTACGATGAACTACGGACGACTACGCGACGGTAAACATGCAATAAATAAAACTACCTAGTATTATTATTAGTTTTCCAGCAAAGCGGCGCGCAAGCTGATGTGCCTGATAAAATTGCTGAAGTACTCGTAGGTCCTAATTTACCTGTCGCCGGTAACCACTTGTTCATGGAAATAGAGGTTGCTGATAACGTTGCCATACTTGTTTGTTGCAGGGTTAAGTTATTTATGTCAGTGTAAGTAGAATTTAAAACTTAGTTCACTTACTGACTGCCGAAGAAGAGAGACCAAGGAGGAAGATGGCGTGACGCACTTTTGAAATAATGACCATAGACTCTGGAAGGTGGTAGTAGGTGTGTGGAGGACGTATCGAGCCTATGAAAAAAAATTCTCGTCACTATTCTGACTCACCTCACGCAGTCGAATATTGTCTGCTTCCCATTTATTGGCGATGCGAATTGTCTCCGCTGTCTTCTGCTGCACGGACTTGGTGTCATCTAAAAGTGTGAGCTCGTAGAATTCTTGGATATCTGTAATCAAAGCCATGAACTGGTAGTATCTAAATTCTACTACTATTAGGTATATAGGCGCCGCTTGGGGCTTTTTTTTTTAAACTATTTTTTCTTTTTTTTTTGTATCTTTTGAACTTTTCCCATCCTGTACCTATGTATTTAGTTGAAGTTTTCAGTTAAAGTAACCGTAAAAGGTACTATTATGTTAAAATTGGTTTAAGTAAAAAAAATACTTCGGAATATTTTCCTTTCAATCAATCGATCAATAAAACTAACAAACTGCCCTTCTTCTTTGCTTTCTTTTAAAAAGCAATTCTTAACATTTTTACATTCAAACCCTTTGTACAACAATTTTTTATCTAAAATACTAATCTTTACTGGTAGGTTAAGATCGCGTGAGTCGAGTTGCGTCGGAGATCGATATCGAACGGTGACCGGCGACCTCAATGCTATACATAATGATGGAATTATGCCTTTAACTATCATACTAAAGGTTATAGATAAATTCACCACAGTTGGTAATATGGGTATCCACCACCTAGGTATTTTTAACTCATCGTATAAAGAAACTCATTAGGAAGGTAATGTTCATGTTTGTTAATTTACGATACAAAGTTGGAATTTGACAAAATGATAGGGTTCCTATGACAAATATATTATTGTCTGATCATTCGCCCAGAGTCGACTCCTAATTCGTAAAGGGCATATTTAAAAAAAAAACAATTAGGTAGTACTAATACTAATTTTGTGCTTTCAACGTATTTAGACCACTCAGGTGACAATAAAGAAACAAAAATTTATATTCTGTAACAACTTAATTTGTTTTTTAGTATGACGTAAGAGGGTTCATAGTTCGCCGATAGTTAATTGCCAATCACGTTTAGGCTCAAATTGTATTGACGAGCTCTGGTGTGCCCAGTGACCCGTATATTGTGATCTGGGTCAAACGGACCATCGTACATGGAGTGTAGTTTGCAAACGCACGCTCCACTGCTGTTTTAATTTAAAAGTTGTACAAACATACTTTGAATAAAAAATAAATCAATGGACTTGCAGTTCATTATTCTTCCAATTATGCTGCAGCGCTACCTGAGTATTTTTTATCCGAAAATATCAAAACATCGGTACCTACAGCAAACTGACGAAGTGTTTCAGGTGGTAGGCAGATTAAAACATTAACACTTGAATAAAATCAACTGCAGAATATACTACTTAATATCAGAATAACGTTCGTTACCTATCAATTTTCGAAGTCAAACCGTAAGAAACAAGCAAATAAAAGTAAGAGATAGTAACTGAACATTATTTTACGGTAGTACAAACTTTGTTTTACTAGATATTTTTGATTGGGAGCCAGTCGGGAGCCAATCGTTCAAGCTTGTGAAATTCAATGATGTTCTGACACATTCAAATCCTATTCACGTTCGGAGGGAATACAGTATAGCCCTGATGACGCATTATACTCAGCTGCACTGCTATCTAGTACAAAGTAATGCATGCACACACAAGGTTAATCCAATGTAAGGCCTACGTGGTAAATTCTATCTAGCTGGCCAGCCGCTTGCGTCGAGTGAATGCATAGTAGGGTAGACATAATCACTGCCACCATTCAGTTGAGTTGAAACTTGGTTGAAACATGAAATGGATTTTCTAAGCGGATTTTATGAAAAAGTTATTCCATTCATAAGACACATTCATATTCTAGTTACCTAATTCAAATGTTTGTTCTACCTAATTCAAATCGGCAACAAATGTCTTCTTCGCGAGAAATTTTATAATTCATCATCGATCTTAGCAAGTTTTGAGACTGATGAAGCTGATACTGGATATCTTGTCCAGGCATGATAATAATGGTATAGATGGATATCAATTACTTTTCACATCCATATTTACGCCACTGGATAAATGAGGTGCTGTTAGAAGCCACATTTAGCTGAATATGTCTATACATATTTCCAAATGCTAGCAATATTTTAGATTGGTTATACTTTTGTTCTTCTGATTATTCTACGCCATCTTTATCAGAAACTGCACCTATTTAAAAATCTTATAAGGTTTTCTAAGTCAACCCAACCTATAAACCTGATTAGGTTAGGAGTAGATCTCTCGGGATGATTGAGACAGCTAGACTTGATACATAACCCTATGCTGTTGTAAACATTATTACATAACAGTGTTGTTAATTGCAACAGCTAAATATAATGCGGATCACAATAGCTGTTCGTGGTCAAGGAAGACTCAAGAGCAGCGGTGACGTGCGGACACCGATGTATTTATAGCTGGCTAGCAATGACTCTCTTTGACATCGCTGTCAAAACATGTTCGATTCGCTAACTCCGACTTGATTAAAGCAATTAAATGAAGGCGGGAAAATACACGTGTATGTAAGTATAAAAGCTCCATTTTGCTGGGTAAGCTTTGATGAGTGACAGCGACAGGACAGGTCATAAAATTTAATAGACAGGCTCCTTCTTACAGAGCTTACAAATTGTTAACATAGGACCTTCAACTTTTCTATTCTACTCCTTCTAACACCCTGGCTTCACACGGGTGTAAAATAAATTTCAAATTTTTGGTTGGAACCCTGCCATATTCTTCCTTTTTAGATAATTTTACGTTCTGGCGTTGTCATACTATAGGATGAAATTAACACAGGCAAGGCTATTCTAATGTCAATGGAGTCGTCTTGCCTGCCATTTCTTATATATCCTTTTCACATAAGTTATCAGAAACTAGACTGTAGTTTTCCTTGCGATGGTTTATTTCAGATTAACTATACTTACTGATGCGTTGGTGGCAGAGTAAAGGTCCCGCGCGGGTTCAAATCCTGCCTATACTAGGAGGACTACGGAGGAGGAAGATACTTATCTATATAATTTGTGGTGTAGGGTAGATATATAGGCCTTGATTAGGTTCAATCAATGGGTAGTGAACGTGGTAAGTGTACAAAAGAAATAAATAAAAAAAAACATACCGAGGAGTGCTTGGAACAGGCGAGATTTGAATATCCTGATGACCCTTTCGATGGCTAGTCGCAGCTGTCGGTCTTGTGGCTTCACCAGTTTACTGTGGTAGTCTTCCAGCAGTTCCAATGCTCGGTGGGCCTCTGTATTACAAACAAGAATACAATATTTAAACACTGCGGTAAACACACCTTTGTGGAAAATATTAGTTTTAGGAAGTATCCAAAAATTAAATTAAAATGAAAAAAGTAGTATTCCGAAACGACAGACTCAGAACCAAGAAAGTAGGTAAGCATTTTTATGTATGGTTTCGTTTCCAAAATGTCAATATTTAAGTGTTGATATTTTGTGTCTTCTTCTTAGCGTGTCGATGCCATTCCAACGATCAAATTGCTCCCGAAAAGTGTTCCGCCACTTTTACGGCCTTATCAGTGGCGGCCATCAGGTATTTTGTGTCTAATTGTGACTAACACTAAACGAACGGAAAAAATCCCAGAAGATTGTAGAGTAGCGTCGTAAGAATATAATGAGTCTATTTACTCTTATATAAAAGTTGTAATGTTATAAAGGCTTTTATAAAAAATAAATAAGTACATAAGTGCTGGTATATGTTATCCTAACTATCCTAATCCTAATTAATATTATAAATGCGAATGTGAGTTTGTTTGTTTGTTTGTTTATCTACTAAACCAGTCTTCCTGAAATTTCACATACACATAGTTAGAAGTACGGAGAAGGACATAGGGTACCTTTCATCCCGGGAAAAACCTCTGTTCCCGTGGGAAATTCACGCGGGCGAAAGCTAGTAATTAACTATATTTAGTTATTCTTTATGATATCGTTTTATTGACGAATTTCTACAGTCATTATAAACTATAAGGAAAATGTTACTGTTGTTTTAAGTTTGGATAAGATAATGTTTATATAGGTTTTAATTAAAATTAAGACATCAGCAATTCAATCCACCTGGCATGGCACTTAATTGGTGGCAACACTGATTGCATACGGAACAACAGAAGGGTGATTTGCTTTGTGATAGTAACCCTCTATAAATACCTACCCTCTGCGTATTTACGATACATCAATAGTTTAAGGAAAGCAATATTAGCAGATTTAGTGAATTGATAATGAACATATTTTATTAACATCGGTTGACTATCTACTTACTTTCTTATTCACTTATAATATTTAATTTACCTTGCTTTCGTACTGGCATCACGGCACCACCCCCTCACTTAGTTTTAGAAACCCACCTAGTACCTATTATTTAAACATAAAACTTAAAACGTATTCACAGTAAAAATGGTACGTTGAAGATCATTTTATAGGATTTTAATCATAGCCAATAATATTGTAAAAGAGCACATTATGTTGAACAACGAAAACATTAGAAAATAAAGTACAGAATGATGCGCAGCGGTGAATCCGCTCGTAAGGGCATCGAATACTGTACCCAATGGGATTGGTCGATTTTCTCCGTGACGTCAGGGGGTGGCAGCATAGACAAGAGAAAACGTAGAGGGATGGGGTGAAAATATTTCGTCGGGTTGCCCTACTTTGAATGGTATAACTATAGACTTTGGGCATTTTTTCTTTGCTTTGGGCTAAGTAAAACACGCTATCGTACTTCAAACATAGAACGTAGTAAAAGAATCGTATACCTTATTGAATTTTTACATACAACAAAACAAGTATCTATCTAATTTATTTAAATCTTACTCAATACTATAATAGGTAACGAAAGTACCTATTATAAGAAGGTTTGGAAGTATGTTTATTACTCATTCTGTCCGCCATTCATGCAAAATCGGAACCTAGACAAAACAACTAAAGCTCAAAATTGCTTCGACGCCTTACGAAACTCATAACTTTACTTAACAATTAAATAAAATCATTAACACTTTACTCTTCTTTTGTGTTTCGTTGCTGTCCGGTAAAATGTTCTAAGTATTTTTTTTATTTAATTGTACATCATACAATATGATACAAATATAAGTATTCATGTAATCGTTGTAGCGTTGTAGTCATCCATTGTATTGTAAAATAAAAAACAAGGTTATTTCAATTCGGTATAATTATTTTGATTGTTCTTAAAGTTCGAAAGTATAAATCCGTTAAAACCACATTGTGAATGTTTTTAAAAGAAATATATCAATCAACAGCTTTTACGGAATGACTGCGATGCTAGTTTTTTTGTATTCAACTTAATGTGAAATGTTTTGTCCGTGAATGCGAATGCGCATAATTTTAGGCAACGCTCTAAAACTACCCTAAAATCGTTGAAACTAAATGAGCGCAATACATTTGCACGCTAGGAATTTAAATCATGTGGTCGCAGCAGCCATGGAAGTATTTGGGTTGCAAGCAGCGCCACAAATCCCGCTTAACCGCTTTGCCTTCGCTTCCGTTTCCTTACTCGAGTAAGGAAACGGAAGCGAATGCAAAGACAAAAACAGAAGTTTACACACTTTGCTATTTGGTCTGACTGATTAGAAAGGGATGACGTTTTACAAAAGAAAGAGAAGTCGTTGGACTTCTTGTCCTGCTCTATCAATACCATTTATACCATAGAACAACAAAATAATAGCGATCTGTTATTTTTGGTATTTCTAAAATCTACGGACAAAGCAGAGTTATACTCTTAGACTATAGAAAAAAGAATAGACATGACATACCTACAAAAAAATGTGCATACTTAAACTTGAGTCGGAAACAAAAATGGCGGCTTGCCGTAGAGCTGCGCGTATTAATAATATCGATTATAATGATATCGATAATTGAATTTTATGGTTTTTATAGAATTCTACATTTTTGTTGAGTTTCTATATCTTTCCTCACTTTTATTTACATGATAATATGAGCTATCAAATGCACTTCGACCTCGCCATAATAATAATTGCAGTTGAATAATGAAGGTTATGAAACGAAAATGCGTAAAACATTTAGAGATTTTTATACCTGTTTTGCGTGTATAGCTTAGGTTTAATATAAAACACAAAAGGAAGAAAATAAACAACCACAACCTTTTTTTCAAAATCAACAGGTTTTATTTGTATTCAAAAGATCACAGTCTGTCCAATGTAACTCTGTCAGTCTGTTCAATCTATTTGGATATGAGTAAATAATTTTCAATTATTTACTCATATCAGAGATAGTGTTTACAGTTTGTTGACTAATTGACTAGGCTACTAAATAAATCACAATGCATTCATCTATCGATATGTTGTGGTATTTGAGGATGACTAACCACATCACTATTTACCCAAAGGTGACGAATGATTTTCTTAAAAAAAACACTTTTAACAGTAAATGATTATAAAAAAGCTAGTTATTCTTTGTAAACTTTCTCACAAATAGCTAAATCTTTTAAAATATTATAAATCTATCCATATATTTTATATATCTTGTACTAACCTGTGCAATGTTATATTGGGATGTTTTTCGCTGGTTTTTTATGCGGCACCCTAACACACTGCACCTAACCATAATGAATTTACTATTATGCAGTTTCGAACACTATAAACAAGAACAAAAAATCGCCCAACAACACAAAATTTTCTTCAAAACTCTGAAACAAACAAATCACAATGACAACTTAAGTACTTGTTTTGACAGGAACAAAACATGGCGACCGGCCGCATTTCTACTGTTTGCTAAAGATTGTTATGCCGAGTCTATAGTATGCTATAGTCTAAGGTTATACTAGGTAATCATTATGTTTACTTAGCTACGATATACGGATTACAATATCCGAAAACTAAACTCATGATGACGTGTGAGCCGCTTCGATGTTCTGTGGAAATTAGCAAGAAACTAAACGCAGTTTTTGACAAATAGGCTGACCTTGTGCGCCCTGCCTGCGCAACCTGCATTCGCTTCGGTTATATTATTTTATTCTGTACAGAAAAGGAGCGAACAAGCCAGATTATCGTATTTATTCTGTCCATCTAGTCTCAATTATTAACTACCATATGCACGTAGACATTTATTAATTTTTAGTAGTGGAAAAATTAATAGTAATAACAGTGGGGCGGAGAAATGCCTTTGTTTGGTAAAAAGGAATTTGGTAGGAAATCCAAGAAAGATGGTCGGGATTCGGAGAAGCAACCATCCATTGAGGATAAGTATATCGTCAAAGATTTACTTGGCACAGGTGCTTTTTCAGAAGTTCGTTTGATAGAGAGTAAGGACAATGGCCAGATGTTTGCCTGCAAAATTATTGACAAGAAAGCATTGAAAGGTAAAGAAGACTCTTTAGAAAATGAAATAAGAGTTTTGAAGAGATTCAGTGAGCAAGCGAAAGGGGAGGGAGCCGAAAAGAAGATGTTTTCCCATCCAAACATAGTACAGCTGCTGGAGACATATGAGGACAAAAATAAGGTGTATCTTGTAATGGAGCTAGTGACAGGGGGTGAATTGTTTGATCGTATTGTGGAGAAGGGTTCCTACACGGAGAAAGATGCGTCTAACCTCATAAGGCAAGTGTTGGAAGCAGTGGATTACATGCACTCACAGGGTGTAGTGCACAGGGATCTGAAACCTGAAAACCTCTTGTATTACAGTGCTGATGAAGACAGCAAAATTATGATAAGTGATTTTGGTCTGTCTAAGATAGAGGATTCTGGTATCATGGCTACAGCTTGTGGTACCCCTGGATATGTGGCCCCAGAAGTTCTGGCCCAGAAGCCTTATGGCAAAGCTGTGGATGTTTGGAGTATAGGTGTCATTTCGTACATTTTGTTATGTGGTTATCCTCCATTCTATGATGAAAATGATGCAAATCTGTTTGCCCAAATATTGAAAGGCGAATTTGAGTTTGACTCGCCATACTGGGATGATATTAGTGATTCCGCCAAGGATTTCATTCGTCATTTAATGTGTGTCGATGTGGACAAGAGATACACCTGCAAGTAAGTATATCTTCTATTATAAATATCTAACTGCATCTTTGTTCATCTCTATAGAAAATTGCATATATTTGCTATGTTTTTTTGGGCTCACCTCTTGCTAAGCTGCTTATAATATGGACTAATTTTGGTGTGGTATAATTGGCCTACATTGATTAGATATATTGATTGTTGCATATTTATCTGTAATCTGGCAAATAAACTGTAATTGCTACTTCTCTGCCTGTGATGATGTATGATTAACTGCTTTAAATGGAAGAAGACATTGATTCTTTCTGCTTTTGTGAGAAGAGAATTTTGAAGGATTTAATTGTATTACTTAGTGTGAAATAAATGGCCACCACTGCTTGAATCTTGTTTGCATTTGCAACTTGTTTTTTTACCAGTTGTATCTTTCAAAATTTAAACATTTAGCATATGAATTTTGTCATTAAAGTAACCTGACTCAATGATAAATTTATATGCTAAACCATCAGGGAGAATAAGGAAACTTGTCGTACTTTCTAGATATATTTCTGTATAATACCTGCGAGCCATTTAAGTGCAATTGGTATAGCAGAAGTTAGCTTGAATTCTTGTCTTTTCCCTTGCTTAATTTTTACAATCTGGGCAGGATAGTAAAAGTCAAGGAAGAGTAGAAGTAGAAGTAAAAGTAGTAATCTAAATTTTTATATGGCACAGATAAAATATTGATGATAAATTTTTCAGACAAGCACTGGCACACCCATGGATATCAGGCAATGCTGCAAGCAACAAGAACATCCATGGAACTGTATCTGAACAGCTCAAGAAGAACTTTGCTAAGTCCCGCTGGAAACAAGCATACCACGCCACCACTGTCATCAGGCAAATGCAGAAGATGGCTTTAAACAGTAGCAGCTCAAGCCGCAACATGCAGAATAAACAGTAATTTGAATGATCTTGACATCACCTACCAACAAGACCCTTCATCATAAAGGTACTTAATTTAACAATCAGAAACCATATCCAAATAAAATAATGACAATTGATATTCTTGTATCCAATACAACAATTTTGTGTACCAATGTTACATTTTGACTCTTGATTGGATCTAAAAACCTGTTTAACAAAGTTGGCTCCTTATTGACACAACAGCATTTGAGGCACTTGTTATAATGGCATACATGTCAGACTAATTGAAATTCATTGTCACAGCCAACATTCAAGTCATGTTTTACCTATAATTATATATAAATTGTATGTATACATCGGCGCTTTAAAAAAATTAATCACAATATTGCTTAAATATTAGTATATCTATAAGCATTTAGATAATGTTTAAAAATCAACGAAATGAGAGTAGAAATAAGACAGTATGTCTAGTCATTTTATCATTTCTACTCAAGCGTACATACATCCTTCTCTCTAAAAAAATGCTTATTTTAAGTGACAGTTGCTGTGGTACATAAACTAGCTTAAACTATTGCGAAAATTCTTTTTCCTCTCCTACTTTGAATCTCATATCTCTTAAATGATGTTAAAAAAAGATAGAATGTAAATGTTTAAAAATTTATGCAATATATCATTACCTTATTCATTTTATATCCTAACTACTTGAAATATTTGAAATTTTTTGAATAATAAAGATTAGGTAGGTTTAAAAAAATCTTTTTAAAGATAACTGACTAATTCTAAGGATAATGGTGATAATGATAATCACTTCCTATTGATAAGATCTGTTGAGAAATTCATAGCTAATGAAATTATCATGTTGATGAATATTTACAAACTACAGTTAAATATGCTAAATGGTAAGTAATTTTTAAGCTGTGCATTAACCAAAATACCACAGTAGTGTTGCTACTAAATTCTATTCACTGATAGTCAAATTGTAATATTCTATCTAATCCTTGTATTACATACCTACCTAGTAATTCTTTTAATATTGATTAATATTATCATGTATTATATATGTTATCCCTAGTGTAGAAAATATAAAATAACCTTTCTGTCTGGTTACCACAAGTTGAATTAGAAAAGTTAGTGAAAGTTTAAATAGTGCACTGTTGAATTCAATGTTATAAGACAGAACAATACTCCTTTCATAGACATACTACGACTAAAGCGTCTAGATCGTGTAAGTGTATTTGAAATTTGCTATTATCATATACTGGCCTAATGACTTATTGATGTTGTGTCCAAGTGCCAGAAGCATGCTTTTTTAGATTTTGCAGGTATCTTAATTCGTGGCGATGATGACCTGCAAGACTGATGTAGCGCAACATAAGGTACTAGAAATTGTATCTATACTATAACTATGTAACAGTTTAATTCATGGATCAGTCATAGTTGAATCTCATTATATTTTCGTAACTCTATTACCAGCTCTCTTTAAGTAGCATGACATTTTATTTCCTTTAAAATGTGTAGTTTGTCATGTTCTCTAAGAAATGAAAGCGATTTTATAATATTACAGTAAATTATTATGATATAAGTGAGCCATATCAGATTTTCTTGAACATTCCCTTTAACAAATGCGTTATCGGCGTAATAATAAACTTCATATTGTCAACATTCCATTTTCTTAGATGACAGTATAAAATGCCCATATATGGTAACGCCGATGATCGTTTTTAAAAATATTTTAAATGGATTTGATCAGTATAGTGAATAAAATATATATAGGAATTTTAATATTTTGGTTTACTTATTATCTTTCGTATTTTTTATACATTTATCTTTGTCATTATGGACAAAAATGTTTAATATTTTTGAATTGAAATTGGAAACATTCCATTTAGTGTTTGAGGGCCATTTTATAACGAAAGTACTTATTAGATTTTTCATTTTTATGAATCTTCACTTATGTATCTTTTTGTATCAAATACATGTATGGGAAAGATACATTCGAAAGCAAATGAATGTATCTCCGTCCATATTCCAATACATAGTAAGGGCAATTTCGTAAGTCACTACTTGAGACTTGCTACGTGACCCGCCCTGATTGCAAATGACACGTGTTCTCCAAAGCAAGTGACATTGAATATATGTAATAATTATTACATATATTCAAATAAAATAAAATTCAAATTCAATAGTGTAAATTCATTTATCAACCTCATATAAACTAAGAAATTTTCTCAAGTTTTCCACCCTTACGATTTTTTGTCCTTATACCATATATAAAAAAAATATTTTTACTATTGACAAGCATTGTGTCTCATTCCCACGAATCTTAACTACACTGTGCTTAGAAAATTACTGTCGAGAATGTTTATTTTGTGTAATGTAAAAGTATACTTACATATTTAAAAAATAATACAAAGTTCGCCATTTAATTGAATATCGATGTAGAGTTGAGTAGGATTATTGCCTTCACTGTTCCAGGGTAGACAAAGGACAGTTAAATAAGAAAAAATCTTCCTATAATTATTTAATATACTTACAATTTTTTGCATAATGCGTAACGTAAAATATGTTAATTCGCCACGCGACACGCCTTTTATGTTATTTGTTATTTTTCAGAAGGTCACAAAAATATGAGCAAGGTCTGATGATAATAATGCTAAGTCAGTACCAAAGGCTACAGTGGCTAGGGTAGTCTTGGTCATTACACACTCACTACTTAAAACTTAATTTTAATTTCCTCTAAATTTGAATGTTTTTACACCATACAGTCTGCTAAAAGAAAAGCTTGGCTTTCAATATCTCCTAGTTTCGATCATAATACGGTTAATTATATGTAAATATATATGCTTTTTTATAATAGATAACTATGCATTAATGTGTATAACCACGCTATTTACTCCAATACCGTACCTAACCTATTTTAATAAATATGTTAAAACTAAAAACATTTTTTTGTGTATACCTAACACAGCATTTGAAAATGTTAAGTTACAAGGTAGTGCTTATTGTTATAAAGCAAAGGAATGCTTGAATATATTAAGTGTAGTGATGTTTACTAAATAATCGTCTAAATGCGCCTTAATCTGTGTACTAGTTTTCTGTGGTCCTTATCATGTTGCGTACTTGTAAGATCGCACTGTTGTTTTATTATTGTACAATCACGAGCAATAATACACAATTTTAGACCTTATCGCACTGTCTTAAGGACCAATATGTCAACATATTAACGCTCGTGACTGTACGGTCATGTAGCTTCTGTTATCATATCGTATTGGTAAAAATAATGAAATGTTTTGATCTTAAAATAAATCGTATAAGTGCCATGTCTACATGTGTAATTTAATGTATTCTTTGTTTCTTTATGTAATGCAATTAATTTATAAGTTTTAATTATTGAATGTTTATGAGTGTTATATTTATTATTCATTAAGTAGACGTAACGGAATAGAATCCAATACAACAAAAATAACGTCAGGAATTCGACGGTCGTGGCTTTTGATACATATGTACTAAACAAAACATGAGAACTTTTCTAAGTAATTTAATCTTTTTGTAGCATATATTTGAATTATAAACTGACTTATTGTAGTATGAGTCAATATTTTCTCTAACTAATGGGTAAAAAACGATGATTTGACTACACTATTCATAGCTCACTTCATACCCAGCTTCGTTGATCAATCAAAGTATAGTGCTCCATATTTGACAGCATGTAATTGTAATGTACCATAGACGACCTTTACCAGGCCAAAGATAGGGCGATTGTCGTTGCCACCTACTGGTCTGGGAAAATATAGATGCCACTTCGACTCGCCAAGAAGAAGAAGTATGTAATTCTTACTCTTTCAGCACCATATAATACAACAGTGTTGACAAAAGTTGACCAAACGCGCGTTGTATCGGATCCTATTTCAATAATAATTACAGGAATCCCTTCTAAATTTATTTGTTGCGCACAATATTTTATGAATTATAAGAAATGTATCGAATTTCATTTAACAATTGTTTAATATATAAGTGCCAGAGTTGAATATTTTCGTTTTTGCACAAACATATCTGTAAAACTGTAGTGTTATAGTTTTAAATAATATACTATAGACGTGTTATTGTGATCTTGCCCTATTTACACAGTTATTAGCGTAATGTTATTGAATCGTGTTTGCTCTCTTTCCCCACTTGTTATTACATTTTCGGTCAACAAAAGAAGTTCTTTGTTCGCTTTGAATGGTACCTATTTAAAAAAATACGACAAGTTTTTGTTTTAACAAGGTAATAACAAATAACGAATCTTCATTGTATGTACTTTTTACTTACTGGAGACATTTTTTGCAATCTACCTAACTACATCTACTTATTACAGATGCCGTGTGTAACTGTTTACGTCTCAACCACGTATACGTTTTGTACCACGGAATTTAAAATAGGTACCTATTTTTGGAGAAAAAAGTGTAGGTACTTACACAATAATCCTAAAATTTAATTAAAAAAAGGTCATCTGTGTATGTTTATACGATCGAATATCTTCTTTTGTTGGCCTGCTATTGAATTTGTTACTGTGCCAAAATCATATCATTGTCAGTGATCGAAATTAATATTTATATCTTAAGGTTATTTTCGTTTGAAGATTTTATTTCTGAATTTTACCTTGAACTTTGATATATATTATTTTTATTTAGTTTTTTTTTAACTATGGCAGATGCGTATTGTAATGTCTCGTGCGCGAGAGTAGCAACAGTTGTTTACGCACCAGCTTTAGTTACTTATATACAGAGCTAAGATATTCAAGTTCCTTAACACATAATCTACTTATGTATTTTGTTTACTCGTTTATATTGTTTAGTGTAAGCGTAACTTAACATACATATTTGCTATTTTTCGAGGGTTATTAATATTAATTAAGTATGCCTGGATTATCTTAGGAAGGTCGAAATAGGTAATGTTCTATGTTAGTCTTACCAGTTTAGTTTTTAGGACGACACCGCCATATAACGTACCATCCATACTAATATATCTTGTTAAGAGTTTGGATGTGAGTTTGTGAATTTGTGAGTTTGTGAGGAGTGTTATGTTACTCAATCACGCAAAATCTATGTAAGGATTTCGATGAAATTTATTACAGAGGTAGATAAGTCCTGAATGGCTTAACAGATTTTGATGTGAGAGGTATTGTTAGATTCCTTGCATTGCTCCGAGTGACATATGCTATGTAAGTTGTCAGTCGTGTTTTTTATTTTTAAATAATGAGCTTGTTAGCTATGATAATGATGTTTAATTTGACAAGCTGCAGTAGTACAGGTTTCATAAGTACATTCCAAAATTGTCGATTCAGATAGCATTTCATTTATTACTAACACTAAAAATGTTATTGTGCTGTTATTCTGTATGTGTTTTCATTAAATAAAATAAATAGTGAGTCCGCCGCGAACGTCAGTCGCATCTCTTGAAAGTAACACCACCGCAATACATAGAATCCAGTCATACTTACTAGTAACTTGGTATTTTGATTTATTATCACTTGCTGCTCTTATGAAATCTGCTCCTAAGATAATCAGGGCATAACATACACTTTTAGTTCTAATGCACAATAGTGTAAGGGCTGGGAAATAAATTCGACAAGTTTCTTTTATGAACACACCAAAATAGTGTTTGGTATCATGTTGTGAAGCCTACAATTAGTAATGGGACGAGAACTAAGATGAGATGAGATAATTCCCGGTAAAACGAGAAGTTGCAGAAAAATATTGACAAATTGTAGAATTCTCTCGAACCATCACTATACAATACAGAAATACAATGAAGAAATTTCTCAGAATGTCACATGTTTCCTGGGTTAAGATCTGATTACTGTTAAATACTAATCTTGTGATTTAGATTTTTATACTTCTTGTTCAAAACAATCAAAATTTATTAAGTAGTAGATTTATTAGGTGTTAGCTATATTTTCAATGTCATTGTAAATAAAATGCCAACTTGTTGAAATAACTGTGTTATTCATTATTACATAATCAACAACCCAGACCATATATATTTCATAATTATAATAAATAGAATATTTTACATTGATGTTGGGAATGTTACTGGATTTCTTCTCCCAGGAGAGATAATTGTTTGAGGAACTGCGATGCATTCGGCAGAGTTGTGGCGCCGTAGATAATTTTTCTGGATATTCCGCTGGCCGCTTGTTGCTGTAAAAATATAACGTATAAAAATTTAACTCACATCAAGCAATGAAAAAAGAAGTCTATAAAACAACCGAACTAGATCATTCATAACACTCATTCTATTTAAATGGAAACCATGGACTTCATACTGACCAAAGAAGTCATACTACGTAAAAAGTACTTCTATGGATGAACGGTAGGATAGCTTTAGCTCTTAAAACTGATCATCATCAAAGAAATTAATATTTCGAAAACTGTATCACAGATTATAATAGTATACAAACAAGAAAGCATATTTATGCACCTAAAGTTTTAGTATAAATCATCTGATTTGTATGTAAGTATACCAAGTATAAATGGTTTGATTTTACTACCATACTAAAAAGCGTCAATCATAGGGCGCCAGCAGTTTAATTAAAGTGTCAATCAATCTTAACGACCGAGTAAACGTGGCTCACATACTGTCGATTTAGCGTTGAGTGCTCAATGAATGGTAGATTGACTGTCAATACATCGAATCTAGTCTTAACTAATATTATAAGTGAGTTTTTGTGTATTTATTTGTTTGTCCTTTTCACGCTTTATCTATTGAACCAATTTTTCCGAAATTTCGCATAGAAGTACTGAGAAGGACATAGGATACCTTTCATCCCGGAAAAATGAACTGTTCCCGTGGTAAATTCACGCGGGCGAAGCCGCGGGCAAAAGCTAGTTGATTATAAAATGCCATAGATGGTAGGTAAAAGTCAGCTTGTATTTATTTCTCCATGACTTTGATACTAAAATCAGATAAAGTTTTCGATAACATTGTTATGAAAAAACAATTGATCGTTAAATGGCGATTTCTGAAACATTATTATAATAATTTTTGTAACAAACAATGTAGCTATACGGTCTTGGAAGTGTTGGGGTGATTTTATAGCCATGCGCCGGTGTTCGGTGTAAATGGTCTCCTTTACCATATCATCATTTATTATTTACTAGCTTTTGCCCGCGGCTTCGCCCGCGTGAATTTCCCACGGGAACAGTGCTTTTTCCCGGGATAAAAAGTAGCCTATGTGCTATTCCAGGTCATTATCTACCTCTGTACCAAATTTCATCGAAATCCGTCCAGTAGATTTTGCGTGATTGAGTAACAAACATCCTCACAAACTCACAAATTCACAAACTCACAAACTCACATCCAAACTTTCGCATTTATAATATTAGTATGGATTTATACCGTATTTTTATCTATTTGACAAAATTCATTTGAAAAGTATAAAGGTAAAATTAAGTATTATGTAATGCCAATATTATTATTTTAGATTTCACTGTCCCGGTACTGGTCGATATAGTCTTTCGTATATGAGTTTGGAAAATTACTAGTATTTTCAACGACATTACAGTCTAGCATCTACTCACCTTAATGCGAAAGATAGAGGAAATTAGGCGAGGCTTTTGCCCAGAGCAGAGGGAAATAAGATAATCCTTTATTTGCATTAGATTACTATATGGTGTTAACAATGAGGGATTTTCCGAGACCCAAGTTTAAAAAAAAATAGTTCCAGATGTCTTCATAGATAGCGCTTAAGCAAAGGCGAGAGAAAAAGTTTCATACAAAAAGCAAAAATTCACGGTATTGGCATTAAAAAAAAAACTTAGTAAAAAAAACATTCAGCCATTACGACTCGGCTTTCATAAAACGCTATCTGTTGAGACTTTTATAAACTGATTTTTTCTTAATTTAGCTGTCAGAAAATCGCTCATTGAGAAGTCCTTAACCTATATAACCTATATCCAAACTAACTACAGCATAGACAGAGAAGGTTGGCGTAGACAAAAGGCGGCTTATACCCTGCAGTGGGTCATTGAAAGCTGATGATGACAACATAGTGAAAAGAAACTCATCCACAGTCTTCCGTGACCCACTGCTGGGTATAGGCCTCCTCCCGTCTACGCCATCCTACTCCAGTTGGAAAATAAATAAAAACTGCCAAGTGCGTGTCGGACCACGCATAAAGTAGGGTTCCGTAGTCATTTTTGGCACCGCGCTGTTTTGCATTTCTTGCAAGAAAAAAGTATTTTATTTATAATTTCAAAAGTATTCATCACAGGATACCCGAAACAATTATAAATAAGAGTTTCCGCGCCTGTTTCTTTACGTGAGTGGTTTGAAGTTTATAGGTAACATACATACATACATATTATCACGCCTTTTTCCCGTGGGGGTAGGCAGAGACTAGCGATTTCCACCTGCTACGATCTTTACAGATCTCTCTTGCTTCCTCTACACTCATCACTCTCTTCATACATGCTCTCCGGTTATGGGTGCTCCTAATATCTCCCTTTTTAAGGAGGTCTGGTCGACAACTCTTTCATAGGTAAGACTTTAAAAATTACAGGGGGGGGGGGGGGGGACACCGTGTAAACGACTTTGGCGAGCTATATCTCGCAAATCGTAAAGCTGATAAAAAAGTGTTGTATGGAAACCCTACATTATTTTTATAGTCCTTTTCAACGATACCCCACACAAGGGGGTGCACTCAAAAAATAATTCACCCCTTTACATGTATGGGGAGGTACCCTTAAAAAGGGGTAATTTTAATTTTTTGTATTTTTAAAAATGAGATCTATATGTGAAGTATCCTCGAACCAAGTTAGATGCAAATCATTCCATAAGCGTAGAAGATATTCTGCTGTGACAGACTAGGACGGACGGACTGAAAGATCTTATAAGGGTTCCTTGTCGGACTACGGAACCCTAAAAAGGAAAGAAACTGACCTTGGCAAAGTCCATAAGGTTGTGATACTCGATGTAATTTCCCCCGCCGACCACGAACACTACCGCGTCGGTGGGGGGCGGGTGTTTGGCCGCCCGGTTCCGCGCGGCCGCGTCGGTTCTGGCCGCGCGCGGGTCTAACCAACTCAGTTCCGAGTTCGATTCCCCGCCGCCGCTGGTACTGCTTACGCATAACGCGTCTTCCACTGTACGACTCACTGGCAGCTTCTGTTGATTTTATCATGTGTTTTTTTAACCTATACTAATATTAAACATGCTAAAATCTATATGCCGGTCTGTATTATAAAGACGGAAGTCTGTCTGTTAAGCTGCCACAGCTAAACCTCTGGACCGATTTTGACAAAATTTGGTATGGATATAGTTCAAGACCCGGGGTCAAATACACGAGTTCGACTCTCCGCCGCCGCTGGTACTGCTTACGCATAACGCATCTTCCACTGTACTACTCACTGGTAGCTTCTGTTGATTTTAACATGTATTTTTTTAAATCCATACTCTTATTAGACTAAAATAGGCCGCTCAAGATAGAGAGAGATAGCGTTTGCTGATCACCAACCTTCATTTTGAAGGGTGCTTCAAAATGAAGGCGGAAATAAATAAATAAAATAATAAAGGCGGAATGTGAAATATTTATTCAAGCACCCCCTGATGGTGATCAGGGGGTGCTTGAATGAATATTTCACATGCGAAAATCTGTATAATTCGTACCTAATCTGTCTGTTACGCTTTTACGGGTAAACCGCTGGATCGCTTTTGCTGAAACTTGGTAAGTTCAAGAGCTAGCTTCTCTTTTTTTTCAAAAATTAACCCAAAAGAGGCTGAAATGGGGGGTTAAAGTTTGTATGATAAACACACAAGATAAACTTTTTGCTGCGGGCGGAACCGCGGCGCTCAACAGCTAGTAAATAAATAAATGGATGGCCTTAGGGCCATCCATTTATTTTTGCAGTATGAGTTTGTATAGCGGGTCCGATGGACATAAACATAGAAACGTGCACAACACCCAGAACCACAGACTGCCACAGTCTGTGTCTGTGAAAACAAGTATAAATTATGTGCCCACGCTGGGAAAAATATTTCCAATGCAAATTTTATTATGATTGAGTGCCAAAGCGCAAAACCTTATGTAGAAAATGGGCACACTACACGTTAGTATACCTACTTTAGATTATAACTATCTAAGTAGGTTAAAGCTATTTTACTCAGGAAGGCCGACCCTCTTATGGGTTGTCGACGCCCTTAAAGTGTAAGACGTAAAGTCTACTATCGTAGAACACAGTTTACAACGGTCAGGCTATATAGAGTTGAAACATTTTAAGGTGACGAACAAATTCAACCTAGGTATATCTAAATAAATATTACATAATGTAATAAAAGTACTAACGTGTTTTTTTACGACTAAGTTTTTGACTCCTTCCATCACAAAAGACGATCCCTGAGACACCAATTTTGAGAACATTGAAACTGTTTTGGTTCCACCACCTTCGTACTGACTGGACATTTTCGAGAAACCTCTGAAAACAGAAAATATATCAGAAATTAGCGTGTGAGATAAATAATTATTATTCTATATTATCCTTTAATTTTACAATAAATAAACACTTCATATTATGTATAATTAGGTATAAATGCGAAAGTTTAGACGTTTGTAACTCATCACGCAAAATCTATCAGACAGATTTCAATAATTTGGTACACGGGAAGAAAAATACTGGGAATAGCATACAGGGTACTTTTAACTCGAAATTCCTACGGGAGCGAAGCCCCGGGGTAGCCGGGCCCGGTATTTTTTATTTTAAGCAAAATCATAATAATTATTTTTTCATACTAGATAAAAAAAATTTGGATAAACTTAAATTAAAAATATGTAATAATTATTCGTCACTCACTTCCACCGACGCATGTAAGCCATAGGTTTCACATCGCACTCGGCCGCTATAAGCGCCGCTTCGAACTTCTTATATTCATCCTCTGGCATCTGAGCCGTGCACAGATAATAGATGATGAACAGCCTCATTTTGTCTTCTGGGACCCCGGCGTTGGGGTCCGATATCAGGTCTAAGACCGTCTTGCTTTCCACTGCGCTGCTTTTGCTCATGATTTTCTCCTCCAACTCGAAGAAGGAATCTAGCCTCCTTGATTTGATGGCGTTGAGAATTGCTGAAATAAATGAGGATATACTTTAGTTTTGTTGGTTATTTAATTAAAAGTAGATCCACGTGAGCTTTGTTTTTTTTTCGTAAGAAATCAGACTATTAAACTGGAGAAAATGACTACTTTGCACAGGGCGGCTAGCTGGTTCAATTGTGTTAAGATCAGATCAGATAAACGATAAGGTGAACTTTATTATTGGCATTTAAATATGTACTTAGTATTAAGAAAGATATTGTAGTTGTCTCATGTGAATAGCCTTCCTTATGAATCCGAAGTAATCCAATACTCAATATTTTATTGCATCCATAAAGTTGATATGGTGACAAATAAATGATAGTGCATTTATGGACCCTGTCGGGCACAGCAAATCCTATCTGAGTCCTACCTAATATTATAAATGCGAAAGTGAGTTTGATTGTTTATTTATTTGTTTGTTTGTTCTTCTTCACGCTTTATCTACTGCACCAATCATGCTGAAATTCCGCATGTATACACATAGTAGGACATAGGGTACCTTTCATCCCGGGCAAAAGCACTGTTCCCGTGCGAAATTTATGCAGGCGAAGCCGCGGGCAAAAGCTAGTGTGACTATAATGTAACTTGCAAGATTTGATTACAGACAGACGCCTGTCTGTCTGTAATCAAGTCCAGTCCGGTGTCTACCGGGGCAGGTGAAGCTAAATAAGAAGTGCTATTCATTATAAAATGAGTAGAGTTTGGTCACCGGTGGCTATGGTGGTGTGAATGTCAATGAGCCGCTTCTTCTCCATGAGCTGCGGCAGGGAGTTGACGGCGGAGGTGAGTCGCTGCGTATTGTCACCATACTTAGCTATGGTAACTTGCAGAGGCTAAATTAAGGGTAAAATGAGTAGTGTTTGGTCACCGGTGGCTATGGTGGTGTGAATGTCAATGAGCCGCTTCTTCTCCATGAGCTGCGGCAGGGAGTTGACGGCGGAGGTGAGTCGCTGCGTATTGTCACCATACTTAGCTATGGTAACTTGCAGAGGCTAAATTAAGGGTAAAATGAGTAGTGTTTGGTCACCGGTGGCTATGGTGGTGTGCATATCGATGAGCCGCTTCTTCTCCATGAGCTGCGGCAGGGAGTTGACGGCGGAGGTGAGTCGCTGCGTATTGTCACCATACTTAGCTATGGTAACTTGCAGAGGCTAAATTAAGGGTAAAATGAGTAGTGTTTGGTCACCGGTGGCTATGGTGGTGTGCATATCGATGAGCCGCTTCTTCTCCATGAGCTGCGGCAGGGAGTTGACGGCGGAGGTGAGTCGCTGCGTATTGTCACCATACTTAGCTATGGTAACTTGCAGAGGCTAAATTAAGGGTAAAATGAGTAGTGTTTGGTCACCGGTGGCTATGGTGGTGTGCATATCGATGAGCCGCTTCTTCTCCATGAGCTGCGGCAGGGAGTTGACGGCGGAGGTGAGTCGCTGCGTGTTATCGCTCACCATACTCAGCGCTAAGTCACTATCAGCGTCCAGGCCCATTGAGCTTTTCAACTTCTTTACCTCTGCTTCTGAACTCCTACAATACAGAATCACGTCTTTATCCCTTAAAGAGACAGAGCCAAGAGTAGTAAGGCTCCTACAATGTATTTTGTTTATACATGTTATAAGTAACACTGGTGTTAGATTATTCTCAAGTCGCCTATAGGCATCTGACATGACTTGACAACTACCGCCATCTAGTGGCAGTTGTCGTATACTGGTAAAATAAGTAGTCAGCCAGTGAGTAGGTAGAAGCCACTGAATATCGGATCCTAAATTAAGGAAGGTCTAATATGCCTTTAAGGCAATAGGGGGTAAAAATAATTTGTTTTGACCTAAACTAACACCTCTCACCGGTTATAGGTCGACTTACCAGTAACCTTGTATAAGGTAGGTATATTCATAGCTAAATTCCTAATGTCCATTCTAATTGCTTTGTAAGGAAGTTTTAAACTGTTTTTTAAAATAGAAAAAATCCCGGTTTCGAAAATATACTAATATTTCTGAATTGGAAACTGGTTTCTAAAACACAAAAAAACCCGGTTTCGAAAACATAATTATTTTTCTTAATTGGTAACGAGTTTCGAAAACAGAAAAATTATTATTATTTGGAAACTAGTTTCGGTCAAAGAAATATTATTCGTTATTCGAAACTGGTTTCGACATTTTGGTTTCGAAAGCGGCCGAAGGGATGATATTCAAAGTGTTCCTATCAGGGTTCAGTTTGGAACCCTATACAGTAATACTTACATTAATGTAACGAAATAGCCTAATAAAATAAATAAGCAATGAACTTTTCAACTCGCCTATACTTATCCAAATCTTCCTGTATCGCTTCAGCAACAGTTGGAAATGGACTGCCTTTGTGTTCCTGCCAAAGTGGATCTTTGGAATCTAAGTCACACACTCTGACTTTGGACTTATGTCCGCCTACAGCTAACCCTGCATTCTCTGGCACCATTGCTCTGGAAAAAAAGGAAAGGAAAATCAATATTTTGAATATAAACTTATCAGCAAATCGGATTAACAATCTAGTGGGATTGTTAAGAACATTATAAATATTTTGTTAGCAAAACAAAACTTTTGGGAGCGTTTGTCGGTGTCATTACGTGGAATGAAACACGCAACGGCTTTCTTGCAATGGCAATATTAATGGAGTGGTTTTGCCTTAGAGCTGATAAATCATCAACTAAAGCAGGTTTCCTTACGATGATTTCCTTCACCGTACATAGATCAGATTGGTATACAAATTATGAGGATTTTTTTAGTAGTTAAATATTCCACACCTATTTAAAGATAAATCTAAAACATCATGGGCTAGTGCTTGATAAGTCCAAGTGTGATGTAATGGTGTTGCCATATCAATGTTTCTGTCTAGAAGTATCAGCATGGGCCTAGTGAAACTGAATGCCCCTGCCTGCCCAGTGTTGCCATGGAATAAATTGTTTCGGGCATCCCACAGATTTTCTCTTAGCTTCTTATCAAGTTTTTTTGCAACCATTTCTGCAGCATTGCCTTTGCTACTTCGTATCACTGGAACATTACCTAAAGAGAGAAAAGAGGAACCAATTACAAACAGTTAAAAGGATTTATATGCTCTTATAGACTGTATCTGATGTAAAAGATCCAAATGCTTAAGAAAAACAATCACTTACCCAAAGTCACAAACACTGAAAACAGGCTTTCTACTATGTGATCCATGATAACTTCCATTTCAGTGTCTTTTGTATCACCTTTGTTGATAGCTAAAAGTAAAACATACCAATGTGATTCTCACACAATTTTCAAATGATTTACAAATTAAATTTTAGTGTAAACTCTATTAGTCATCAATATAAAATTCTTCCATTACTGAGTGTCTGACAGACAAAATACAGCCAAAACTACTACTAATATGAAGCCGGAATTTGGTTCCTTAGGGAGTGTTAGCACTTAGAGGATTTCCCAATATTGCCATGGGAACAAAGTCCCAGCCTAGTCATAAATAAAATATAAATTAATAATACTATAGATAGTAATTACCATAATAAGACAATGGATCTGACTGCTGGTGCTTCATTATAAACAAGTCATCTTCCAAACAAATGAAATTCAAATACTGATCATAAATTTTGTGGATATTCACTGCAGAATTAGACTGTATGGCCGATGCCGCTAAATCTTCTAGTTTTTGTCTTGTGATTGGTGATATAAAGTTGAGGTGGTACTGGTCATAGATCCCATTGTCTAAGTCTTGACATATTCTGCCAAGATTCTCTTCAGTTGGTGCACAAAAATATACAGCTGGCACTTCTGGTATTGTGTCACGGTCTGAATGGAGTTGGCTAAAATTGGATCATTTAAATAATTTGAGATACACATGCTAAATAGATTGTTTACAGTTAATTTTAGAGTGTAAACTCTATAAACTCTCTCTCTTTCTCTCTCAGCCGAAAGACGTCCACTGCTGGACAAAGGCCTCCCCCAAGGATAAAATAACTAACCAAAACTATTTATATTCTATATAAAACACATTTTTAAATTTTAACCAGATAGGTCTATGAATGAAAAAGACATCTTACAGGGGAAGAGGGAGACAAAAAATAAGATGACTGTGTGAGGGACCATATGGAAGTGTTTTTTTTACTATATGGGGATGCCAGCGCGAGCACCAGACGGGTGATCAGTCCACTTATGCTGGGACCATTTCACCCATATGGAAGTGTTAGGAGTGGATCCAAGCAGTACAGGAAACAGAGACTTATGATTTTTTTATAGGGCCAATAGGAGCCAATAGGAGATTTCTCAGGACCGGTCGTTGTGGAAATCCTTGGGGGAGGCCTTTGTCCAGCAGTGGACGTCTTTCGGCTGAGAGAGAGAGAGGAGATTTCTCTGTCAAGATGTTTGTAAGCGCATCACGGAAAATCTACTAGAGAAATTTAATGAGGTGTTTACAGTTGAATTGATAAAGGTCTAACTTAAGCCAGGTGCATGTTTCATGTTGAAATGCCGCCGTTTTAAACCTGAGATATCAATAATAGTAAATTCCTAGCCGACGGAGTAGTGGGCAAAAGCTCTCTCTCTCTCAGCCGAAAGACGTCCACTGCTGGACAAAGGCCTCCCCCAAGGATTTCCACAACGACTGGTCCTGCGCTGCCCGCATCCATGCGTGTCCCACGACCTTCACCAGCCTTCAAAGCAAGTTTTTAATAAATTACTCACACATGAAGGGTAACACCCAACTCTCTAAGTTCTTTGATAGACATAAGTGGTGATATTATATCTTGGCCCACTCTATCGTATATCAGGACTTTCCATGTCGGCTCTGATGCCACACTCTTCGTCAAAGGCTGATTTAGATTTAACATTTGCTTCAGGGCATCTGTGAAGTGGAAAACACAAAGTTATAATTATTAAATATTTTTATTGAAAATATGAAGTAAAATTGTTGTATCACAAACTTACTTAGTTGGCGTTCCCGTAAGGTCGACATTATGTAGTATTATACGGAATTTCCATCAATTTATTAGCAAATCTTTAAATTAAACATAAAATATAGTTTTAGAACAACACGATTGTACGATTGTACACGACTGAAACGTCAAAGTGACAAGACATGATGCGATGACAAGACACCATTTTGACTTTGACACATACAATTTTATTTTTTCTATTTATTTAAACTTAGTGACTAAAGTGCGTTTATCTTTAGTCCATGTTGGCTTCAGATCAGACCAAGTATCTACTAGACATAACATACAATTAATACCATGAAAGAACGTGACAGATATACGAATCTCAGTAAGACTAAGAGAGGAGAGATAAAGAGATGCTTAATATATTTGTCTTTGTCATAGTTTTCGCTTGCCTGGTTTGAGAAATAAGTAATATGTTGTAGGTTGTTATATTTTATTTCTGTGTGTTGGCTGTAAAATTAATAATATTATTTTAATACCTAGTAACTTAACTGGTAACTACTTCGGCAATGAGCGAGCCAAGTGCGGGCCTTGTTTAGGACGTACATTAGTTGTCTTTTACGATAATCATGGTTATGAAAAATACTCGTTAATCCAGGAAATAATTAATAATAAGTAGAGATGGGCATTTACCCGATAAATTTCCGAGACTCGGAAATTTATCCATTTATACCCATTTTTTCCCAGGAATTTTTAATTTACACCGGGTAAAAATTAAAATCAATTAAAATGTTTGTAATTGCGATATTTTATAATATATCGTTAAGATTTATTAAGAAATAAAGTGTTTAAGGTACTATTCAGTTTTTAAATTAAGTACTGCGTAAAAATACTTATAAAGTGTACAATTTACGTTTTGGTTACAAAAAGACCTAACAAGATATATCTTAATTCTGACTCATTCGCAGCCAACTGGTTTTAGGCAATGAATGTTATGCTGGGGCGACGAACAAGTTTGCCAAATGCCGGAATTCTATTGAACGGCTAGGCGATCATCGAATCGTTGGCCCGCCGTATACTGAGCCAGATTATTACAAATGTCTGTAATATCAGTAATAATGAAAAATTGAATTTGAAATTAAAATGCAGCAAACTTAATTACTAACTCTCTCAAAAACACGATTGCATAAAACTTTCTCGATAGAAAAATATTGCGAAGTTCAAATCCTAATCCTAACTAATATTATAAATGCGAAAGTGAGTTTGTTTGTTACCTTTTCACGTTTTATCTACTCAGCCAATCTTCCTGTTTCACATAAACATAGTTGGAAGTACTGAGAAGGACATGGGATACTTTTCATCCCGGAAAAAGCACTGTTCGCGTGGGAAATTCACGCGGGCGAACCTGCGGGCAAATGTTATTCTACTTTTTTGTTAATTCTACTTGAAACATCCATATACTGAATATGCATCATTATTTTCAAAATATTATTTGAATACATATGATTTTAAATCTGTTGTTTTCGTTTTTTTAATATTTGAACCGAAAACAACTAGTTATTTATCTTCCTTATAATCAAAACATACCTAATATTTATACTTTAATTATTATTTTAACAGTTTAAAGTAAATAAGGATAATTTACTTTCATTATAATTTCTACCCGGTATAAATAAAAAATATCGGGTATAAATGGGTATAAATTAATTTTTACCCATTCTACCCATTCTTTCCCATTTTTACCTTCCGGAAATTTATCCAAGCGCCCATCTCTAATAATAAGTTTTACTGCTAACATGACACCACCAACTACCTAAGAGTAAGTATTTACGAGTTTTTTTTAAAATAAAAAACAAACTAAAAAAACAAATTAAATCTTTTCGGATTCGCAATACTATACGTCAAAATAACAATTTATTCATAGAGATAATTTATAGTTTACTCTATAGGTAGTGAATGTGTTGAAAGCATAGAAGTAATAAAGTAGTTGTACGTAAGTACTTATTACTTCCATAGTTGATTGATCGCACAGACATATAAAAAAAATATATAGGTATTTCTGTGATTGATCGTCGAGTTGAAGTTCTTAATTTGTCCATGGTTGGTTGGTTGATCACATCATGGAAAAAATAAGAACTCGTAGGTATAGCTTTTTTATCAGTTCCGTGGTTCACATTCGCGCCCTTTGTAATTTTATTGTAAATTTTGACCGAAAGCACAGAATTAATATTAGTAAAGTGAAAAATTTTCTCAAACTTCCGCCCAATTTTCGGTGTTGTTTTCTCGGTCAGCATCAACACCGATGCAGGAATGAGCTCCGGGACTATTCACACACAGTCACATATGACGAATTTTTGCAAGAAGATTATGGAGAATGGAAAACATTGTCGTGATGTTATTAGATGTTATTAGGTGATTGCTTTAGATCTATAGTAAATCAATCAGATCAGAATTAAGTAAAATGCGTGACTGCCGCGCGATAGTGAGATGAAAACCAAGTGATGTGTAACCTAACACATGTAAATCTAAGTACCTACTTACCAAATCTTGATATATCACATACATAATATTATGTATATGTTTGTACGTAGGACATATTTAAAAAAATAAATGTATGTTTAGCTTTAGGGTCAACAGAAGCAAAAATTATTATATTTTTTATTTTGTCTATCTTTATATTTGTATTCGTATCACGCCTGGGATAGAATAGGTATGAACTTTTTATCCAGGAAAATTGTACAGTTCCCGCTTGGAGCCTGAGATATTAAAACAATAATAAATTCCTCCCGGACGAAGTCACTGGTAGAAACTTACTATGTATGAGTAAGTATATTTGGAGTGTATTGGCAATGGCATGCATGCAATACCTACATACATTACATAAACTATTTTATGTACACACACATAGTGTGCAAGTACACACTGAGATTGAGTGCATGCCTGCTGGTTCGAATCTCACGGAAAGCTTATTTTTTCCGGTATGATTAGAAGCGCAGGCTTATAGACTACGCTAGCTAGCGCTAACTCTGCGCTCCGGACCTTTTCTCCCGTGGGAATTTCGGGGAAAACCTACCTTACGTGCTATAGATTATATTCTATCCATCCGTATACCAAATTTCTTCGAACTCCATCCAGTAGAAAGTATGGTAAATAATAAAAGTCAAAAGTCAAAATGTTTTATTGAAACTTGGCCTTCAAAGAATGCTCTTTTTCACGTCGATAACTAATTATTTAATCATAATATTTTATGTCTCAAAGCTACAAACTACTAGCATTTCGGAACGACCACTACTGAGAAGAAATGCCGATAGAAACTCATGAAACAGTCTTGGTCGCCTAGCATGCCAGAGGGGCTATTCATTAACTTTATACATACACTAGATTGTGTACAGTCAAAAAAAAAAAATAATAGGTATATAAGTAAAAAAATAATAATAATATAATAAAACATGTTATGTTTGTGATCAAGTAACCACAATGAATTGGTTAAGAACAAAAAATAAAAATAAAATTCGAATCAGGATCGAAGCAGGATCCCCTGGCAACACCCGTTCACAAGTTTGAACATTTTAGAAAAATAAATACTTTCAATCACTTGAAGATCACAATACACGTACATGTTTAACAATTAAATGTCAATGTAATTAAATTTAAAAAAGAAAGAAAGAAGAAAGAAGAAAGAAGAAAGAAAAGAAAAGAAAGAAGAAAGAAAGAAAAGAAAGAAAGAAAGAAGAAGAAAGAAAGAAAGAATAAGATAACGAAAGCAGATTAAAATAAAATTTGTAAAATAATGAGTTGCACTTGCAGGTACATATTTGTAGTGTTAGATAGAAAACCTGAAATCCAACCACATATCGTCGAACAAACAATATAATAAATAAAATAATAATTAACATACCTACACAATTACAATTATTACATAATTTCATCTCAGTTTTATCTCTTATTGTCACATGTAGAGTCACAAATGAAAAGAAAATTTAAAATAAGAAATAATTTATACGCGGATAGTGGACAATGCTTCGTTATAACTTATCGCTGTCTTGTGTCTGCTGCCATCGAGCTTAGCATTATGTAAATTTTTGCGAGTTTAAAAATGAAACTAAAGCTAGTTCTACTAAAACGAAAATTTCGTAATGCCTTAACCACATAAGATCCATTTGAAAATAGATAAGAACCACTATGCAAATCTTATTCTAACTCTACAACTCTTATTATGTAAAAAAGCTTCTGACTTTTGAGTTCAATTAGGTAAGTTTTTCAAATTGGTCCAGAGTCCTGCAGGATTTTTGTACACACATTTGTTTATTTTATGCCATAAATCTTGGAGCGAAATATCTTTCTAATTCCGGGCTGGATGTGAGCGAGCATATCTTTTTATTCTACCATCGTATGCAGATGCGATTTTCGTCCTGTTCGACATCCAGTTGAAAATAAAATTGGAAATATGCCAATTCCGAATTTCCGGAGTCCGATGGCGTATTAATTAGTAAACGAGTGCATCAAGGTTTGCTCTGATAGTGCGAGGGTTCGAGGAGAAAGCCGCAGGCGAGGTCGCTGGTGATGGCAGCGATGGAGTGGTCGGCGCCGGCGGCGCGGGCGCAGTTCGTATCAAGCAGTGAAAGGCGTCATGTCGCCTTCCCAAGTGAACGGGCCGCGAATCATGGCTACCATACCATTTAAGTCAATAATCCTCATTTGTGCCATTCTAGCTAACGGTTAGTTGCATTTTTTTTACACAACATTCCAGTTAAGGTGTGCCAGTTCATATTAGGACCGTCTTGCGGGTAATTCGTAAATCGTAATCTTATGCAAGCGATATGCCAAACAATCCATTGCGTGTCTAACGTAACTGTTACAGTGAAATTATATAGTGAAAGCTATTTGCAAGTTAGATCTTGCACAAATCTAGTTAATGTGAAAGTATTGTTTAGAGAAAATTCTAAGACATTGTAAGAAAAATCTTATTGTGTTTTGTCGGAGGGCGTGTGATAATTCACACGGATGCGGACTTTTAGTGTCTAAGTAAATAATTAATTTTCATACTCACGTCCAATCTTTCACTTGACATTGGCCCGCGACCGGTTGGTTGCGACGAGGATATTGACTCTTGTGACCACGGTTTTCATAAATTATGACTCTACCAAAATAAAGAATCGAGAGTTAAATGTATATTTTCTGAAACTTTGTGTGTTTAAAAAGTTTAAAGTAATTTTCTAGTAAACAGCAATGAAAGCCTGGTGTAGAGCTTATTTGTAGAGCTGAAACGTCGTTTGATGAATATCATTATGGTAATGGGCTCTCTTCCCAGATTCTAAAATCTTCAAATGTTGATTAATTTTATAAATATCAGTCGGACACTACATATTTAGTAATTTACTGTTGTAGATATATAAAATAAGTGTAGGTATTGTAAACAAAAATTATAATTATTCCACCACATCAATAATTTTAGACTTGATTGACGGGTGGTAAAATGTGAGACGAAACGACTTACAAAAACTTGTTGTGACCAGTACTATTACTACTTATATGTAAAACAAATTGCATTTGCCGGAGTCACAACGCAAAACCTGTAATTTAAGGTGATAAATTATACGAAACACAACATACACGTATTTGTCATATGAGATGCTATAGGCTAGCGGCTAGTGGTAAGAATCTCATTTCACTTTTTACACATCTGAGTAAAATCATCCTACTACTTGTGAAAGTGAATACATAGGTAAGTAATCTAAATATTTGGGTTACTCGAAATTTTTACAACTACATCGTAGTCGAGTACTGGGTTTGTAGTATTGGAGCGTTGCTTTATGACAAAGACATCAACGCGCGCATGCGTTAATAAAAGTTAAAGCAAAACAAACGCGCCGAGAATTTACTCACAATTCTATGTTTCAAATAACCCATACCCACTTTTAAAGTAGTATAGCTACGAAAATTTCTGATGAAAATAATAGGTAGTATATCCATGATTGGTAAAATTATTTGTTTGTAATATATTGGGTAAAACTAAACGCAGGCGTTTCGCATTGCTGCCGCCAGAGGGCGTTCGGGGTTTTCACATTGCTCGTGCGAATGGCTCGCGGACGGTCGCCATTGCATTGTCCAGGGCGATATCGGTTTGATTTTAATACGCGGAGCGGTCTCGCGTCTTTTGCTTGTTGTTTAGTTTGAGTGATAATTGTGAATCTCCTGTTTGTTAAATAACTATTGAATTTGTGTTTGTGAAAAACTCTGTTATTGTGACTTTTTCTTGTGAGAGGTGAAACGTGGCTGGCTGTTCACATCTGGCTGTTCCCGAGTGAAACTACGGGAAGAAATCTATTTATTTGTCCTGGGGAATTGAGATCTCAAGGGTTAGGTAGGGTGATTAGGAATTCCCCCTTCCCGAAGACACTCAAGTTTGGATCCGAAGAGAAAGAAGATTTAATTTGGTAAGTGTTCAATTGTAGTTAATTTATAGGTTAGGTTATCATATAGGGCCCTGTAGCTCCCTTCATAAGCTACGGTGGTAGCAGACTGCGTTAAGTTAGTTAGGTTTTAGTCGGGCAAACGTGGTGCCGCGTGGAGATTTTTTCCCGGTACTTAATTTTACCGGTAGATTTTTTCCCGGTAAAGTTCCGGTACAGAATTCTTCCCGCCGCTTCGTTTGTCCGGATTCTCTGCCACATTTTCTGGCAGCAGAGCGTAGTTGCTCTGCACATTTTCTGGTAGCAGAGCGTAGTTTATCTACCCTCTATTTGTTCGTTTGTAAAAAATAATTAATTGTTTGTAAAAATTATTAGATTTTTCTTAGTTTGTTTGTATAAGAATATTTGTAACCTTTTTTGTATTTGTTTGCGGTTTGTACCGTGCGTTCCGGGTTTGTGCCATTCTCATACCTACCGCGGTTCTTCGTGTAGTTGCTTGATTTTGTTGGTTTTTATTTACCTTTTGTTATTTTTTGTTTGTGACTTGACGCGATGGCGAAGGCCTCCAATGCTAGGGCGACACTCGCCAACGAATTGAGATGGTTTGTGACGGCCGGAGGACTCCTGTCCCGGAAGGACAGGGAGGGCGCCATACTGCTAAGAGCGGATCACCTCCACTCACGATTGATTAGCGCGGAAGCGGCCATGGCGGCGCTTACCGAAGCCGATCTTACCCCGGAGGCCTACGCAGGTCACATGGCGGACATGGACCAGATCCTGAGTCTGCACGATGATATCGCGGAGGCGGTGACCGCAATAAGGGCGAGACAGGCTGGCGGACCAGCCCTCGCACACCTGTTAGACAGGAAGGACCAGCGGTTACTGGTCGGCTCCCCACCCTTCAGCTGTCCCACTTTGGGGGTAGGATGGAGGAGTGGGTAGCATATAAAAATATGTTTGAGTCCCTGGTCGTAGCACGACAGGATTTGTCGAAGGCCCAGAAGATGGCCTACCTCCTCTCCACTCTTGAGGATGAAGCGCGGTCGCTCATCCAGCACCTCCGGGTGGAGGACGACCAGTACGATACGGCTTGGGAGTTATTGAACTCCCGCTACCAAAACTTACGTTTGTTAGCGGATGCGCACGCCGCACAGTTGATGGCCCTGCCCAAGGTGGCCAACAGGGCACAGTTGCGCCTGCAGTTGCTCACGCCCGTTACAGTGGCCTGTAACGCGCTCCGCACACTGGGGCTGCCGGTGGACCAATGGTCTTTTTTGTTGGTGCACATTGTATTGGGCAAATTGCCCAATGACATCCGCTCGCGGTTTGAGCGCGAAAATGCGGAGCGGGATAGCACCACCCTACCAACATTCACTGACTTGGTGAAGTTTTTGGAGTTTGAGGCACGGGCTGCTGAGAATACCATGACGGACTCAGCGCCATCCAGAGCGCCTGAACGTAGGCCCTTGGAACCCTCATGGCGAGGGAGGCCCCAACAGGGACGGCAACCGCCACCGCGTGGAGCTGGTGCGCGGGTTGCACACACGGCAGCAGTCGCGAGGGACGCGGACTGCCTGCAATGTGGTCGGATGGGCCACAGCCTGCTGCAATGCAGGGACTGGCAGGGACTGCCAGTACAAGATCGGCGCCGCATGGCAAAGCGGCATGAGCTTTGCTTTTATTGTTTGGGCGGTCACTATGCACGTGACTGTCCCAGTGCCATACCATGCAGTGCATGCCGTGGGCGGCACCACGCGATGCTTTGCATGAACCGCAACGGGGATGGCACCCGGATGTTGAGGCAGGGGTCCCCTATGGGCGGGGGCGCTCCTGCGCGAAGCCCTCCACCACCGGACGGAGGACGCGGCTTCGCTCGTCGCACCCCCCCTCGGGAGGGGGGTCGCGTACCTGCGCGGGTCTTGGCGGACCGGGACCACGCGCCCCAAGGTCATGGCCAGTATGTAGCTGGCCAGGCCCCGGATAGGGCCCCCATGGGCGGGGGCCCTAGATCGGACGTGAGAGTGGGGACACCCCCCTCCACGCGGGTTACCAATACCCAACACATGCAGCCGCAGCGGTTTTCTCCGCCGCTGCACGAGTACCCACGGCTGGAGTACCACCCGCCGTACCATATGTATGGCCGGGCCGCGGGTTATGCCCCCCCTCAGATGGGGATGTGCACTCGCCCGCCATATTATCCGGGTCAGTGGCGCGCCCCTGGTTTGGAGAGAGTGGGGAGCCCGTAACTAGCTTGCTCCCTTGCTGGGACAGAGCCGCGGACGGTTCTGCTCCCCACCGCGGTGGTCCGCGTATGGGGTCGTAGGGGGAAGCCATTAATTTGAGAGCTCTGTTGGACTCAGGGGCTCAAAGCAGTTTGGTTACCACTCGAGTGGCACGCCAGTTAGGTTTAGTCGTGGAAGACTCGCCTGTGCCACTTCTTGGAGTTGGTGGCATACAAGTGAAGTGTCTGACGGGCCAGACACTTGTCACCTTTTCTTCGCTGAAGTCCTCCACAATGAGGATCACGACTTCGGCTATGGTAATGGATACCATTGCGGGTTGGCACCCCTCGACAGACATACCGCCGGGTGTGTTGTCTTTGGTTTCGGGTCTGGATTTGGCCGACCCCTTTGTCTTTCATCCCGGCCCAGTGGACTTGCTCCTGGGCTCGGACGTATTGGGTTGGATTTTGTTGGGTACACAGAAGGCTCTGGGTTCGTCTTCACTGATGGCAGTGTCTACGATTTTTGGTTTTGCCCTGATGGGCCCTGTGTTTGATAGTGGCACCGCGGAGGAGCCACCGGTTGTCGCATCTGCGTCCTTGGCCAAGACCATGCAAAGGTTTTGGGAGGTGGAGGAGCCACCTATGAGTTCCAGGATGGATCCGGAACACGCTGAGTGCGAAGCCCTTTTTCGATCGACCACGGAGAGGTTGCCCTCCGGTCGGTTTGTAACTAGGTTACCCTTTGTTGCCTCTCGTCCTAGCCTAGGGCAAAGTAGGGCGCTTGCGGAGAAACGACTGCTGTCCATGGAGCGACGTATGCAGCGTGACCACGTACTTCGCGATAAATATATTGAATTTATGCGCGAGTACGAGGATTTGGGTCACATGTCTCCGGCCCGAGTTGATTGGAGCTCAACTGAGCATTACTTTGCCCCACCACGCGGTGGTGAAGGCCTCAACAGGCAAATTGAGGACCGTCTTCGATGGGTCCGCACCCACTTCGAACGGAGTTTCGTTGAATCTATGTTTGCATTCAGGTCCCAAATTGCATAGGGACATAATTGACATCATCTTGAACTTTAGAAGACATCAAGTGGTTTTTGGCGCGGACATCCGGATGATGTTCCGCCAGACAGTCATACATCCTGAGGACAGGCGATTCCAGTTGATACTCTGGCGTGAGCGCCCTGAGGATCCTGTGACGGTGTATGAACTCAATACAAACACCTATGGTTTGAAATCTAGTCCCTATATCGCCATCAGATCATTGCTTGAATTGGCAGAGCGGGAACGGATCCGCTTTCCCCGTGGGGCTTCCGTGCTGTCACGTGACTTGTATGTTGATGACGTGTGCACCGGAGCCCAAAGTATTGAGGAGGCCCTCCTACTGCGGGATGAATTGATTGAAATATTGAAGACAGGTGGCTACGAGCTACGTAAGTGGTTGTCTAATGAGCCTAAAGTTCTAGAAGGGATCCCGGAGGATCACCAACAGAACCCTCACCTGTTTGAGGATGTGGATGATCCCAACAGGATAGCGGTGCTGGGCATGCAGTACCAGCCGCTAACCGATATTTTCACATTCCAAGTGGACTTGGAAATACCAAAAGTCTGGACTAAGAGAACGGTGTTGTCCGTAATAGCCCGTATGTTTGATCCAAGCGGTTGGATCAGTCCAGTGATATTCTCTGCAAAGTGTCTTCTTCAGAGACTTTGGACTTTGGGCGTCTCGTGGGACGAGCCGCTGTTTGGCTCTCCATTGGATGATTGGCTCGAGTTGTTTTCATCGATTAAGGAAGTCAATCGGATTGCCTTGCCTCGTCGAATATTGCCCCCCGGGAAATATCGAGCCAGCCTGCATGGCTTTTGTGACGCGTCGGAGCGAGGCTACGCCGCGTCAGTCTATATGCGGACAGTTGACGCCGATGGCCGGGTCAATGTCTCGCTTTTGTTAGGGAAGAGCAAGGTCGCCCCCATCAGGACTAGGCTGACTATTCCCAAGCTTGAGTTGAGTGGAGCTCACCTTCTTTCTAAATTGTTGCATCACGTTGCCAGTGAGCTGGCGGCCACGGTCGAGATACGGGACATCTTCGCCTGGTCGGATAGCCAGGTCGCGCTTGCATGGTTGCGCGCGGCCCCACATACCTTGGAGGTTTTTGTGGGAAATCGGGTTTCCCAAATCCAGAATATCGGAATTGATATAACATGGAGACATGTGCCGGGAGAGCTTAACCCAGCGGACTGTGCTTCCCGAGGTTGTACGGCACCAGAATTGGTGTCACACCCGCTCTGGTGGGGTCCAGAGTGGCTGATGGGATCAGAAACTTCTTGGCCTGTCTGTCAGACAGATGTTACTTCTTTGAGTTTGACTGGGCTCCGTGTACATGCTGTAGTCGCTGAGACGACGTCGGAGCCGGATTGGCTACTTGCTCGGTATAGCAGCTTGGATAAGCTTCTGGGTGTCACCAGTTGGATTAAGCGTTTCATACATAATTGTAGAAACCCACAGGCAAAGCGGTTGGAGCCGATTGCAGGTGCAGAAGAGCGCCGGAGCGCATTGTTGCATTGGGTCCGTGTCGTGCAGACCGGACGGTTTGAGTCAGAGCTTCAGATTTTGCGCGACGGACGCGCTAAATTGAAGGGCGCGGTCGCTCGTTTGAACCCGTACATCGACTCGGATGGGCTTCTTCGGGTTGGAGGCAGGCTCCGGAAGGCGGATCTTCCATATGAGACTCGCCATCCTCTGTTGTTGCCCAAGGGCGGACCCTTGGTGCAGCTTTTGGTGTCTGATCGACACATTCGTAACGCCCATGCTGGGTGCAATGCTTTGTTGGCTATTTTGCAACGCGAATTTTGGATATTGTCTGCCCGAAGAGCAATCCGTAGTGTTCTGTTTCGATGTATTGCATGTTATAGGTTGAAGGCATCCACGATGCAACCACAGATGGGTGATTTGCCCGTTGATCGAATTCGACCTTCGAGGCCGTTTGACGGCGTTGGAACCGATTTTGCCGGTCCCTTTTCGATCAAGGCTTCTCCCTTTCGTAATGCCCGTATTGTGAAGGGCTATTTGTGTGTATTTGTTTGTTTGGCCACCAAGGCTGTCCATTTGGAGGTGGTATCGGCTCTGACTACGGAGGCCTTCGTCGCCGCGTTGGATCGCTTTGTTTCGCGTCGAGGTCTACCTTCCCTTATTAGGTCTGACAATGGCACAAACTATAAAGGAACTGTAAATTATCTTAAGGATGTTTCTGTGTTTATTGATAAAAATTGTACTAGTTTAAGTCAAATTGCTGCCCAAAGGGGAATAACCTGGAAGTTTAGTCCCCCAAGTTGCCCCCATTGGGGAGGGATTTTTGAAGCGGCTGTGAAATCCGCAAAGACCCACCTCCGCCGCATTATCGGAGAAACGGCTCTAACTTTTGAAGAGCTGGCCACAGTGTTTTGTAAAGTTGAGGCGGTCCTCAACTCTCGTCCTCTCTGTCCGCTATCTCCAGATCCAAATGACTTGGAAGCTCTCACCCCTGGTCATTTTTTGGTGGGAGGGCCGTTGAATGCCCTGCCCGAATACCCGTGGAAGGATGAACGCGTATATCGGTTGTCGCGTTTTCAAATGTTGCAGCAAATGAGCCAGGACTTTTGGCGTCGCTGGTCGCTTGAATATTTGCATTTGCTGCAGCAAAGAGTGAAGTGGACAGACAGGACTGAGCCTCCCAGGGAGGGTGATTTAGTATTGTTAAAAGAGGCAAATTTGCCCTCATTGCTTTGGCGACGAGCTCGCATATTACGTTTGATTCTTGGCGGAGATGGCACTCCGCGTGTGGCTGAGGTGTTGGTCGACGGTTCGATTTTAAGGAGAGGTGTGACCTCTCTCGCCCGCCTTCCCGTAGAGTAAGCTAGCGGTCTGCTTCTCAGACCGGGACGGGGGATGTTTGTAATATATTGGGTAAAACTAAACGCAGGCGTTTCGCATTGCTGCCGCCAGAGGGCGTTCGGGGTTTTCACATTGCTCGTGCGAATGGCTCGCGGACGGTCGCCATTGCATTGTCCAGGGCGATATCGGTTTGATTTTAATACGCGGAGCGGTCTCGCGTCTTTTGCTTGTTGTTTAGTTTGAGTGATAATTGTGAATCTCCTGTTTGTTAAATAACTATTGAATTTGTGTTTGTGAAAAACTCTGTTATTGTGACTTTTTCTTGTGAGAGGTGAAACGTGGCTGGCTGTTCACATCTGGCTGTTCCCGAGTGAAACTACGGGAAGAAATCTATTTATTTGTCCTGGGGAATTGAGATCTCAAGGGTTAGGTAGGGTGATTAGGAATTCCCCTTCCCGAAGACACTCAAGTTTGGATCCGAAGAGAAAGAAGATTTAATTTGGTAAGTGTTCAATTGTAGTTAATTTATAGGTTAGGTTATCATATAGGGCCCTGTAGCTCCCTTCATAAGCTACGGTGGTAGCAGACTGCGTTAAGTTAGTTAGGTTTTAGTCGGGCAAACGTGGTGCCGCGTGGAGATTTTTTCCCGGTACTTAATTTTACCGGTAGATTTTTTCCCGGTAAAGTTCCGGTACAGAATTCTTCCCGCCGCTTCGTTTGTCCGGATTCTCTCTGCCACATTTTCTGGCAGCAGAGCGTAGTTGCTCTGCACATTATTATTTACGAAACTTGTATTCCTATTTATAAATTCATCTTCTGTGTATTTGAATGGAATATACCTTATAACATTAATATCTACTTCTTAGAAGATATAAACAATTAGACATATCAAATTCAATGGCAATGGAGATCTAACAGTACAATTGGCTTGAGAAACTGATATTAAATTGCGACGGTCTATGTATTTAGAATTTACAAAGGGTAATAGCATCGTTAAAAGTGTAAAGAAGTAGTTAAGTAAGTTTTTTATGTTAAGTTTGATGTAAACTTGTGCAGTAGACATAGCTACAGTCAACAAGTTAAGTATACTTTAACTAAGGTTTATTCAGAAAATATTAAAGCATTGCAATAACTTAACAATATAATAAAGTCAAAGTCAATAATTAATATTTTTTATTCAAATTGGTTTAAAGTAGCACTTTTAAATCGTCATACACTAATAAACTAGATAAGATAGTTAAGTTAGAAAATTACTTAAAGCTAAGTTTAATACCGCCTCCAAAGCGCGAATAGGTTTCAATGATATTGTTAAGTTTAATTTTCCCTTTAATATTTTTTTTAATTTTACCTTTCTTATTTTCTGGAAAACCTTTGTCAAAATAGCAACCCTGAATACTTTAATTACTTTGTTGTACATTGCTTAATTTTGTCATGTGTCAACGCATAGTTTACATGAAATCTAAGAAATGTACGGCGTTTGCCACAGCGTTGGGTCAACGTGGCCAGTGGCTCTAGGTAGATACTTGACGTTGCAATTAAAATTAAGTGATGTTTAACTTGTATTGCGCTCGGTATTGGATGGCAAAATCGATAGACAAACATTTCGCGGAATTGTCTTTGAAGTAGTGACGGCATTCCGAATGTTTGATTTAGGTATTTGCAGATTTATGTTACAGCATTAACAGTATTGATAACGTTACGAATGAATAACTTCTGTTTGTATTTTGTTTGGTGTTCTTTTACATATAATATTTTATAAAATTTGCCATTGAGGGAATTAATGAACCAATTTTGTTAAATGCATTTTTCTATTTATTGAAATTAATTGTCTGTTTTTAATTATATATCAAACTAGCTTTTGCCCGCGGCTTCGCCCGCGTGAATTTCCCACGGGAACAGTGCTTTTTCCCGGGATAAAAAGTAGCCTATGTGCTATTCCAGGTCATTATCTACCTCTGTACCAAATTTCATCGAAATCCGTCCAGTAGATTTTGCGTGATTGAGTAACAAACATCCTCACAAACTCACATCCAAACTTTCGCATTTATAATATTAGTATGGATTATTCGGTTACTGACTGAGTGCCTGACAGACAACGCACAGGCAAAACTACCAGGCGAAGGTAGCTGAAATTTAGTATGTAGGTTTCCTTAGCACCAAGAGAGGATTTCCCAAAATTTCCACGGGAACAGAGTTTCGGGCCTATGATAGTCTTTAAGTAAATTACATGAACACTGCAAAGAGCTCTGTCTATGCGTGTCGTCGATTTCGCAACGAATTTGAGTGTGATCATGTTATGTGTATATGTATTAATACATCGAAGTATTGAATAATCTTTTACAATAGGAACCTATCTAAGTATTTAGGTATGTTTTGCATAATAATTTCACTTTCTCTTTTAATAGCCACTAGCCACCAAATAAGTAGCAACAGCCTACAAAAAATAATTAATAATTACAATAGCTGGTCGCATCGTTAATTAGTAAATGGTGCTTGGGAATAAAAGCAATGGGACCTTACTTAATATAATTATGAAACAGGTCACGTAATTGTCCGAGAACTTAACGAACATTTGTATGTGAACAAGCATTTATTGAAACAATAGCGTAATAACTTAAACAACTGCCTTTCCAATTTTTTTAAATAAGTATAACTTGTTTGTTTTTATAATTAATATATGGGCATTAGGTCTGTACTTCTATATAAATATTGTAAAAAAAATAATTAGATATTCCAGTGCATCTATTTAGATGAAGAGTCTCTTTAGTCTATAAACGTCACTAAAATGGACATAAAATGAAATCAAAGAATTCATAAATGCGAACGTCGAAATATAATCCTAATATACAGTAGGTACTCGCTATATGCTATATATGCGCTATATGCTAGCAGCTGCTCGGGGACATGCTCATCAAAAACAATGAGGCAGATATATTTAATGGCTCTTTTGATATATTTACTCGAAATGTTATGATGTACCTAAATTCAATCAATTTTATAATATAATATGATCTAATTATTACTATTTACCTTAATTTTCAATCTTTGTTAATTTTTTTTTATGTATGACATGCAGGTGTTTTGGATATATTGTCTGTGAATATGGATGTATCTTTATGAATAAATGAATGAATGAATATACCTAAAATATTTCGTTTTAAAATATTATGGCAATTTTTATATTCGAATATCTTTCCGGTCTGAGTATATGTCACCCTTGAATAGCAAACATCTAGGTCTGTGGTCCAATCAGAGAAATTTAACAAATATTTGATTTTGATTCCAATAAGGAATTCAATTTGACCTGTTTATTTCCAGTGAACTGTCAGAAAGACAAAGACAAAGAGGCGGAGGAGTTTGTCTGTCCGGAAGGAACCCAGGGGAACGGAAACTTTGCTGACCCTGCCACTTGCAGGCGGTTCTATCAGGTACCTATTGTTATTCGATTTGCACAGGCTTGGTTTAAGGCTAATACCTAGTACTTTTTTTTAATTTCCCGGACGTTTTGGTTCTTGTTGAAAATAGCCGTGGTATCAAAACATCCGAGAATTTAAAAGGCTGCGCGTTTAATAGTTGCATACTTCGAGCTAAAAGTCCATTAATCTATAATTGTCCTATTATGTTAACAATCTTACCATATCTTTTTATGATTTTACAACAATATAAATTAAAATAGACTTTTTAAGAAATTACTTTCGTGGTTAATAAATGTTTTCGTGCTTAAAAAAATATTTTCAACAAAATGCAACAACAAGCTGATTATTAAAAAATAAAAAATAAACACGACTGACAACTCACATAGCCTATGACATTCGTTCGGGCTAATGCAAGGAATCTAAAAATACCTCTTACATCAAGATGTGTTAAGCCGTTCAGGACTTATGGTGAAATAAAGAAACTTACATACATACTTGAACCCTGAAAACATAAAACTCCTTTTTTGGTCAGTCGTGTAAAAAGTACAGTGAAGATTGTTTACATAATAGGACAATTATGAATAAATGGACCATACAAGGACTTCCGCGGGCGAAGGAGACCGTATTGCTCTATGGTTGCATTGTTTTATTGACACTATGCAGCGCGAAAGTTTAAAAGTAGTCCTACAGAGTTAGGTTTACTTTAAAGGTAAAATACGCAATAAGTAGTTTTTTTAATGCAGCTTAACATAATTATAAAATTTACAGGAGCTATTTATTTTCCTGAGGAGAAGTTAATATGCTCAAAATTATTTAAAACTAACTAAGTACATTATTCGAAAAATACACAAAAGAGAATGGTGTCCTTTATAGGTCGAATACAACAATAGTTATAGATATTGTAATATATACAGAATCTCGTTGCTTGTTAGACATACTAAAAATTGAGCATTATCGACGAATTTAATATATTTCTAATCTATTCTTATTAGAATAAGTATATATGTACTGTACAATTATACATAACAGGGCTATACTTATGATATAATCGAAAAAATAGATTACCTAAAATGATACAATGCACATTATATCGATTTACGTAACTTCCGATGTTCGAATTAACATATTGTTACGGACATTCATACACACTATATCGGCAGCTGAAATCGGCTAGTTGGTCAGTTTCGCAAGTGTATGTAGGAAACAAAACTTGACATTTAATAACCGGTTTTCCGAAAAAGTGGTATAACCTGATGACCAAATATAAATTATTATTTAGGTATTAAAGGTACAGCAGGTAGATGTTTACTATGTGTCTGATATCAGAAGGTCATAGGAGACATGTATCCCCAAAAATATTTATATTTTAAAGTTTCATAAATGTTTTTTCATTTCTCATATTGTTGATCTACCTAAGTAAGTCTTAAGTCTGGGATAATCCGTAAAAACCGAAGCTTAATCCCTTTAGACCTAATAAATTGGCAATTTGAGCCACTATTTCCAAATTTATTTTGCCAACTTCAAGTTTACGGATTCAGGAGCTAACATAATACGAGTCCATTCTGTCAGAGATAAAGACCTGATAATATAAGATGCGGAGAGACAGCAGTGTAAGAATTTATCATCATCATTAAATTTTTAGACCAAGGCTCGTGTCCTGTTGTGTTGTTTTCCTTTAATTTTTCTCTCTCCATTGCAAACTATTTCACTTCCTTACGACGCCGTGACACTCATTTTTACACGACTGACTAAAAAAGGAGTGTCATGTTTTCAGGGTTCATGTATATAAGTATGTATGTAAGTTTCTTTATTCCACCATAAGTCCTGAACGGCTTAACAGACTTTGATGTGAGAGATATTGTTAGATTCCTTGTATTCCTCTGAATGACTGGCTATGTAAGCTGTCAGTCGTGTTTTTTATTTTTAAATAATTAGCTTGTTTCCTTATGTACAGTTTACTCTGTTTGTAATTTTCTTTTACTCTGTTTTAGTCTCCAAATAAAATTATTATTATCAATTCCAAATCCCCAAACGTAAAAGTGTTTATCTAGTCCTATGTCAATATATATTTATCGCAGTAGTAGCAGGTTTTGCATAGGGCAACTGATTGAAAGCGGCTAATTTATTCAATTAAATTGTTTCAGTGTGTCGACGGCTACCCTTATTTGAATAGGTGTCCCTCGGGGCTTTACTTTGACGATATCAGCAAGTACTGCACCTTCAAAGCTGAGGCTAGATGCGGCCCTATCGCTACAAGTAAGTAAATATATCATATATATATATCAAATCAAACATTGAGTTGGCCTCAAAGTAAGTTTCCTTGTGATACTAGCTAAACTGTTCAAGTGTTCAATCGAAAGTCCGTCTGTTTCGCTTTCAACCGCTGCTGATTTTGGGGCTGAAATGGGGGGTCCAATCAAATCAAACATTGAGTTGGCCTCAAAGTAAGTTTCCTTGTGATACTAGCTAAACTGTTCAAGTGTTCAATCGAAAGTCCGTCTGTTTCGCTTTCAACCGCTGCTGATTTTGGGGCTGAAATGGGGGGTTCAAGTTTTTATGAAAAACTACATATGATCAATGAAAAAAATATTAAGCGATCAATCAAAAAAAGCTATTTTTTCTAGTTGTCGCTGATGGGTGAAGCAGGATGTCTGTAAAAGTTTGTTTTCCTTCAATAAGCGATTGATGGGTCTTGAAGTCAGACAATCTGCGGTCTTGTCTACCCCACGAGACAATGTAAAAATATATTTGCAGGTCTTAAATATCGGCCTAGGTTATTTATTTACTCGTATGAATGGCCAGTCATTTCGTTTGGCGTGGAGTTCGCATGCAGAATTTCCCTGAATTTGAAATTGTACCAGCTTACAATATAATATGCTACATAACTAGATTCAATTTATAACGTAGAAATTGTTTTGAATTTTGCATTAAGAGAACATCGTCTTATTTCTGTTACAAGTTATTCTTAATTAACAGTAAACGTGTTGATTAAATTGCTCATAAATATTTCAAATTGTTATAAATTACAATAAATTTGAATTCATTAAAATTGTATTAGGTACCTATCTCAATGAAAGCTTGGAGAAAATTTGGAGCAAAATAAATAGCTACCCTATTTATATTGTCTTAATAATATTTGAAAAATAAATTACTTATCTAAAGGTTATATACAATTGGACGCTGACTAACTGATTGGTATTTTTGTATACGCAGAGACGAAATCGTTGAAAGTAGTAACTTAAAATTTAACAGAGGTTCTTTAGCGCATATGAAAACTAAGAAAGGAATTTTGGAAATTCCACCCCGAGGGTGGAATCGATGAAAAATAAAATACACATGGGTGAAGCCTTATCATGTTTTGCTTGGACTCAGTTTTTTTATTGAAAGTGCCTAAAGTCAAAGAGGCAATCTTGGTCTATGACTCCTTTAAATTATTTAAATCTATAATACGATCCCTGATTTTTACTGGAATTTAAATAATTTCATTAAACATTAATTGCTTGCATGATAATTATATCATTAGATGTGGCTTATGCAAGAAACGTTTGCAATTGGGTCACATTAACGATTATGTCAATAGAATAATGACCCATTAGGACGTTAATTGCGCAACAGTACTCAAAGGTATTCATAATTTTAACTCACAAATTAAATCAAGGTGTTATTAATGACAAAGATCTTTATAATCAGTTGATGTGTGGTTGATATATACTTATATATTGATAATTATAGATATTATAATCCGAGATACAAACTTTGAGCGTTTAAGGTAGGCAAGTATCGATTACAGATACAGATTAGCTTTCGCCCGCGACCTCGTCCGCGTGAAATATACTATCTTTAATATTTAAGCGGCGGCAAGATAAAGCCTGCTTCAGATTTATTCAGATTTAAGTTAGACCTTCAACAATACAACTGTGAATAGCGCATTAACTTTCATCTAAAGTCCATTTATTCAAAATTATCCTATTATGTAAACAATCTTACCATGTCTTTTTATGATTTTACAACAATATAAATTAAAAAAGACTTTTTAGGAAATTACTTTATTGGTTTACTTTAGAATGTTTAGGTTTGAACTAATATTTGATTTATTTTCAACAAAAATTCAACAAAAAGTACTGTGAAGATTGTTTACATAAAAGGACAATTATGAATAAATGGACCATAGAAGGTTTTGCGTGATGCGCGCGCATATGCAAACAGAGAGACAGAAAATCAGACAGAAATAAATAAACTCTAAAAATAATAATAAAGGCTCTTTATAGAGTCCCCATAATTTGTTTCCTAAATATCTCCTATGTCAACACAGATCAGTTACAGTTTTATTATACATACTAGCTGTCGCCCGCGGCTTCGCCCGCGTGAGTTTCGCTTAGATGAAAAATCTCTCTTGGAGCTTTTCATCAGATGTTCCAGATCTTAAATTTTTATACGTCAGCAGAAAATACTCATCAGGTTGAACGACTTTTAATAAGACGCCATTTCCATATACGTTTGTAACGCGGCGACGCGTTCATCCTCTTTGATCCATTTATGCGTGCGCTGGCACATACATACTTATTTCACCTGTCATAAATTTTAAATTGTATTCATACACATTCGATTCTACATTTTGATATCATTCTTGACTCAGATTATGTAAATCACTTATCATCTAATATTTTAAAGATAAATAATGTATCTAAAATATATTTAATAATATATAAATCAACATAGACCCGTCCAGGGTAAGTTTATTAGTTCTTTCGGAAGTGATTCTAAATTTATAGTGAAGTGTGCTTGTTATGTTTTCTAACCGTTCTTTATAATTGTTTTAGGTCTTATGTTTTTTACTATTAAAATAATTACAACGACCCTCGAGATGTATTATTTAAGAGTCTCTGCGATAATGGCGCCCTCGTGAAATACGCTAAATGAAATACGAAATAAAAGGAAACTGTGAGTAATAATATATTTACATAAAAGTCAAGATTACAATCAACAATCACAAGTGCTCCTTCCATTTTCGACTGCTATAACTGGCACTCGTTACTGTTGGGCCGCTTACAACAGCCTACACTCGTAGCAAGCCTATTACCGGCCGATCACTACAACCTGCACAGGCTGCTGCTGGACTGACTGCCATATCCTGTATTTGCTGCTGTTGAGCCAACTGCTGTAGCCTGGACTCGCCGCTGCACTGGGCCTACTACTACAGCCTGCACTTGTTGCTGCTGGGCCGACTGCCATATCCCACATTTGCTGCTGTTGAGCCAGCTACTGAGCCAACTGCTGTTGCCTGAACTCGTCGCTGCTGGGCCTCCTGCTGGGTTGACTACTATAGTCCATACACTCTACTGCTGGGCTGGCTGCTGAGCTGATTGCCGCAACCGTCAGACATACTGATGGCCAACGCCTCGCCAGCGATCCAATTGTTGGCAGACATCGTGAGAGCCACTTCACTTCTCAAGAACGCTTTTGAATATACAGCGAAATACTGAGCTTTCACTTCACTAAGAGCTGAGAAGATTATTTTATTTTTATTACTTTATTTATTTTTTCCTTTCCTTCTTTAATTTAATTTTACTATTTATTTAATGTCAGTTGTCAACAAATTTGGTTGCTAAGATCAAAGACAATCACACACAACATGGAACAAATACAAAGTTTTAATTTATTTTTACCATGATACACTCGTAACATTTTAACATGTCTATAGGTACCTTTATTTTATAAACACATTTATTTTTAATTTTATTTAAATCACCATGGAAACTATTTCTACAGAACTTAACTCATCACTTTCGATACCCCTTACATATTTTGAAACTTTAACTAATAAAATCATCTCTTTAGGAGAACAGAACTATACTAGCGAGTTAAAACGCTTCACGTATAACGGCGACGATTGTCCAAACAATTTCATTCAAAGATTAGAACACTTTGCTTCCATTCGTAAGATTTCAGAAAGAACACTTTTTTCCCATATATATGATCTACTTACAGGAAACGCTTTAGAATGGTTTCAAACAAAAACAAAAAATATAACAGATTGGGAAACATTTAGAACGACATTAATAAAAGATTTCGAAATTATTAATCATGATTACTTATTAAAAAAACAAATAGACACCTATATACAAAAACCTAACGAAAGAATTATAGAATACGTTACACATATGAAATCTTTATTTTCACAATTACACAAACACATTCCAGAGACAGAACAAATTGAAATACTTTTACGAAACTTACAACCAGAATTTACTTTACGCATCTCCAAACAAGACATAAATTCTCTTGATTCATTAATAGAATCATGTCAATTTACTGAAAGATTAATACATATGAATAATAATTCCACATTTTCACAACCACTTGTCTCTTTCAATCAACCCACAACAACAATACCATTTATACCCGAATATCCTTTTACTAAAACTACCTATGCTATTAAAACACAAAAACCGCAAAAATTTCCTACCTTCACCTGCCCAAGGTGTCGAACCAATTCTCATACACTTTCTCTGTGTACGAATACCCAAATAATTTGTTACAGATGTGGCCTACAAAACGTCACATTTCCCCATTGTCCATCCTGTCATCAATCAAATAAAACAAAACCAATTAAAAAACTGTTTACACAAATTGATAATTCCACAAAATTTGATAAACAAGATTGGAATAATTGGCTTGAATACATACAACTTTTTTTTAATTCTTACAATGTGAATACTCTCCTTCGTACAAATGTGAACACTCTTCTTTTTGAAACCAAAGACACACAACGTCCCTATTTACATATTAAAATTAATAATCTCATTTTAAATGGATTATTAGATAGTGGAAGTTCAATTACAATTCTTGGTAAGGACTCACATAAACTTTTACTTAAGTCTGGTCTCTCATTGAGAAAAGACCAACGTATTTTAGGTACCGTAGCTAACGGACAACCTATTAAATCTATCGGAACAATTTCACTTCCGGTAATTTATAATCATAAATTTTCTATAATTACTGCTCATGTAATTCCAGATGTTCATGAACCTTTAATTCTTGGCATCGATTTCTGGAAAACATTTAACATAGCTCCTAACATACTTCGTAACATTAATACTCACTTTACTTCTGAAAATAACAATTTCCTAGTTCATTCAACTTCTACTAATCTTCACTCATTTGAAAATTTAACAAATACACAACAAGATTTAGCTAATTTAATAATAGACAAATTTAAACAAATTTCTACTGAAACTAAACCATTAGGAAAAACTCACCTCGCCGAACATCACATCGATACCGGTGATCATGCTCCCATTCGTCAACGATGCTACCGTTTATCACCAGAAAAACAAAAAGCATTAAAAACAGAGGTCGATGAAATGCTTAAACTAGATGTTATCGAACCTTGCGAAAGCCCATGGCTTAGTCCCGTTATCATTACTCCTAAAAAGGATGGGACCTGGCGTTTCTGTGTAGACAGTCGAAAATTGAATAGCATCACTCGTAAAGACGCTTACAAATTACCCTTAATTTCAGATATCTTAGATAATTTAAAAAATTGTAAATATTTATCGTCAATTGACATTGCGAAAGCATTTTGGGAGATTCCTTTACGAAAGGAAGATCGTCCAAAGACTGCTTTCCATGTTCCAGGTCGTGGCATGTACCAATTTAAAGTAATGCCCTTCGGTCTAACTAACGCACCTGCTACTCAACAAAGATTTCTTGATAATCTACTATCAGATCTTATGCTAGATAACACTATTTTTTGTTATTTAGATGATATAGTCATAGCTACACCTACATTTGAACAACACGTTGAATTATTAACTAAATTAATCACAAAACTTTCTCAAGCTAACATTACAGTTAACTTTCCTAAATGTTCTTTCTTTAGACATGAACTCAAATATTTAGGCTATATAGTAAATCAAGACGGTTTACAAACTGACCCTACTAAGGTTCAAGCGATCCTAAATATTAAAACTCCTACATCTGTTAAGGATGTTAAAAGATTCCTTGGCACCGCTAGCTGGTACCGACGATTTATCCCTAATTTAAGTACTTTAACTGCCCCTCTCACTAAGCTTACCTCTACTAAAAAGAAAGCACCTCCTTTCAAATGGTCTCTTGAGGCTGATAAAGCCTTCATCTCAATTAAACAGGCTTTAGTTAGTACTCCTATATTAGCTTGTCCCGATTTCACAAAACCATTCGCTGTTCATTGTGATGCTTCCGCATATGGCATTGGTGCCATGCTCACACAAGATTTCGATGGCGTTGAAAAACCTATAGCTTACATGAGTAAAACCCTAACTGCTCCTCAACGCAACTATTCAATTACAGAGCGCGAGCTACTTAGTGTGATAACTGCTTTAGAACACTGGCGTTGTTATTTAGACAACGGAAAACAGTTTACTATTTATACGGATCATTCTGCTTTACAATGGTTCTTACGTCTTGATAACCCTACAGGTAGACTAGCACGCTGGTGCATCCGTCTCTCTATGTTTAACTTTGAAATTAAACATAAACATGGCTCTGAACATGTAGTACCTGATCAGTTATCCCGCATCGCTCATGTTAACGCTATTAATATGTCATTTGAGCAATCTAAAGACACTTGGTATAACTCTATATTTGACAAATGTAAAATAAATCCAACTTCTACTCCAGATTACCTCATTAAAAATAATAAATTATTTAAATATTGTCGCGCTGTTACTGAATATAATTCTGAGTTCAACTGGAAACTCGTAATTCCATCAGAGTTTCGAGAGTCCATTATTTATGAAAATCATAATTTACCTACTGCAGCTCATTTCGGTATTTTCAAAACCTACCATCGCCTTAAACTTCATTATTATTGGCCTGGTATGTACAAAGATATAGCATTTTTCATCTCTAAATGTGATACTTGTTTAGCCTACAAACACCAAAATCAAAACACTATCGGTTTAATGGGCAAGCCTAAAAATTGTTCTCGTCCTTTTCAAACAATCGCTATCGATCTTATTGGTCCCTTACCTTTATCACGTAAATTAAATAGATTCATATTAGTGGTTACCTGCTGTTTTTCTAAATACTGCCTTATTTACCCCATTAAAAGAGCAACATCGTCTATTATAAAACATATTCTTGAAAATTTAGTTTTTATGAATTATGGAATTCCAGAAACCATAATTCTAGATAATGGTCCGCAAATGATAAGTGCTGAACTTAAAGACTTGTTTAATACTTACAAAATACCTCATGTACATTACACTCCACGTTACTGCCCTCAAGTAAATCCTGTTGAGCGTTACAACAAAACTATAATCACAGCTATAGCTTCTTTTGTTGATGACGACCATCGTACTTGGGACTTACATTTGAATCATATTCAATTTGCCATTAACTCATCCGTTAATGAAACAACACAATTTACCCCTTCTTACCTCGTCTTCGGCCGTGAATTAGTTACTTGTGGTTCAATATATTCGGATACCGAATCTATTGAAGATTATATATTTGCTCCTCGCGATATTTATGCAGAGCATTTAGGTAATTTACTTCCAGTATTTTCAGAAGTACAAAAACGTATGTATAAATCCCATGAAGTTAATGCTAAGCTTTACGATAAACATCGTCAATATATCGAATTTAATATAGGTGACATCGTTTGGAAGCGGAATTATCCTTTAAGTTCTGCTGATAAACATTTTTCGGCTAAATTAGCACCCAAATTTATTAAATGTTACATAACAAATAAAATCTCGCCACTAGTTTATGATTTAACAGATTTTTATCACAAACCCCTAGGCCGCTGGCATATCAAAGATATTAAGCCAATTAAGGCAATTTCACTCTAGTTGCCTTAATAACTATTTAATCTTTTTATTTGAAAAGATGTTTATTTTCTCACCTCATCACCTTTTAGTTTCTCAACTCATTTGACAATTGTCATCCTAATTTGAAAATTTGTTCAATTTTTTTTTTACTTCTTTTTCTTCTCCTATTTTAATTAACTAAAGTTAATTAATAACTTATAATTAAGTACTTTTAATTACTTTAAGTACTTTTAATTACATTTACTTACCGTTAATTACTGTTAATTGTCTTTAATTACTGTATTACTTTAATTAGAGTTTTCTAATTTATAACTCTACTTACCTTACTTACTTACCTTACTTTCTTACACATTTTATGTCATTAACTTGATATTTTCCTTACGTCATTATTAGGACGTTTATTTTTTTTTTTGCGTTTTGCGCATAATATTTATTTTTATACTCTACCTATATATTAAGGTACATGCTTGTACATATTTGTCATCGTGCGGTTTTAGTAACACGTTAAAAAAGCCTTAAGCTATTATTTACAAGTTAGCGGTTGGTGACTAATTTTTAATTAAGCCTACACCATTGATAAGCTCAGTTCTTGAGAAATGCTTCCTAATATATAAGCTTTCTCTATGATGTATTTAGTCACAAATCCTTAAATGGAATTATGACTTTGTTAGGTGATGTGTGTATGTTAGTATTTGTTAGGTAGGATGTATGTGGAACTGATTGGCTTATTGTATATACTCATCTCAATTTCATTCACCTTTCTAAATTAACTTTCACTTCACCCATTTAGTTTTACTATTATTGTATAATAAGTTTATATTTTTTAAGGTTTACTATGTATTTTTTAATTCATAATTTACTCACTAAATTCAAAATTACATATATTTCAATTTTTAACAATTTTTAAGATTAAAAAAAAAGTTTTTAAAACTTTTTTTTTAAAACCGGCCCCCCCCGGTACTGTAACGCGGCGACGCGTTCATCCTCTTTGATCCATTTATGCGTGCGCTGGCACATACATACTTATTTCACCTGTCATAAATTTTAAATTGTATTCATACACATTCGATTCTACATTTTGATATCATTCTTGACTCAGATTATGTAAATCACTTATCATCTAATATTTTAAAGATAAATAATGTATCTAAAATATATTTAATAATATATAAATCAACATAGACCCGTCCAGGGTAAGTTTATTAGTTCTTTCGGAAGTGATTCTAAATTTATAGTGAAGTGTGCTTGTTATGTTTTCTAACCGTTCTTTATAATTGTTTTAGGTCTTATGTTTTTTACTATTAAAATAATTACAACGACCCTCGAGATGTATTATTTAAGAGTCTCTGCGATACGTTATAGTGTAGCTGGTCTCTTGCAGTTCTTCATCAGATGTTCCAGATCTTCAATTTTTATACGTCATCAGAAAATGCTCATCAGGTTGAACGACTTTTGTTAAGGCACCATTTCCATATTACTTATAGTTTAGCTGTTCTGTTAAGGTTCTTCATCAGATGTTCCAGTTTTCAAAATAAATTATAGCCTATATTTTGCCCAGGCTTAATAGCTATACAACAAAAAAAGTTTCATTCAAATCCGTCCAGTAGTTTTTGCGTGAAACGCGTACATACATACAGACAGACAGACAAGAAATTCCAAAAAAAATTTTTTGCCTTCTATTGTTCTTTTTAAGTGTCCCTCTATCCATTTCAATCAAAAATACTAAATGTACAGACAAAATATTTTTACTGTTTTATTATATGTATAGATTATAACTTAAAATAAACTGAACCTATTAGTAAGTAGTCGATGTTGTTGTTGTTAAACTCTAGTAGGTACGTAGTAGTGTCAGGATATTTTCTCCGAACTGTTGTTGCAGACACAAATTATATAAAATTGGCCAAGAGTAAACAAAGTTTGTGCTTAATTTAGACAGTGATGCTCTCATGCGACAGATTTCGTAAAGTTTAAAGTTTTAGTTAAAATACGTAATGGCATTCCAGTCTAGAGTTGCATCATACCTATTTTATCCTCTGTACAATGCCCCTTTTTCTCTCTTTCGCTTTGTGATAATGGCAAATGTGTAATTTCTCTTTTACACACTTATCTCTGAATAGGTTTTGAGAAATGAAAAGTTTCACATACTTACCTATTTATTACAATACGCTTATGGATATGGACATGACTTTAACATTTCTTTGCATTTTTCGAAATAAAATTATATTATTATTATTATTTAAAAGGGTGTCATTTCTCTTCACCCTTTTTGTTGACCTTAACTTTAAGTCTATACCCAAAAGAAATTATAGGCATACTATCTGCTGGAGTATGGTATTTTAGAGAGCAAGAAGCGAGATATCTCTTTAAGTTTTATTTTTACTTTTTTAGCGCCGGCCCCAATAACAGAAGCACCAACAGATCTCGCCACAAAATGCGATACAGCCGCCTGTCAGCTCCCCTACTGTTTCTGCTCCAAAGACGGGACCATCATACCCGGTGGACTGGATCCAGAAGATGTAAGTGGTTCAAAAAACCCAGTTTCTGTCACGCGGAAAAACTGTCGTGTTTTGTTTATATGAATTATAGACTACGAATGTACAGTCAAGAAACAAAATTGCTGTCAGAATCTATAGATAAATATGATCTTTAAGTCTACGCATAATAAGGTCTTTGAGGTATTACTGTACTTATGGCTTTTAACTGTAACGTTCATGAAAACAACAGAGAGGGGGCAATTTATTGTGGCTTTGTCCGTTCCTGTTTGTGTGACTGAAAAACAGTACCTATACAAAATTATCCTGCGGTTGATGATTTTTTAGAGCATCCCTTATTCCTACTATACACTCGTCGTACTCTTGAAGTTATAGTTTTAAGAGTACGATCTTATCCATTAGTCATGATTCTATCATTAAAGGCTAGGGATATCGAGACGTGTAAGAGACATCAATATTAACTAGTAGTCAGACCACTCAAACGACGGTTTTAGCTTTAAATTGCTTTGAAGTGCCAATTAGCAGATACATTTTAGTTCAGTTTCAACGTCGTCAGCAGATTTAACTAAGCTCTTTAGTTAAAAGTATCTATGGTCAGTTTAATTTAGTTTGGTTCTTTGTCCGAAAATAAAGGAAGGTACTTAGATAATATGGTATCATTTAACTAGGCATGATAATTGGCAGATAAGTTTTAAAAATAAAATAAAAATCCAATGTTTGCTTACAAAGATGTCAAAGAATTTTGAATAATTTGGCTTATTGTGACGCAAATGAAACAAATTGCGACTTGTGATTGTTTTGCATAATTTATTATCCTATCTTTCTGCAAGAGTAATTACAACATTAGATGAGAAATTAGCTCACAAATTTATAAACGTAAATAAATAGATTATTATACAAGCTTATGTAAAATTTATTTTAAATTGTGTGTAGAGTTCGTTTCCATTAATTTCGTGTGTTTACATTCGCAGACGCCCCAAATGATTATGTTGACATTTGACGGCGCTGTCAACCTGAACAATTTTGAGCAGTACAAAAAAGTGTTGAACGGGAAAATCAAGAATCCTAATGGCTGTCCTATAAGAGGCACGTTCTTTCTTTCGCACGAGTACAGGTAATGTAATATATTTTATAACATATTTGCTCGTAAAGTGTCACTTATTTCACCAATTTCAATATTGTATTGTATCTCATTACGCACTTGTGCGTTATTGTAAAGTAAAACGCACGCTCCGTCTAAAAACGAACGATACTTTTTTAAATCTTAGCAAAGAGTTTTTATGTCAGAAAAGTGGTCAACATTTTATGAATAAAATTAACTTTATGAGATAAAATAAATAAAAATTTAATTCTTTAAATTAATTTTGACAATAAATTATAACCATTTATCTGTAACAAAGCACAAAAATATTAATTTACTTTATTAGTAATACTGGCTGTTTTTTGTGCATTTGCCTTAAAAAAAAGCGCTGATGAGCGCGCATCGCGAACAAGTAAAATTATACCGCGCGCTTTTCCTTTGGTATCATCGTTTTCAGAGTTTTATTTGAATATTTCCTCGCAAATATGTTATAAAACGTCGTATGACATACGTGCGCTTTGAAAATTACAGCCTCTGCCTTTCTTGTAGCCCTCGCCTACGGCTCGGGCTAGCAATATTGCCTCGGCTGTAATTTTCAACTTACCGCACTTATATAACAATGTACTATTATAACATATTTGCTTGTAAAGTGTCTCTTATTTCACCAATTTCAATAGTGTATTGTATCTCATTACGCACTTGTGCGTTATTGTAAAGTAAAACGCACGCTCCGTCTAAAAACGAACGATACTTTTTTAAATCTTAGCAAAGAGTTTTTATGTCAGAAAAGTGGTCAACATTTTATAAATAAAATTAAGTTTAGGAGATAAAATAAATAAAACTTTAATTTTTTTAATTAATTTTGACAATAAATTACAACCATTTATCTGTAACAAAACACAAAAATATTAATTTACTTTATTAGTACTACTGGCTGTTTTTCATGCATTAAAAAAAGCGCTGAAGCGCGCGCATCGCTAATTTGTGAACAAGTAAAATTATACCGCGCGCTTTTTCTTTGCTATTGTCGTTTTCCAAGTTTTATTTAAATATTTCCTCGCAAATATGTTATAAAACGTCGTATGACATACGTGCGCTTTGAAAATTACAGCCTCTGCTTTCTTGTAGCCCTCGCCTACGGCTCGGGCTAGCAATATCGCCTCGGCTGTAATTTTCAACTTACCGCACTTATATCACAATGTACTATTTCAACACACTTGCTCGTAAAGTTGGTCTTATTACATCGAATTTAGGCCCATAATGCCATATATTACGAATATATTACGGAGGTGTTTGGAAATGAAAAATTACCATACTTTTCTGTCATGCGCTAAACAAAAGATAGAAAAGTAATGCGTGTTATGAATTCCACAAAGCATTTTTAATTTAGCCGTATAATACATATTAAATAGGGAAAATAACAACAGTTTTTAAATAAGCAAAGATAATGATTTTTATACAGCCAAGCACTGGCTGTTTGGCGATAATATATCCATCCGAAGCGCGCGCCGCGCCGCTCCATGCGCACGGGTGAAGCGGCGCGCGAATAAAAAACAAGAGTAGGTATATTTATTAGGTTGTGTTTGTTAGGTACATTTTCTGATTTTCGCCGTGTAAGCATATTAAATATTTATTAAAATGTCGACTAGTATGGAAGAATATGTAAATTTAACTCCACCTGAAATCATTAACGAGGCGCGTAATGCAAGTAATAGTTTATTGCCTCCAAAATCAAACGTAAGTATGTGGCGGCATACGAATGTTTTATAAAGTGAAGGAATGATAAAAGGGCGCAATCGTTTTCCTATAATTATAATGTTAGGACTACATGATTTTTTTTACTCGCAAGTGTGTTGAAAAACGTCGTATGATACACGTGTGCAATTGGTCATTACGCACACTCGGCTCGCCAATATCGCCTCTTGTGCGTAATGACCAACTTTGCTTGCACACTTGTTTCATAATGTACTAATATAAAATTAGACGTGCCGGACGAATTGTCTTTGGTATTTGGTAACCTTAGCTTTAAGTAATTTTATGACGTCAACTAACTAAAAATAAAAACTTTTGATGACTTTGTCAGTAGCGAACTAAGGGGGGGGGGGGGAGGGGCAAGGGGGCACGTCGTCCGCCCTCAAAGAAGAAGGCAAAAGCTAGTATTACACTTCATTAGAACTAGTGTGAGAAAAAGCCATTAAAATATTAGAAAACGGAAACCTCACGTTTACAGGCTGTACCGACTACTTTCCGATTTTTCGATAAAGTTCATGTAAGTTTTCACTTTTATCTTATTTAAAAGTGCCTACTAAACTCGGTTAGATAACACTTCAGCATTCAGTAGCGGAGTCTATAATTGTACACATTTACCATGTCTATGCACATATACTGGGTCTTTGTGTCTGTATGTTACCTGCACACTTTGCCTGCTCGAGTACGTGAATACGTATCGATTCAATGGCTCCACCAATTAATTTGTTTGGTCGATTGACAACAACTCTAACTCTGTCCCTCTGTTACCAGTAATAGTCTAACCACTGGATCTATTTAATGATACTTGGTATGTTGTTTAAATAGTGGTATCCGTAGATATTGCTTGGAAAAAAGTATTTTAATATATGAATTTGTTATATTAGGTAACGATTTTAAGGAATTAAACTTCGCATCAGTGTATTTTTTCTTAGACTAAACCAAAATGGTACTAATGGTGCTTTTAATATTGTTTAACACATCACGGTAGCGATTTACGTTCGATTAAAAATATGTATGTTTATTTAATTTTAGTTTTTTACTTCTGTAATTAACAGTTAAATATATTTTTCTTAATTTAGAAAATAACTCATCTGTATGAATATATTCTATTATACTCAATACAGACACAAGGATATTTTTCCCTAATAAAAATAGTTATTCTGTTTAGATTATCCCTTCTTTCCTAACGATAGTAAGAAGATTAAGGTAATAATTTGCTTATTATCTTCCAGCAATTACGCCATGGTGCAGTCTCTTGCTCATGATGGACACGAAGTAAGTTTCAAATAAAATTTATTAAACTACTCTAATTTGTTACTTAGCCATGTCGAAAAATCTTCGGCGTTGTTTTTTCTACCAAAATAATCCGCTGATCTTCCAGTGGTTCAAAAACAGAGTTTATCTATCCATATAGCCATTTTTGATGCTAGGTAACTACTGTTCCGGTGCAAAAAAATGATCTGTTTAAATTTTTGTATTTTATTTTTTTATAATGCATCTTGACAAAAATCCTTAAAAAAAGTACATGAACTGATGTATAAGTGACGAAAAAGACAGATCTCTGGTAAGAGTTTTTGACCCCTGAGAATTTAGGCCCGGTGCATGGCACCGTCTAGCCCTGAGGTAGCCATACCACTGCCGAAGCCTGACTCTCGATTGGTTGCAGATAGCCACGGGTACTGTGTCGCAGCAACAAGGGCTGCAAGACAAAGGCTACGAAGAGTGGGCGGGCGAGATGATCGGCATGCGCGAGATTCTGAAGAGGTTTGCCAACGTCTCCAGAAGTGACGTGGTGGGAGCTCGAGCTCCCTTCCTTAAGCCTGGTAGAAATACGCAATTCAAGGTAATTGTAGTTGTTAATTATATTTGCAATTTTTTATAACATAGGGCGGCAAACGAGCCAGCGGGTCACCTGATGGTAAGTAATCACCGCTGCCCCCGCTGCCGATGGACAACTGCAACACCAGTAGTGTTGCCGGCCTTTCAAGAAGACGTAGACTCGTTTTTTGAGAGTTCCAATATCGTATCGGTTCGGGAGCACCGCCACAGGAAGCTGATTCCAAAGCTTGGTCGTAAGTGGCAAGAAGTGTCTTTTAAAACGTACGATGTTTGACTGCTTGTATGTTTTAAAGTTGCATTCCATACCATCAAAATAGAATGGTCAAGTATGTCTCGAAGCACTCGTAGATTTCAGAAAGTGAGTACCTACTTGTAAGTAAAATAATAGAGAAATAAAGGGCTTAAAATATTTTTTAGCAAATTTCACACTAATTTTAACACTAATTAACATTCTTGTAGTCGTACCATTTGATTCTCCTCGTCGGCAGTAAATCATAATAGTTGATACAAACCTCGTTGACACAATGTCAGAAATCGTACTATAATTTAACAACCGGAGCAAAACAACGTTTCCAAGTGTTAGCACAGCTTGCGACGCGAGAGCTGTCTACATAAATGATTAGATTGCATGAGGCGCGTAAACTCACGGTCGTTGAGTCATATTGCTTTACTTGCTGCATCTATGGTTGGCACTCGCTGTAACAATAATCTGCATTTACGGCCTATTCAAGAAAGATCAGAAATAATAATAACCTTTATAAACCTTGAAAGTTTTTTTTTAAGATTTGATTTTACAACTTTATCGGAGTAATTAAAATTAATAACAATGTATATATTTAAATATACCTTTATGCATATTTATGGCCCTATTAGAATCTGAGATAATCTGTGGACATAAAGACTAACGGAAAAGAATCCTAAAAAATTGCACATAGCCGTCAATAAAGTGAGATAGGTATTCCTATATGTAAATGAGTCTTGGGATCTAAGCTGCACTATAGTACAGAACTTGCGTAGTAAACGAGAAGCAGATCGGCTATTCTGGTCTTTACTACAGCTACATATACCTACTATACGAGCACCACAAATTACCCAGACTTTAATTTGTGCCATCACTGTGTTCAGTGTTCCCCTTCAAAAGGATTGATTAGTTTGCTCGCGTGGTGAAATAATTGCGTAGTTAACGTTAATTTAACCGAACACAAAGCAGGTAGGTATATCGTACGCAAGGATGAGACATTTCAAAAATGTATGTGACGTCCATAAAGGTATTCCCGGAGCGATCACGCTAGGCTGTTTTAGTATACGACCTTTTTACTTTATTAGCACACGTCGGAATAGTTCCTATGGGAATTATGTATGGGACATTATTTAATCGTTTTGATAGATTAGAATGTATCTACGTCACCTAATCGTAAAGTAAGAACATAAAATTGAAGCTCAGTAGATATATAACGTGGTGATAGATTTTAAAATGTGTCATACGTATATGTATATGAACCATAGGACTATTTTTAATATACATATTACTCATTTAGAGAATATAGAACTCTAAATGAATTCTGTGTTCGAACTCTATGATGATGAAAAATAGCACTTTTTATTTAGTCTTACTTCAATACTTAATAAAGGTACCGTAGTAAAAAACGGAAGACTTTTAAATTATCATTTATTTATATAATGGCGGTAGGGCATCATTGTTACTCTATGCATCTGTATACTCATATATCTGACATCTTTTAAAACTCGCCACGAGATGCTTATTGCGAATCTTTGCATTTACAAATGTGCAAATAGCTTTTTCCTTTTTCTTATTACCAGTCAGTCAGTCTTATATTGATAGTTCAATTACAAGTTCAAATTCTAGTCGGAGTTCCGTACAAGAAGGGATTGAAAACCAATCTCAGCAATCATTGAACACATTCAGGCTTGCAGTGCAGTCTATATAGTACGCACAGAATAGTACGCTTTGTGGTTTAAGAGCGTCAACATGCTTGTTTCAATTAAATCTATATTTACACATGCCGAAATTAACGGTAAACTCAGGGGTAGAAGACATGACTTTCGGTACTACTACTGCCTCATGCTTAGCGATGTCCGAAAATTCTCAGAAAATTCTCGGGTTTTTAGGAAATTTTCCGTTCTCGAGAAACTTTCCGCTATTTCTTTGAAAATTTTGGGAACGGCACATCACTACTCATGCTATAGGAATTAGATTTGTAATAATAAAATGTAAATACGATTTTCCTATTCTTCTTACATCTAATCTAAATCATCTGATTTGCAAGCATTAGACATAGACAGTAAAATTTTATTAGAATAATCTTTATCAGTATTTATTGAATAAATTTTGTCTATCGTACACAATCACAATTTTCCAATCCGTAGTTCCAGAAATTTGTGGGTTCAAAGAAAAGCTCTTCAGCCTCTTTATTTATGTAAGAATATACATTTATTATTCTTGGTATTAAGATTAACGATATAAACATAAACATGTTTTTATTCCGCCAAATCCAAAAATCAAATAAATAATTTCAGCATTTTGCTTCTTTTACCAAACAGCAACAGTCTACCTGCGACGTTAGTATCTCAGGGGATGGTATGAGAGCTAATGATTACAATATTATTAATGTTCTTAGACGGCAGTAAGATCTAGATTTTCCGTTCTCGTTACTTACGGAAATCTTACAATGAAATATTCTATAGGGTAAATATAAATACTGTGTAATGTTACAGGTGCTAGAAGACTTCGGTTACATCTACGACAGTTCTGTGGGCGTGCCCCCAGTACCGACCCCGGTGTGGCCGTACACGCTCGACTACAAGATTGCGCACGAGTGCAAGTCGGGCACGTGTCCTACTAAATCGTTCCCCGGTAAGGAATTTAATCGCGATGTTCGCTATGTTCGCCTTTAGTGAGATAAAGTTGGATTTCTTACCCTGACGAGATTGTAGAAGGATGTTAAAATTTGGAGGATTTCTGGTACACTTAGCTCAGTGGATCTGTCTCGCTGACGATACGGTGTAGTCCGACAAGCCACAAACCCTCGATTTCATGTGCAAGTGGGGCACGCGTCCCAGTAGGTAAATCGTTCTCCGGTAAGGAATTCAATTGTTTGTTATGAAGCTCTTGTTGAATTCGGATGTTTTACCCGATGCAAAGATTGTAGGTAGCACTACCTACGTATTATTACGAACATCTAATTTGTGGCAAGGTAGGCTCCGACTACAGCCGAGCTCTGAGATTTAATGATGATGTATTCTTTTGGAAGCTTTAGGCAGATTTGCTATCCTAGAAGCTTCTGGTGAAAAAAGCAAATGTCCGATATGTGACATTTATATAGGTACATACTTGTTAACTTTAAACTTGTGGCTAATTTTTACGTTGATTTGCCGAGCTTTAAATTAAATACTTATTATTATACCCAACTAAGTCAAATTTAACCATTTTATATCAAAAACGGGTCACTCTTGTGCTATTACGTCGGGATTGCCGACCATAGTTTTAGATCCATCAAGAATCCATTTTCAAGGCGAGAATTAAAATCCACCAAATGTACTGAAAGCATAGGTCACAATATTATATTATTCCAAGCGAACATTCAAAGAGCATTATGAGATGGTTTCGAATTCTCGGAAAATATAATAAAGGTATCTCCAGTTATTGTATTGTCGACGAACGAACGACTCGTAATCATACTGAGTATATACATTTGCCAATTTACGGCGGAGCTCCATTTGCAAAATACCTTAGTTATCACAAATAACAAACAAATAACTAACAAGCATTTCGAAAAATAAAATGAAACTACTTTGGCACATTTTCGTGTTGATTCGCGTCTCCTATAGCATTTTTAGCATTCGTTCTATCTGTTAACTTCCTTTATAAAATTTTAAAATAGAGCAACACGGACTTACTCTGCGCGTGGAAGTCCTTGTTGCTTGTTGGTTTAAAAGCGAGCGTGCACATGCGTGTCGCGAGTATATAAAGAGGGAAACTAAGTATTAATTTCGTAACTAATTACAAATGTAAAAAATTAAGATAGGAACTATTTTTCTCAGGTCTATGGGAGGTGCCTTTCAATGCTCACTACGTGGAAACGTTTGAGGGAGGACATTGCCCCTACCTGGACCAGTGTGTACTTCACAACCACGATTCGCAAGAGGTATGCCATTAAACTGGGCTATATTCAATTCACCTCACTGCTAAAAAGAAAAGGTTCGATTGTATGTCTTTATGTTTGCTACTTTATGTTTCTGTTGTGAGAAGTTTCTTATCGCTATATGTTGAAATAATTACTATCAAAAACATATCTATTTTTAAAACAGTTTTAAATTATGCTGAGCTTACGTCACCTTTTACGATTACATTTCCCTTGGGCTATGAAGTCACGAAGATAAAAAGTAGTGCGCGTAATAACCGGAAAATGTGCTGGAAATTAAAGCTTCACTTCCAACGATATTGAATTTCTGCGATTGAAGCGAAGATTGCTTTGAGCGTTCTTTTTATACAGTTTAATAAAAAATCGATTTTGAGAATTTTTTCTTCAAACTTATGTTATCTATGTTTTTTATAATTGTTTTTTTTTTGGTTTGAGTAGGTTATAACTACTCAAATATTACGCTTTTTAAAAACGTTGTTGATTGGTTGAGATTAGGACAATGGCCTGAATCGTTGGCCATTGTCTTCTCTTCATTATCTAGGCAATATGCCTGGTTAGGAAAATAAGTTTACAAATTTAATTAATTATTAGAAATATTTATCTCGATTTCTCTTCAGCTTCACTTCAGGCCCAGTAAGTTTCATCATTTTGAACTCGGTTTGACATGTTTGCAGAAAAATGTACTCGTAAGAAATCTCATCGACTACGCCAAGAGTTCTAAGTATGCCCGCCTCGAGAAAATTGTCGCGGAAAATAAAAATACGTATCCTATTTCCTATATATATTGTTTCTCTTTTGAAAGACATGTTTACATACGAAGTACACATTATGTGTGTATATATTTACTGATACATACTCATAGAGCGTAATCAGCATTAGGTATTAAGTTTTTCTGTTCATGCTGATCGTAAGTCGGTTAAACGATATAACGCAGGCACGATAACGATATAGGGCAGTCCTGAGGACCTAGAGACTTAGCTACAAAAAGGAGTTTGTTTCAATGGACATAAAGTTTTAAGAATAAACTTATGTTTCAAATAATATTAACCATTCCTCGCACAGGTATTGGAGTGGTTGCAAGAAGACTTCAGCAGGTACTACGACCAAAACCGGGCGCCGTACATGATGCCGCTGCACACCAACTGGTTCCAGATCAAGGAGCTCGAGCGAGGTCTACACAAGTTTCTGCGGTGGGCTGCTAATCTGTAAGTACTATATTTCAGTTTTATATAAACTAACTGGACGGAAAATGCCTTTTAGACATAATTAATGAGGGAGTTCCCCTGCGTGATCGAATCAGAAATGAGGAGATCCGTAGGAGAACTAAAGTAACCGACATAGCCCGCAGAATTTCGAAACTTAAGTGGCAGTGGGCGGGGCACATAGCTCGTAGAACAGATAGCCGTTGGGGCAGAAAAGTTCTCGAGTGGCGACCACGAACTGGAAAACGTAGTGTTGGCAGGCCTCCCACTCGGTGGACCGACGACCTGGTGAAGGTCGCGGGTTGCGCATGGATGCGGGCAGCGCAGGACCGGTCAACGTGGAAATGTTTGGAGGAGGCCTTTGTCCAGCAGTGGACGTCTTTCGGCTGAGAGAGAATGAGGGTAAGCTCACTATTTGGCGCTGCCGCCGAGTGAGATCTGTCAGATAGTACAAAAGTGTCATCAATTGTCAAATTTAAATGACAGTATTGTATCATCTGAAAAACCTCACTCAGCCAACTAGTGAGCTAAGGAATAATAACCCTCATTGGCAAACACATACACCCTTAACTGCAGAAACATCTGTAAGTAAATCTACTGCAGTGGTTTGATGAAATATTATTTACTAGCTTTCGCCCGCGGCTTTGCTCACGTGAATTTCCCACGGGAACAGTGCTTCTTCCCGGGATGAAAGGTACCCTATGTCTTTCTCCGTACTTTCAGCTATGTGTATGTGAAATTTCAGGAAGATTGGTTCAGTAGATAAAGCGTGAATAGGTAACAAACAAACAAACAAATAAACAAACCAACAAACTCACTTCCACTTTTATAATATTATAGTTAGGATAGTTAGGATTAGGATTTATGGTATAACTAGCATGGGACTTTTGGGTTCCTGCGGGAGATTCGAGAAATCCTCTCTTTAAAAGGGCACCTTACCTAAGGAATCAAATGCCAAATTTAGCTTTCTACGCCCAGTAGTTTTAGCTGCCTATCACTCAGTCAGTAACGAAAAAAAAAATATCATTTTATTTATTATGGTGACAAACACTGTAATTTAGAAATAAATAGGTAGCTAAGAAAAACTCAGGGTTGAAAAGGCCAAATGAATACTGTTTTATTCGTCTCGCGTCTTATTTAAACGACTTAAAATTTTGGCAACTGCTGGGTCGAACGTCGAAGGTATTTAGTTAATCACTAGGCCCGTTAATTGACTTCCAGCTCGTAGACGAATTAGCGACGAGTCGAGACAAATTTAAAATTGGGTTAAATTGGTTTTACTAATTAGATTGTTGAGACTTAACGGATGTATTTCGTTTATTCCTTGGTAATTTGTTAGCTAAATTTTCGCTCAAATTTTGAATTGAATTGGACAAATTGAATAGATATCGTCGGGTCAGAGGTAAACTCGCCAATCTGCCATTTTGGCGATTTTGACTTTTTTGTGTCAAAGTGTTTTTTTAATTTTTATACACACTGTGGCAAAATATCTCCAGGGCAATCTATCTAGTATATGTCTGTTTAGAGAATTTGTAGTTCTGCGCCATTATGATATAAGATATTATGTTAACTACAAACAAAAAAAACATCTCTCTTACCTTGTGGCTATTTGCCAAAGTTAAGCAAAACATTTGCATATGAGGAAACTGAACGTCTACGCACGCACACACATGTAAGCAAATTGCACAGTAGTAAAATTGTGTTAGTTTAAACTCCAGCGCTATCTAAATGGGGTAGAAACGCAAGTTTGTAATGTGCTAGTACGTACGAGGGCACATCGCGCTTCGTCGCGTTGTTCTCAAAAGTAATTAGAATCTGTTTTAGCACAAGAATTGGTTTAAATTACGAGACGGGAATTTAATGAATGAATGGATGTTGAATATATACATCAGAGGATTTCCTTCTGAGACCATTTACTGATAGATTACTTGAAAGAAATCGATGGTAGTTGATACCTCTATGATTTGTAACAAAACTTTATAGCAAAAATGTTATGGATATTACAATGTGCTATAGTAGTCTACGTTATTAACATGTGTAAGTAAATAACTGGTATGTACTAAAATTCACGATTTAAGGGTCAAAAATCGTCAATCTTCACGTATCAGAAACGGCCCACTGGGCAAGTATATATGGGTTAAAATAAAGGTGAATTGCCTCTGTCTTTTGGTTATGTTTATGGTAAAATAAACATCTATTGAGCTTGAACAACACAAGAAAACTTTTCATTTTCCTTCATGACTACACAAAGGCGGTCCCACTGATAGAATTTTAATAAAATCTGTAGACAATGCATACAAATTACACGGAAAACAGCGAAATAAATAAATTCGCCGTAAATAGCCCTTCCTATTTGTTTTGTCTCCGAGAATAAGATCTAAAAAAATTGCCAACCCTATTATATAGATTTTAAATAACTATTTCGCGAAACTGTCGGTATTATAATAATTTTCGGTTTATTCGGTTATCACTCAGTACCTAATTAGACAGTTGTACCTATGCATGGGCATTTGGCACACACTTTTGGCATTTTGGAATTTTGGATCACACTGGCATGAGAGTCCCATTTATCACGATTATAATGTGGTAAATTAAAAAAAAAAATAGGTACAGTCAGATACAAAGAAACCTGACCCACAGATAGCATTTGGTGAGATAGGGTCAGATTTCTTTGCAGCTGACTGTACATTGCAAATATTGTCTATGTTAGTGTATTGGGTGGCATATACTTTTTAAACGAACACAGCAAAGCAATGGAATCTCTGGCCAGTGCCTGCGTCTGTGTTCCCGATTACATACAACCTGACCCTCTTCTAAACCAGAGTGAATAGGCTATTTCTGGCTCGCTACATCGTAGACCTCATCTCTGTCCTCAAGATTGTGGTCAAGAACAAACCCATTTAAAAAATATATTACTTATTTCTTTTGCAGGAAGGACGTCTGGTTCGTGACTGTGACCCAAAGCCTGACGTGGATGACTGACCCGCGGCCGGCGAAGGCCCTGACCAACTACGACCCCTGGAAATGTGACAAGAAGGACCTGCCGTCAGCTCCCTGTAACCTGCCCAACAAATGTGCCTTGTCGTTCAAACACCCAGAAACCAACTTCACGGACACGAGATATATGGAAACTTGCACCGAATGCCCTAACCAGTAAGTTTTTTATGTCGTTTATTTGTGATGGTGATTTATTTATTTAAAACTTTATTGCACAAGATTTCAAAAATTATTACCTACCGATCCTAATCTCAGGGTCAGGTTTCTCTCTTCATCTGACTGTACAAATGATGGACGTCAACCATAAGACCAAACAGATAGCTATCTGATTGATCTACATAATAACTTCTAAGTATTTTTTCAAACTCAGCTAAAAATATGAAATAGATTATGTTATCAAGAATTTCTATTGACATGCCGACTTGTGGTCTATGACTAAAGAAAAAAAAAATATTTTTACGATTCACCATGAGACGCATAATTATTTGTGTATGGTGTAACGTAGAATGCAAAATTAATTTATTTTGAGATTCACCATTTGAATACATGCGTGGTCAGGTCTGTTGGTCCAAAAATACGAAATTTCATACTTACAATCGAATTAAATTTTTTGTCTCATAATACATTTTCGTTTTAGGTATCCTTGGCTTGGGGATTCTGGTGGGACGGGTATACCAGGGAAGGACAACTACATACCGGATAACCTCAAGAGGAAATAGGTTATTTTAGTATCTAATTATTTTGTATTACTGTGACCACTTGAGAGCAAAATTTGTTACAGAAAGAAATAAATTGGCACAAACTGAAGGAAATATTGTAGGTACTTATACTATACATATTTACTACGGTTATTTACTTCATATAAACAACAACACATTTGTCGTAAATGTAATTCTTTAATTTACAATTAATTGTGTATAATAAAACGTATTTGTATACCTATCTTATTTTTGATGAATACTTACTTTATTTTTAATAATATTATTTATCATTAATAATTTCAATACTTTTATTTTGAATTTAATTTTTGGACACAAGGGGAAGCTTAAAACTCGTAATTAAAAAGTTATTGAACGTGATCGAGGGGTTGGGCTCTGAACTGTAGGAATAAAATAAAAGCTTTTAAATAAAATTTGCGATTTCATACTGTTCAATAATGGTACTTATGAAGAAAAATCATTTTATATTCACGTTTTGTGTGATGAAATGCAAATCGTAGGTATTTTATTTATCATAGTATTTTATAAAAGTCATCAATATATATATAATAAAACTGTAACTGGACTATGTCTTTACATAGAAGATTATTAAGAAAAAAACTATAAGCCAATAGAAGCCAAAACCAATTTTTGTAGAATTTCTGTCAGTCTGTCTTTCTATCTGTATGTTTCTACGCACATCACGTAAAAACTACTGAACCAAATTTGATGCGGTTTTCACTGTTGAATTAAAGGAGGTAAGGTAAAAGAGTCGTAAAAAGAGCCTTCTTTGAAGGCCAAGTTTCAATAAAAAAAATTGACTTTGACTTTGTTATCTGGCGTAAGTTTCATCTTGATAGCCCGTTAGGAACGTGAGATATGCGCGGACGAAGTCGCGGGCGCAGGCTAGTATTTTATAAATTCACCTAATAATTCATATGAACAAAGTAGTTTTAGGGGATATCTGGAAAATATCATACTATGTAGTATTTTTTAAATATTGTCTTCATGTGCCATTGGATAGGTAGGTTAAAAAGTGTTGCAAGAACCATGAACCATGGTACGATTTAAGGATATCCTCTTAAATAACAGTTTGTTCATGAATTATACACCTAATAAAATAACGACACTTCAGTCTTTCCTTGAATATCATTACCATCTTTTAAGTCATATCATTTTATGAAAAATTTGCAGGGGCCATAATAATTGACTGCTCTCAATCTGATTACAGTAATAGTATACTGTGTTTGTGCTTTTGTACATACTTTGTCCTCTATTGTGTAATATAAGTGTATTATGTTATAAGTGACTAGTCGTCGCAAATCAACGTAAGTATTAATTAAGATTTGATTGATTGCCTATGTTTTATAAATAAAAATATACTTGATAAAACAGTGCTTTTATTTCAAAAATAACGCTATTTTTGTCCAATAAGTATATTCTTTTGGTTTTTTAGCAGGAGTAGTCGTAATGTCACAAGCATTAATATGTATACACATCGGTCCTTAAGACAATGTGATAAGATCTATAATGCAATGCTCGTGACTGTACATGGTCAGTTAGTATGTAGGTTTCATCAAGATGTTTTTCTTTACCGGAAGCAGGTGGTGATCGATGAAGACCGTACATGATGTTAGATTTATCTACAAAATAAAAATTCCTAGTAAATATGTTGTTTTATGATGTAAATACATTTATTGGCGCTTATATTTGGGATTAAAAAATGGTTTTGAAATGAATAACGAAAGTACTCCGATTTAAAGTTGAGTGCGTGTATTTGAATTAAATATATTTCATTCACATGCACGCCCGTTTATTGAGTCGAGAGTACTTACTCTCAGCACTTATAGTCCGTCCCTGCAAATAGCATGGTATGTAATTCACTTGTGTAAATAGATATAAAAATATTGTAACAAAAATAAGTAGGTATGTTAAGTAGTTTTTGTTCTGAAGTAGCTTTGACCATGGAAAAACTTTATCTTTTGACGGAGTGGTTTCTTAAGCGATATAATCTATAATAAGCAGGGTCACAAGACACTATCTAGTAATGAGACAAAATATTCGTAAATATAAAGTATTGTTATTGTATATAACCAAAAAATAAACTAGTTTGAAATGGGTTAACTTTCGCAACATTATTATAATGATAGTTTGAAAAGGGACTATTGTACACATATTTTATAACTGCGGGCGCTCTCAGCGCGCGGAGATTTAATTTGAGATTAGGCGGGAAACGGCTCTGGGACTTTCCCCATATTCACATGCATTAGCTGAACTTAGCCGCGATTACAGACAGTTTTTGCTACATCTACAAGCTTGGGATTGCCTTCACGTCGTTCTATTTAATCGTTGAAGCGGAAATCTGTGATGGCATCAATATCTAAACGCGAAACTTGTCACGTGCTTGGATGGGTTTTATTGAAATAACATTTAGTAGATTCTCATAGTTGATACAGCCTGAAAAGATTTACTTTATATTAAAATTGACTTAATTTATTAAGTAAATACTTATTTTTTTTAACTATCCGTTTGCTTGAGTCTCGTAGCCCGGAATTCGTATTTTAACATATTCTAAACTGATTCTAGTTTTTCATTGTGGATCATTATTTAGATAAAATATGTATGACACCGAGCTTAGCCATTTTTAGAAATGGTTGCAACAAGTAACAGTTCAGAGAACCTTTCTAAACACAAACGGCTGTTCAAACATAACGAATTATTATAAATTAAATATCGAATCAAGAGTTAATCGAGTATTATAACAAATTTTTAAATCGGGATTGTGATAAAAATACTTTTTAATTTGTCAAGGTTGAAAGGCACACACAGCTTTGACAACACATAGCTGAGGTTTTCCTACGCCATCAACATAGTAGCCTCATAATAAGGTAGCGAGTAATAAGGGGCGCAGTAACGATTACCGACCCCCTTAGGGGATGGTGATCTTCATAAAATATAATAAGAATATTATCAGGGATAAAAACGGGTTGGATGGAGCTCGCAGATGCTGAAACCAAATGCGCTAATTGAATTGGTTTGGAATTTAATTAGATCTTTTAGTATTGTTCATGTAACAAGAGTAACAAAACGATTACCTACGAGTAAGCCTTTCAAGTGTAAAAGGATTTATTTCATTTCTTTGAGTCTTATTACGAATAAGCTTGATCATAGAAGTAAGTAATTATGAGAAGTGGAGTTGACGGGTTTTCTATCAAGGTGGTGTAAATTATCATTTTTCCATTTCTATGGATTTTATAATACTTATGTACTTATAGCCACTTCGTGAACCGTCGCGAACCGTTAAGAAGAAGAAGATAGCCACTTGATATAATATAGGAATGCAAAATAGTGCATTATTTAATAAAAAAAACATATTACTGTATGATGATGACAACAGATTTCGGTCATGGCAACTTCTTCAGGAATTCAGTGATCTTCGGAGATCTCTCTTATGTAGCCAATATTTTAATAGAGTATTCATCAGTTCAAATAGGTAAGGATCCTAAGATTAGTGAATGTGTTAAAAGAATATTTAGGTCAGCTGAAAACCACAGTGCCTATAGAACATTTTGCATGAATGTATAGCTCCCAATAGTGGCAACATAAATTTTGTATTGTGTGTACGATAAAAGAAAATGAAAATACAAAACTGACAAAAATAGTGCTTGTGGATATCGTTCTACTCTCGACGCTCCTCTATGATTCAAATTTCGCTTTTGTATTGAAAGAGGTAGCTCTGATTACAATGCGAAAGTAAAATTTGAATTTGAAATTATTGTTGACTGAATAAATACTTCGCGGTGGCGCGTGGATAAAAATTGACGTTGTGATGAATATATTGTGTTATTTACATCATTAATGTAACTTTTTCATTTGATAATGATATAATCACGTTCTTTTCCCATAACAAGATAAAGTAAATTTTGTAATTGATTATCAGTATTTGCAGAAATTATTGTAAAGTCTAGGTTCAGATTGCATCATTTGTATAAATTTGCATCACACCTACCCTTCACTAGGTACCTACCTACCTACTCATCCTACCAGTACAGTTGTATGTACCTTGTACCAGCCGCTCTATTCCACCACCGTACCACCCGCCTTAAGCAGAAGTACCACCCCCACCACCTTGATGGCTGGTGTTCAACCACCGCTCGTTTTTCGCGCAGCTTTTTACTGCGCTGTACTAAAATATGGAATAAACTTCCCTCAGCGGTGTTCCCGAATAGGTTCGACATTGGGGCCTTCAAGAAAAGAGCCTATCGCTTTCTCAAAAAGTCGGCAACGCATCAGTGACCTTCTTAGGGTCATTGGTGTCTATGGACTGCGGTGATTGCTTACCATCAGGCAACCCGCATGCTCGTTTGCCTACTATTCTATTAAAAAAAAAACCAGTTGGATATCATCTACATTACCTGTCACATTCTACACATTGTTTGTTTCTGACAAACAGATAGTCAACAGAAACAAAGTTGACATGATAACTTTTCCTTCTATTAACTTTGGCACAATAACAACTTAATCACGATCAATGCGAATAACTCGGCTCATTATTTTCCCTTATCAACGCCAGCATTAGATAAAGTTACCGAATTATATTTGCGGACGACATTTTTATGCCGCCAGAATAAGGAAATAACGAAGTCATAAATGGAAGTTGGTTATATAGGGTTGGCAAAGTTTGAGAAATTTAGAAAATATTAAATTTATAGAGGCCAAGATCCACTTGGGGGTCATAGCTAGCGGAGTAAGTAATTAAGTAAGAAAATATAAAATTGTTTAGAGAAAAAAAAAATGATTTATGGTGGCCGTAGGTCAGCATAAAATTAAATATTTATATTAAATCAGTGCCTTTCTAATTTAGGTTTCCAGATCAAACTTTTCTACACCCTACGTAAAACAACATGCAAAATTTTGCATAATTATTTTACGTAGATATGTTTTTCACAATATTTTGCGTGATTTTAAAGTACCGGCACAGACATTAAAAAAAAAATTTACTTCTGTGAGTACCGGTATATAAAAGCAACCGAACTTGTACCTAGCTCTATGACTTGTACAGATACTATAGATACTATAGACTATAGACTTGTATAGATACTATAGACTACTTACTTACTTCGAAAGAAGAAATATATTTCATTTTTTTAATTTTTATTTTTTAATGTACCCAGCAATACAGCAAATGAGCCCTAGATTATTGAATCGCTTCTTATAGTGTTGCCCAAATTCAGTCTTGGTCTTGCAGTCTTGGTCTTGTTCTTGCGTTTTTGCAAGACCAAGACCAAGAACAAGACCGCGTATTTTTAGCAAGACCAAGACCAAGACTGACCGTGCAAGACTTGAGCAAGAACAAGACATAGCCTGCAAGACTCTTGCGTCTTGCAGCTAGGACTTAGCGCTATTTCACTGAGTAGTTAGGTGTAACAGTTCGGTGTATAGGTAGGTACGCTTAGGAATTCTATGAGACGCAAAAAACTGTATCAAAGAATATGAAAAACTGGACCTATGCACATTACGACTAATACCATAAACATAGCGAATAAAAAAATATCTATTAAAATCAAACTGAGTGCATGCATAGTTATGTTTTAACCATCGGCACTTTGATAATGCGGCATCAAAGGTTTTGTACTTACTTCTCAAAGAAATTTGCCGCTTTTCGGAAGTACATGGTTATGATACACGCGCCGGCGGCTTCTTTTGAAATCTAAAACAATCGTTGCCGCCACGCCGAAATCATAACATTTGACACTATTTGATTGCCGCCATAGGGCGTAGGTATACTCATGCAAAATAATTTCGAATTTTAAGAGTACCTACAGGTGTTCCAAAGAATAAATAAGTTTCAGATTGCTTAGAATGAAAATGAATACATTATACTGATCACGCAAGTAGTATTATGAGTAGGATAAAATGGTAAGGATAGGTAGTAGATGTCATATTAATTCATTCTAGTAAGTATATATTATAATATTGATTTTACAGTTACTTCCATGGAAAACGACATATAGGTCAGTTGATTTTTCGAATTTCTTATCAAATCTTCAGTTATTTATTAATCTGCTTGATCTTTACTATGGCTATGTTAATTCAAGCTCACAATGTTCCAATTCTAATACGTTTTTCTAAGATTTAAAGTGAACTTTAATAAATAGTAATAGACTAATAGGTAATTGCAAGACTTGCAAGACTCTTGCTGCAAGACCAAGACCAAGACCAAGACTGGGAGCGCAAGACCAAGACCAAGACCAAGACCAGGTGTATTGGCGCAAGACCAAGACCAAGACTGGCTAAGTCTCGTCTTGTTCTTGCATGTGGGCAACACTATTCTTAGTATAGATCAAACCTATAATTCGCAAATCGTGACACGTCGGTGCATCTTTTGACAGTTAAATTCATAGTGATGAGACATGTAAACTTTTCAATCATTAATTATGCTGTTTTTTTTAAGTATTTAATTTCGATTATAATAAAATAGAAGATAAAAAAATATATTTGAGGCCTGTTTGCATTTTTATTTTGTGTTATGAATTTTAAACTATTTACATGTAACAAATGAATCTATTGATTATGATATATTTATGTGCGAGTGTCGGCTGTGCCAATCACTAATACATCTATCTTGTCATTTGTTTCTATCTTGTTTATGAATTTTCTGCTCACGCAGAAAAAAATAGGATTTGGCCTATAATATCACTTTAGTAGTAAGGAATTTTTGAAACTCAATAATATGAGCATACATAGAAAGAAAACTTAAAATAAGTAAAACTAAGTATGTGTACTTCTTATTTCAAAGTACATTTCTTCCAATAGACGGGCGAAAGAAAAAAAATATTGATTACGTATTAAAACCATAGAGCTAACAAAAATTTTTTTAAATGATTTTTTTTTGCCTTTCCTCACGGATAAAAAAAATGTTTATGATTAAAACTTTGTTTTTTATTTATTCATTCAAGTAGTTTTGCATTCTGGAAGTTTGCATGTAGTTGTTATTTTTGGAGAGCAAGAAATATAAAAATAAAGCCACAATCCAGTATGAAAGTATTATATTTTCAGCCCTGGACGATAAACAAGCTGGAGTCTGTGAGATAAGAGTCTCTATTCGAAGTAACAGAACTGTCTGTATAGTCGGGATAATACCGCCTTACCTGCTTCCTTACTCGGCGTATGGACTCGTGAGATTTGTACACGTTTTCAATCGTATGCATTTCTTGTTTACTTCAAATCCCTTAGCGTAACGCTACCAAATCGAACTAAACGATTTTAAAAATAACAATAGGTATAGGATTTTGATACGGATACTCACGCGTCATTATGAATATTTCTCACGTTAGTTTTAATCAAATTAATAGGTATAGGAGAAAAAAACAGAGACACATTTCTTTTTGCTTTACAGCTTTTTCACTATTTTCCAAAAAGTCCTGGGCATTGTGGTATTGGTTAGGTTGCCATACGTTTCGTAATTTATAATTAAAAAAAAAACCAAATGCCCTGGATACTTACATTTTTTCATTGTATACAATGTATTACCATTTTGTCATTTCAGCGAATTAAGGAGCCTTAACATTAAGAGGACATTACAAACTCATCACTCGGTCAGCAAAAAAGCATACTTGGAAAAGTAAGCAGCGGCTTAAAGCAAGTTCTCAAATAAAATGAGCTTCGTCGTATGAATGCAAGCGAGTCCTAGGATGCAGAGATCTGGAATGGAGCGAGCATCAAAGGCGCTCGCCTTTCGGATTTTGAGCTAGGAAACATTTCACATTCTTCAATATATATTTTTTGCAACGATGCATCGTACATTTTTTATCTTTCTTAAAAATTCTAATATATTAGTAAGTATGTATTTTGTTTAAGATTATAATTGTTAAATTACTAAAACTTAATTGTGGACTGTGTCACAAAAAGTACATTAGAGATGTTTCAGAAGTTTATGAAGAGTTAAAATGTTAAAATGGTTAAGATTGGTCATCGTAAATTAGAGATCTAACAAAGCAGGGGTGACCGTTATTGTAGCTAAAGTAACCAACATCCAAATTCATGGCAAAGAATTTCGAGTTGTAGGTCGTTTCGCCCGCCATTTGTTTGCCCGAACGGACCAAACGACTAAGTCATAATATTTATTATATTTGATTGGGCGTTTCGTCCGATGGAAGTTTTATTACTTTTAATGTAGACAGCAACAAAATAGATCGTCTTGATAAAAAAAAATGTATTGATATAGGTAGGTTATAATTAATGATAGTAAATACAATCAACTCCCATGTCATAAACACTAAACATTACAACACTCACTTGGGATTTACAGTTAATCAACAAAAAATATACTCATACTCATTACTCCGCTGGCTCAGTGACCCCAAAGTGGATCTTGGCCTCCGAAACGAGAGAGCGCCATATTCTTCTATTCTGCGCGGTGGCTCGCCAGTTATCCGTTCCCAGCTCACGCAGATCAGCCTACACAGTGTCTCTCCAGCGATATCTGGGGCGCCCGACTGGGCGCCTTCCTGACACTTTTCCCAGGTAGGCTGATTTGACGCCACGATCCTCCTTTATTAACGTAATTAACAAAATATTGATTACATCAATTACAATAGTCTACAAAAATGAAAATTAGTTGTTATAACAAGAATCAACAAAAGTACATTAGATAATCACAGATATGTTTTCATATCACAATGATCAATCAACAAAGATACACCATAAAAATCACAGCCAATAGGTACTAAAACTGACCATATCTCTTACAGTTTTTTTTTCTTGGTAACTATGCAGTACCTTTCGCGCCTCATAGCTCTGAAATGCAACTACTGACAGCCGGTAGACTAACTTGTTTCACATGCGGAGATGCCATACTTTGAATTTGTACTAAAACTAACCATTTATCTAATCGTTTTTTTTTCGCAACAATGAAGCCCCTTCCAGGCCCTATAGCTCGAAGTGGCAACCACTGAGAGTCATCAGACCAACTCGTTACACCTGTGGAGACACCATCCTTCCAATAGGTACTAAAACTGACCATTTCTTTTACCGTTTTTTTTTCTTTCCGACTTTTGCCCCTCATAGTAGATAGAAATTATATACTTAGTTATTGTAAAACAAAGTGTCATTTCCATTATCTTTTAAAAACACCATTTCTATATAAACATAAGTTAACGATAACTTATCAATAAAAAATAATAACCAAAACTACAGCACTATCATATCTACACACACAGACACAGTCACACAGTCACCTGTAATGGCGGACCGGCCACATTACAGGTGACTGCAATATGCAACTGTTGCAAAATCTATAGGATTCTATATCGATGATTAAACCGGCTTATATGTTTTTGAACATTTGTCAATATTATTACCTATAAATTAATTTTGAAAATAGAAACCAGTGATAAAATTATTTAGTTTTAGTTAAGTTTTAGTTTAATTTACTCACGTTACTTGGTGTTTAAATTGTAATAAAGCTTCCATCGGGCGAAACGCCCAATCAATTATTATAAATATTGTGACTTGGTCGTTTGGTCCGATCGGGCGAACAAATAACGGGCGAAACGACCTATAACTCAGAATTTCGATGAATTTATTTAAAGGACTCCCCCATAAAGTATTTTTTAATTTTATATTTACGAATGGTTAATTTTGTTTTGGAAGCTGGGCTTATACATATGTATATTGGATACTCATAAAGGGATAATTTACTTTTTATGTCAAAGATATTCACGATAAATATCACATTATGTCGGAATGGAACCCGATGATCCTGCTCAGTGGTACGCAGCAATGCGGTCCGCGTGCGATAACGAGTGTAATTTCCTGCCAATATCAGCGGCTTGCAGGCACCCTGCGTCGAATGGAACGCAACCCACAGGATTTGCTTGCTCATGCGTATTCATGCGATTTACGTTTCTACTTTGACAATCTATGTCCAACAAAGGCTTTCAAAATATGTACCGATTTTCCAGGAGTTTCCACTATTTCATAGCTACACAAAGGTATCTTTTTATATTCGTATTGGTAAGAGTATTGACCACTACGAACACAAAAAAAACAAATAAAATGAATATGTACATTACACCTGTATCGCATTCCCAAAACAATATAAAAAATGTAACTTGAATAACTAGAGTTCAGAAAATACGGAACGTATATTGCATACTCTTACTCGAGAGTGAACGCAATACACGTTCGTTTATTTAGCGTTCACATTCGAGTTATTTTCGCCTTTTCATTCGTGGCTTATTTCTCATTTTGGAACATTGTCAATTTCCAGATGAATTTTGCGTCCAATTACATCCCGCCTCTACATTTCATCGTTGTTTATAGGTTCTCTGGCGTGCATTGTATGCGAGAGGAATCTCGTATTCCTAAACGGCTTTTGTAGCTCTGGGTTGTCCGAGCCAAGGAATTTGGCTGACTTTTACATCTTCCTAGCAAATAACATGCTTTATCTGATAAAAGGCTGTCGTCGGCTCGTCTGTCTGTTACACAAGCAATCGTTTCGCGGACGTTCTATTTAGTTTTTTTCTTCGTCTTGTTTTTGCAGCCACATGCTTGCTTGTTTTATATGTATTTGTTTTATTTTTGTCATTGTATGTAAAAAAAAATTAAACTTTATAAAACCAATTTTAAAATCTGTTATAAAAGGCGGACTTAACGCTAATAGCAGAATGCTATTAGCGCCAAACTTCAGGATAAACATAAGTTAAACTTTGTCGATGGTTAAACGTATGGCATGGTTGCACAAAGTCAATAATATATTTTACATACATATATCAAAACATATTATGAATCAAAGTCCCCCGCGACGTCTGTCTGTCTGTTCGCGATAAACTTAAAAACTACTAAACGGATTTTCATGCAGTTTTCACTAATAGATAGGGTGATTCATGAGGAAGGTTTTAGTATTTATTTTGCTTGTTGCCAAATTTCGTAATTTTAGGTCAACGGGAAGTACCCCGTAGGTTTTGATTGCTGTCTCAAAACGCAAAATATGCAAAAAATCGCAACATTTATGGTGATAACTCCTGAACGCGTTGACGTATGATTATAATTATTTTTTTTCTCAAAGAGACCGTAGATCCGAGTATTCGATATTAATTTCAATTTCATACCTTTAAGTGTTTATGAGAAAAAAAAGTTGGACAGTCAGACGGACAACAATGTGATCTTATACGGGTTCCGTTTTTGTCTTTTGAGGTACCGAACCCTAAAATCAAATATTTTGTCCACCCGAGCGAAGCCGGGCCGGGCCGCTAATCTATACATCTATCTATACATATAATAAAACAGTAAAAATATTTTGTCTGTACATTTAGTATTTTTGACTGAAATGGATAGAGGGACACTTAAAAAGAATAATGGAAAGCAAAAATATTTTTTTGGAATTTCTTGTCTATCTGTTTGTCTGTATGTATGTACGCGTTTCACGCAAAAACTACTGGACGGATTTGAATGAAACTTTTTTGTTGTATAGCTATTAAGCCTGGGCAACATATAGGCTATATTGATTTTGAAAACTGGAACACCTGATGAAGAACCATAATAGAACAGCTAAACTTTAAGAGATATGGAAATGGTACCTTAGAAAAAGTTTATCTGACGAACATTTTCTGTTGACGTATAAAAATCGAAGAAGAAGGATCATCTGATGAAGAACTCCAAGAGACCAGCTACACTATTACATATATGGAAATGGCGCCTTAGCAAGTTGTTCAACCTGATGAGCATTTTCTACTGACGTATAAATATTGAAGATCTGGTACATCTGTTCCCGTTCATCAACATATTATGTTCCCGCGGGACACGGGATAACGGCTGAAATTTTGAGTACTGGAGTTTAGGTTACTACGAAGCGAAACTCACGCGGGCGAAGCCGCGGGCAACAGCTAGTGTTAAGTATATTTATTTACGCATTCATCGGTCAAAGGATCTTGAAAGACATAAAGACAGATGATCCAGTGCAGTGATAATGAGGGATTTTCCGAGACCCAAATTAAAAAAAAATAGTTCCAGATGAATTCATAGGTGGCGCTTAGTAAAAAGCAAGACCATTCAAAAAGCAAAAATGCACGGTATTAAAAAAAATAAAACCTAATAAAAAAACATCTAAAAAGTATCAATATTGTGATTTGTGCAACTGTCAAACTGTTATGTAATTTTTTTTCTGCCTCTGGCTGACATAAAAAGTGCACAATATAGGTACCGCCATTATTACGACTCGGCTTTCAATAAAACGCCATCTGTTGAGACATTTTTATTCTGATTTTTTTTTCTTAATTTAGCTGTCAGAAAAATCGCTCATTGTTTCTGCTTAGAATAGATAAACAAATGAATAATTAAGATTGATTAAAATATGCATTAAATACTGATATTTTAAGTCGTATCCGTGTCAGTGACTCGGTTGTATATATTTCATTATTACACCATCTGTTTTGTTAGGACTGCCTTTGACTGCTCTCCCGTGGTATCTTGATGAATGTTTTCCCTGTAAACTAATCTGCATAAGGATCTGTTTTATAAAGTATTTCGTCATGAACCAATGTATCCATTTGTGAAAATTGTATGAAAATCAGTTCGGTAGCACACATCTAGCTCGGCAACTTCAAGTTATTTCATCGCAGAAAACATAGCACTTAATTATACGAACAAAAGCAAGAATTTGGTATAATTTGGAGCGGCAGAGAATTTCTGCGGGCGGTGCATGCCGCTGCATTATGAATTTGTACTCTTTTGTTCACATTTTTTAATTCTACCGGGGAAATGTATTGTTCTTTGAACAAAAGTCGTGGGTGTCATTGTTACTGGCCAAAGTTCATTTAGATTCTGCGCCTGTGAGAGAAACGGTAGCAAATATGAATTTTATTGACTTTAATATTGGTCTGCTGGATTGAGTGTTATGAATGTTGTTGAAAGTAATGTTTTTTTTTTTCATAATGATCTTAATAGTACGAGTAGATATATTCGTATGTTCTGCTTTTTAATTTTATGTATTTATTATGTAGTAGGTATAGCTGCACTCCGGGGCTCCGCAGTCGTGGGAATTTTAAAAAATAGTACCTACCCTATATGTTATTCCAGTTGTTATATTCCACAAGTATACCAAATCACATTTAAATTCGTATTGTAGTTTATTTGTAAAAGTGTAACCAACATCCAATCAAATAAAAATACACAGTTTAAGAACTATACTAATCACGAATTTATACATATTTAATATTATTTTTCAGAAATTCTTGATAATGACAACTAAGATTTTCCCCCGCTACCCGCTACCCAGTTCGCCCGCACGCATCCAATCCGCGTTCTAAATAAATGCTCGCGGGGTCGCGGGCGGCGCGGCGGCTCAGAGGCGGATGGTTAAAGCATGCGGGCAATTATACGTATTATTTTTTTAAAAGCTTTATAAAAAGATATTTAAAAAAGTAAGTAACATAATCCCTGCCTTATCTATAGAGTACTTTATACAAAAATTTTCAATCTTTATTTTAATGTATTGCTTGAATAATAGCAGTTTAAAGTGTTAATTATAGGTGATTTGGAGGCAACTTCGCAATTTTTTTCTATCGAGAAAATTTTATGCAATCGTGTTTTTGAGTAACATAATCCCTCGTGCTAGTCCTGAAGTTTACTATATCTTAATTTTACATTCAGTTTTACATTAATGTAGATATTACAGACGATCATGTGAAGCAATCTGACCTAGTACGGGCCCTTAAACTTTATATTTTTAGCAAAGCCTTAAAAGTATTGCCCGCCTATACATACACGGGTTTCAGAAATCAAAAATTCAATAAGTAAGAATTTGGCTAGTTTAGATTATAAAAATAGATCTCCAGTCTAGTGCTAGTATAATAAAAGTCCGTTCTTTGATCCTATTGTCGAATTGTTTCTCTGGTGTTTTAAAGCCGCATTGTCCATTACATTCCTCGTATACAAGTAAGTCCCTATTATTTAATATTAAATCGTTTAACAACCTAACGTTTAAAATTCACGTTCATTTAGTATACTAGCATAAAAGGTTACAATTTTAGGCGAATATAATAGGAGTATATTCGCTTTAACTATGAATAATATTATTATGTATATTCATATATAAGCTACGCTCCGAGGTTCCACTCTCGTGAAAAATTCGACATAGAAAAGTATTCTATTCTATTACTCTACACGCGCACCAAATTGTATGTAAATCGGTCCAGCTGATGTTGATCAACTAATCCGACTTTGATGTATTAGATAGAAGAAGATATTATTTCATTGTTTTTAAAATATTTTATTTTTTGCTATAAAATAAATTTGAAAAAATCGAATTGATATAACCTGAATGCATTTATTTTTATTATATTTCAAATTGAGTTTCACAGCAAAGAACTGGCAGAAAAACTTTAGTTTTACAACTTTTAGATTAAAATCGAAATTTACTTTAAAATAACATCTAATCCAAAGCAAGGAGTTTCCCTACTGGCTGTTTTCCAAGCACGTCGCTTCAGCGTTAATCGATACCTCCTACGTAAAGTATCTTAACCAACAATTTGCGGTTTTTGACTTTTCTTCATTTTCGTACTTCTAAACATAAGAACTAACGTCTGCAAAAACAAAAAGTGAAGTATTTTTATTAGAAGGTCTAGATAATCTGACTACAAAATATCGTATAATAAATGTTGTCCGTGTATAAAATCGTATACTATACTACCAATAGAATACGCGGGGGTGCGGGTACGCACGGCACGCGCGGGCGTATCGTATACATCGGTTACCATAGAGTACGCGGGGGGGAGCGCAGCAGAGAGAAATGAAGGTATGCAATTGTTCTGTTTCTAGTTATGTAATTTTGGTGTAATTTTAAATAAAAGTAAAAATTTCTATTTTTGCTGATGTAAAATATAATATCTTATACTTACTATATTTTACGTCGTTTTTACTTAGAAAATAAACATCGTATGTGTAAAATAAGATATTATACACCGTAAAATAAAAATATATATATCGGAACATGTACATACGATATTTTACGTCGGCGTTTAATTTTGTTTTTTTATCGTATGTACTACTTCTTATAGATTACTTCGGTAAGTTCTGTAACTTACCACATTATACGTGTCATAAAATCGTCAAATTTAACAGATATTTTAATTTTTTTTTCAGAATCACCTTTGCCTTTAAATATTTATTTAGATGCCATTGAGCAGATGATTAGTTTTTGTCCGATTTAGAGATATAGATGGAGAACAACGTCATGTTGCAGATTGAATTGATAATAAGAGAAAGACATTTAGAAATTTAGGCCAAGAATATAAGAGTCGAGATGGTACGTACCACTAGGTGTGCGAAAACAATAAAACCAATGTGTTTGGAGAAGTGTAGACAAAAATGTTCTTGTCAATGAAAGAAAGAATTGCCATTTTTAATCAATTTTGGAATTTAGGTAACAGAGAAAAATGACGCCGCTACGGAATGTCTAAGTACGAAACGTTTATGTACGTTAGGTCTAAAGTTTGCGAGTGCGATGTACGTAAGTTCTAAAGTATCCTAGTACTACGTATTCCAGTGCTAAAGTACCCAATGTCGAAGTATGCGAATCCGATGTGGGCTAATGTAGCTTATTTAGTGCAGAAACAGAATTAAACGTAGGGTTTTCATGGATACAATAGGTATCAAGGTGTAATTTTACTTTAAGTTATAGACTTGTTGATGAAATGATTACTATGTTCTATCGGTAATATAATGTACAAGGCGGCAAAGTTCAACAAATTCTTTATTATCAGTTGAATCGTTGTACCCTACTTGGGTACAACGATTCAACTGATAATAAAGAATTTGTTGAACTTTGCCGCCTTGTACATGAAAGCTTCTAATTGCAAGAGCCAAAAAAGACGATCTAATTAATATATGTAATTCTGGAATTATTCCCATTGGTTATCATGATTTTTTATAAATCTCCCCTCAGTTGGATCATGATCTCTCCTAGATAAGGAACTTCATTTACACATCTTACATTTATTTTTTTTAATTTTACTGTTTTTATAATTAGTGCCATCATGAGTTAGTTCGTTATGCCGTTCAAATCTGTAATGTTATTTTAAACTTACGATTATGAGTAATAATACAAGGTGTAAGAAAATCAATGATAATGTTTTGTGTCCTTCATCTTAGAATTTAGTGATTGGTACTTGTCTATTTCCTAACTCAAATGTTATAAGTCTGATTCATAATAGTTGTTATTATTTTTGTCCCAAGAAGGGATTTTTTTTGTTTTTTTTTTCAAAGTTTATAATTAGTTATGTTGAAGGATCTCAAAGTAAGAGATTACAAAAATGTAAGTAAGTACAAAAATGCATACATTTATGTAAGAAAAACAATGATAATGTTTTTCCTGCCTTGCCTATTTTACATGCCTATTTCCTAACTCAAATATATAAGACTGATTCATATTAGTTGTTATTATTTTTGTCCCAAGAAGGGATTGATTACGTTTTTTCAAAGTTTATAATTAAGTTTAAAGTTTATACCTAAACAAGTTCTAATTGAATCTGATTTTATACCTACTTTAGATACCTACTATTTTTTTTATGATACATGATAAAAAATCATGGTAGTATCAATAAAAATGTTGATTTCATATTTTTTTTATTATTTTCCTTTTATTGCAATGAAATTGCTAAATTTAAGACATTATTATTTACAGATTAAACAGAGTAGAATATATTATCTATCACTTACAATATTTTTTTACTAATTTTTACGACGTAGAATATAGCATCTATGACATAAGTTAAATAGTTTTGTTAACTGTCCAAAGTAAATCATGGTAAGTACGACATACTATACTTTACTTCATAGGATTATCCACGTTAAATATCTTAAATGACTTTTCTCAAAAACTAGAACAAATATTATTTAACCTAGTACTCATGTTTATTACGTACCTATTTCTTAATTCATTTGCAAATTTTTAAAAAATTGGGGATTTGTTTTTCAGAATAATCATCAATAAATTAAAAGCGAAACTTTAAACGGCTGTGCTGTAAAGTTGACGAAATGCAGTTACAATACTTTACGTAGGAGGTATCGGTTTGTCGCCAGCTCGCAACAAGTTATAGACCACATTCCACGTTCTCAATTCAACGCTGTTTATGGGTAATTAGATTGTTTGTTTTTAAATAGATTAAAAATTATAAGTATGCCATGTTATTATGGATGTTGACGGGAAGTTGTGTGGGAGTTCATTGTCATCCATTGTGAGCGAGTTGATTTAACAAAACACGTTGAGGATACACGATGAAGTCGGTACAGAAAAGAACTAACTCTTGGTAGTGGAACGATAAATTTCCCAGAAAATTGTCGGCCACGGCTCGAAAAAATTTCGAGATTTTAGGAGCTAGTGAGAGAGCTAAAGATACCTACGAGTTATATAAGTCCTTCAAGCCACGCGTTTAACGAAGACAATTAAAAGTCACAACGCTAGCTTAGTCATCTAGAGAAAATTAGGAAAGATCATGGCGTCAATTCAGCCTACCTGGAAAAGGTTGCAAATATATTTAAAAATGAACCATACGACTTGTTAAAAAGTTCATTTTGAAATATTTATGAAATCAATATCTCAATATCATGGGGATCATATTCTGATTTGTCAAAGTGTTCTTTTAAGATCTCCTGGGAGCGGTCAACTAGCTGGTGAACCGTCATGCTGGACAGAATACTATGGCGCTCTCTCGATTAGGAGGCCAAGATCCACTTTGGAGTCACTGAGCCAGCGGCGTAGTAGATAAATTACAGATACATACTCAAAATATTTATTAGTAACACTTATAAACAATGTAAGTGATGATGTAGGTACCTTCTAAAATTTTAACAGGCAAATTATTAAAAAATAAAAAACACGACTGACAACTCACATAGCCTATGTCACTCGGGGGAATGCAAGAAATCTAACAATACCTCTCACATCAAAATCTGTTAAGCCGTTGAGGACTTATGGTGGAATAAAGAAACTTACATACATACATACTTACATACATACATACATACATGAACCCTGAAAACATAACACTCCTTTTTTGGTCAGTCGTGTAAAACATAAAATAAAGTGATTTAGATTCTATTTCATATACCAGGGACATTACGTGGCCGAAAACCTAAATTTGAGAAGCCTCTATTATATACTTACTATCCGGGCTCAGTGACCCAAAGTGAGTCTTGACCTTCCAATACAAGAGCACGCCAGCGTCTCCGGTCCCGCGCCAGCTCCCGCCAATTGTCGCGTCCGTCGTCGCCAACTTGCCGCTCGCGTAGGTCAGCCTCTACCACATCGCTCCAGCGGTACCTGGGGCGGCCCACCGGTCTACGACCGACTGGGCGGCACAGATAGGCTCTCATCACGGCTCGATCATTCTCCATTCTCACAACATGGCCGAGCCAGCGAAGACGCTGTGCTCTATTGTATATTTGTAGGTATTTATTTTAGCTTTGTGCCACCTTGACCAAGCTAAACAAGCTTTTTGATTGCGTGTCTGATGTAGTTTGACATCAGACTCATAAATACCTACTATGATATAAGCAGTTAGTGGTTGCTAGTACAACTTCAGAGCAAGGCAAAAAAAGTATTGCAAACGGCCGTATTGTAATCAGACGATAAGATTTCTTCCTGCTCCTGTCCCTATTATTTTTGTTCAATATTGCAAGTAATACGATTATTAATTCCATTGAAGTCTATTTTCATCATCGTTGCCGTTTTGAATAAAGGTTCGGAAACGTAGCAATTAAGTGGAGGCCGACCCGAAACATGAAAAAGGTAGATTACTTTTTGCTTACGGCTTCGGGGCGGAATTGTGTTTGTAAATTGCCAAGTTTTAAATATTATAGATAGGTACTTAACGGAAAAAAAAGATTAATCATTTTGAAAAGTTTAAATAAAAATTTGTCATTTAGGTATCTATAAAAAAGGTTTCAATTATTTATAGATACCTAAATGACAAATTAGAATAAGAATTTAACAAGATATTTCTTTTTCGAAAACAAATACACAGTCATCTAATACATTTCACTAACTAAACCAATTTCGCAGATACGAGTAGAAGGATAGTGGGATCGCAGCAATGTCCTTAAAGTCGATCTTACAGAAAGAGAATTGATGCTAAATGTCCCTTTTTGTAACGTAACAAAGAGCCTGAAAAATAGCACGTCTGAGGGAAAGAGGGAAAGTAAATTCAGCAATTTATTGCAAAGGCTCGGGTCCTATATTTGTTGCAAATGAAGACGGGAGAGAGGTGACAATTTCGGGTTTCGGCGCCGAATGGCCGTCGAGGGACGAGCGGCCGCGGCCATGGTTCTTCAATTTTATTCTTATTGCCCGTTGACGGACAATTGGCACATTTGACACGTTATGGACAATATTTCTTTTTATGTGAAAAATCTATGGAAAGAACATAGAGATATTACGTGAAAGAACTAGTTTTCGAGGTTAGAAATTATCGTATTCACATAACTAAAGGCGGCGAAATAGGGAAGTGTGCTTAAGATGACATACTTTTTGTTTGAACACAAATATTCGAAATAAATAAAGTCGTAATGAGATCAGTATCTTTCTTTTATTGTTAATTGTTTCATAATCAACGAAATTATTATAGTTTCAGAACAATAAACTGAATATAAAATTAAAAAACAAGCATTAACTGCACTTAGGTCTGCGTGTGTAAGACGACATATCTATAGTTAAAGATGACATAGTATGTCATCTTAGACTTTGGTGGTATGTCGTCTTATACTTAACAATTTTATAAACACAGTTCGCAGATAAATTGTTTAGTTTTTGCTGGTTTAGCCATCTTCATGTCTTCCTGTGACCAACTCTTCCGCGTCGATGTTTGTTTGTAATTTCCAGGCATTCTGTATAGGAAAAAATAAAGAAAAATGAGTACCACCACCCAAACATAAAAGCTCAACTTTATTATAAATGCACCTGCGAATATTATAAATACCACCACCTAATAATAAAAAGTATGTATCATCAGTTTACAATTAATAGAAAGGGTAAGACGACATAGTATGTCATCTTACACCGACGTCTAGTCTGTCATCTTACCAAATAGATAATAAAAATTTCATTCAAAGATCATGACAAAATCTTTTAGGTAAGAATACCGTCGTATCAATATTTGTGTCATATAATTAGTTCAAACAAAAATATTCTACCTTACGTGTATTTTTACCACCAAACAAAAGCATAGATATATTTTCTCTCACATAAAATCACAAAATCTATTACTACTTTGCGACGCGTTGTTACTGTCCGCCATACTAAATCTCCTTACTAGCGACACCTACAGACAATCTCTAAAATGTCACGGGTTCACCTTTAGCGTGAATATTTAAAAAAATCGGCAGGTGTGTCATCTTATCTGACTATGTCATCTTAAGCACTCTTCCCCTAGGTAGTTTGACACATGGAAACAACGTACTTATTACTTCTATGGTTTGACTAGACTTGAGTTTATATTGTAACTGACTACTGTCATCGATTTTAACTGCAAATACAAGTCATCAGAATATTCATATAATACGCAAACATTGTTTGTAGCCAAACTGCAGTTATCCAGAAACGCAAACATTGATGTACAGCCGGGCAGATAAGCCTAACCCCCATGATACAGGATTCGGTGAGGGGCCTCGGACCCTTCTGACCCACAGGTTTTGACCCAGTCTCTAAAAAAGTACCCGTATGACCCGCTTCTTCTTTTCATGTCCTTTTTGACCCGTTTTTCTAACAGGTACAGTCACTGACAAAATTAAAGTAATAAGAAAATAATTAGATTTACAAAACAAGTTATGTTCGTTACAGGATGAGTTGCAATGTATATCTACTACAAACTTATTGTTTCAAAAAAAGGTTGAGTGAATATACCCAAGCTCTCAAATATGATTCTTATCAATGAGTAGTTAGAGTATTGTCAAAGTGGTCAAAAAGGTAGGGTTCTGTTGGTGAAATAAAACCAGATAAGGATTATAAAATATAATATTTATTACTATTTATAATTTTTATCAAACACATACGTACCTAATAAATTTTTCTAAACAATGGCCAATAGTTATGTGTTTGTTTATCGTAAAATTGTTTTAATATGAAATTAATTCTTTTATCTTTTTAAATTTCACTGTTTCTTCGTTTTATCAAGGATGGCATGCTTTCAATTTTAGCCACTTTTATTTTGGTCATGGCAGCTTCTTCTGCTAAAATTTCTAAATAAAAATCCCATAAAAAATAAAGCCTAAATATATTAAATTTTATATATTTCGGCTTTATTTTTCCATTTAAATATTTATTTATTTTTGAGTGCCACCATTCGGGTGGTCTCTTTAAACTCAATTTTGAAGTAGATATCTCAACCGATTGAGCTGAAAATTTGTACACACGTTTAGTTTGGATGACAATGCATAAAAGCTTTTTTTTAAGTTTTTTTTTCTTATTAATTTATTTACATATTAGTTTTTTGAGTGATACTTGATGCCTGGAAAGGGGTGGGGTACGAATGCCCTTGATTCGAATGATGACCTTTAATTGTCGTCATATGAGTATAACAATAGATATTGTCTATTGGTTATCTCGGGTACTTTTTTGCTACCTGGCTTCTGGTACCGATAGAAACCGGACCATTGTAACAAATCAAATGCAGGTGCAGATAACAGTCAGGTAGTCCTTTGTTTCAAATTAGTGGTACTCATACCATAATAAAAATATAAAAGTACTTTGATGTCTCAAGAACACATCACATTCCTAATGCATATAAATAATATTAATTTCAATGCCAAACACTTTTTGTTATCACTGTACATTTCATGAATTTCCTTTGTTTCGTACGAGCGGGTCGGATGGATACCAAATAAATAATTAATTTATTATTAAAAATTGTTCTGACCCGAAGTGGGTCGTATGGGCACTTGAAAACGGGTCATAAGGGTACTTATATTCAGCGGGTCAAAAAATGCGGGTCAGAAGGGTCCGAGGCCCGGTGAGGTAGGGTCAGTTTTATCTGCTCCTGACTGTACTCGGCTTGCATCAATTTGCCAAAACGAATATTAATTCAAACAAATATTAGTAAATTTACCAAAATTCATTTGTTTAATAATTATCTTGATTATGTTTACATTTGTTGCGCTGCAATAGCTAGTTGGTATCAATTATAAAAAAATGGAAGCAGTTTGTAAAGTCCGTTTTTTCTTACTTGTCCTATTATGTAAACGATCTTCACAGTACTGTTTGTTGTTTTTTTTTGAAAATAAATCACATATTAGGTTAAACCTAAACATTCTAAAGTAAAACATTTATTAACCACGAAAGTAATTTCATAAAAAGTCTATTTTAATTTATATTGTTGTAAAATCATAAAAAGACATGGTAAGATTGTTTACATAATAGGACAAGTAGTAAAAAACGTAAGCAGTATGTTCGCGGGCTTGTTGTACTACTCAATGCTATCTAAACTCCGTTTCTTCTTAATTGTCCTATTATACAAACAATCTTCACAGTACTTTTTGTTAAAATTTGTTGAAAATAAATCAAATATTAGTTCAAACCTAAGCATTCTGACATTTATTAATCACGAAAGTAATTTCCCAAAAAGTATATTTTAATTTATACTAGCCACGCCCCGGGGCTGCGCTCCCGTGGGAATTTCGGGATAAAAAGTACCCTATGTGCTATTCCCGGTATTTTTCTACCCGTATACCAAATTTCATCGAATTCCGTCCAGTAGATTTTGCGTGATTGAGTAACAAACATCCTCACAAACTCACATCCAAACTTTCGCATTTATAATATTATATTATATATTATATATTATTATATTATATAATTAGGATTAGGATATTAGGATTAGGATATTAGGATTGTTGTAAAATCATAAAAAGACATGGTAAGGTTATTTACATAATAGGACAATTATGAATAAACGGATATTATACATAGTGTTTTCCGCCCGGTTTAAACTACACCGGAATAGACGATACTTTATCTGTAACATCTGCCCCGTGAACTGGGCTTCCGGGGTCGATGAAACAATTTTTCCCAACTGTCCTGTTAACGGGGTGGGACAAGGTGGATCGTTGGCACCTGTTAGGCAGTATTTACTTATATATGTATATTTTTGGCATATGGTAGTGTATAAGTGAAGTTATTAGAAAACATTAAATTATTCTTCTGCATTCTAGTTAATTTTTATTTTGAAGCACAATTTGCATGCAAATTTAAATTATATTCATAGAAGATTGCATACAAATGAATATTTTATATGAATCTGTATTCATTGCAACATAGAATAGGACTATAAATAATTATAGGATTGAGAGGAAAGAAGGAGAAAAGAAAGAGGAAGCCATGGACTGAAACAATACATAATCCCTCCCTAATAATTATATGAACGAACCCATATGGAAAATAGTGTTTTTTACAATAGTAGCAAAACAGGTTTTGTCAAAACTGTATCAAAGCAATTTTAATTAAGTAAAAAAAAATATTGGTGAAGTTTGAGCTAGGGTTCCGTACCTCAAAAGGCAAAAACGGACTTATAAGATTTTTTTTCATATAGATTACTCGGATCCATGGTCTCTTTCTGTAAAAAAATAAAAAAAATTACACCTAAAGTCCGTTTATTCATAATAGTCCTATTATATAAACAATCTTACCATGTCTTTTTATGATTTTACAATAATATAAATTAAAATAGACTTTTAAGAAATTACTTTCGTGGTTGGTAAATGTTTTACTTTAGAATGTTTAAATTCAATATAATATTTGATTTATTTCAACAAAATTCAACAAAAAGTACCGTGAAGATTGTTTACATAATAGGACAATTATAAATAAATGGACTTTACGTCAAAGCGATCAAGAGATACGAGTCGGTAACTCGTATCTCTTGATCGCTTTGACGAATTCGACGACTTCGCTTTGAAATGTTGCGAATTTTCGCATATTTTGCGATTTCAGGCCCAGGTAGCAATCAAATCCAATGGGGTACTTCCCGTTGACCTAAAATTATGAAATTTGGCATAAAGCAAGGTCTAACAGTACTTATACAGGAATAAATCTGAAAGTTGTAAATATGATGTTGGAAGTCTGAAAAAAAATGTTACAAACTTATTTTTGCGCTAGATTCAGTATGAATCTTAGGGATCGAACTGCAAAGTTTGTTCTTGAAACTAGTTGGTCTTTTAGTTAGAGCTATAATGGGAGATGCTTTACGTGTACGGAACCTTCGGTGCGCGAGTTTGACTCGCACTTGGCCGGTTTTTTTTTTAATACAAACCTGTGATGCAATACAATGCTTAGATTTTTTTGCCCACTGCTAAAAAAAATGCTACATTTTCAAGTATTATCATGCTCCTAAGCAGAAGTTATTCATATACAATATTCAAATACATATTCTAAAATCTATCAAAAATATACCTATTCACATATATACTAATATTTTTATAAGTCACATAACTAATTTTAGATTAAATCTGGAAGACTGATTAACTCGTAAACTAAACTTATGATGTCAATCCATCGCAAATATGAGCTATGATACTTTAACTTTTCTTAGTTATTTTTAGATGACTCTTAATTAGATGTTCCTCCGTATTATTTAGAGTACTTAATAATAATAAAATTCAGTGACATGCAACATTTCATTTCGATAATTTTCGACTGGGGATTATGATATAATTTTTGAGTTGTTAGTATTTGATGTAAATAGTAAAGAAGTGTAAAACATGTTTTTCATTTCTCATACTCGGAAAGAAGTGTATATTTGATCTAAGTATCGGGTTGAACATGCTTCTTCCCTCACGCGGGAGAGAATGTTTCATACAAATTCATTTGTACCCTAGGGAGGGAATGAATTTTTAAAAATAGAACACGATAAATTCCTTTAGGAATCGGCTACTGTCATAAATTTAGAAAAAAATATCTATGGAATTAATTTTTTTTTCTAAGTCAATGGCTAAGTTCTAGGTTCTACACAGAAAAAATACCGAGTTTGAAAAAACTCAAAAGAACTTCGATGCAAAACATTTCTTCCAATGGTAGCATTGAAAAAAATATTTTTTTATAAAAGAAAATTTTTGCGGTATTTAGACTTACATTTGTATTTTCTTCGTTTTTATCTATATTTTTCTTAATTATGTGAATTAACTGGCCTGTGGTGTGGCCCTAGAATAGCACTAACCCATCTCTTCCCGTGGGTGTCGTAAGAGGCGACTAAGGGATTGAAAACACCGGAGGATGGGCAGCAGCATCTTTCCGCGTACTGTGCCATCACACTGCGATCGCCAACCCGCCTGCCAAGCGTGGCGATTACGGCAAAACCCCCCATGGATAAAATCCTTGGGGGAGGCCTTTGTCCAGCAGTGGACGTCTTTAGGCTGAGAGAGAGAGATGTGAATTAAAAATATTAGTATATTTATATACTTAATTATGATATTGTTAAAAAGAAGAAAATACATGGACATTGTGATTGTCTAATCAGCCATTGTGAAATTTAAAAAAATCCTAGAACGTAGAAGCGGCAGCGATGGCTCGCTCCAGGCCGCCTAGTGATTCCATGTTCAAAATTTAAAAAAGACTAGGTACGGATATTTATTTCATATAAGCTGTATCGAAATTCAAAATCTCGGTTTTATTGTCAATAGACTATTTTATAGTGTTTTTTGTATACTTTCCTTATATTCGACATAAAAAGTAGAGTGCTTACTACGGGTGAATGACATCAATTCATACTAGGATTATAGCATGGTTCTTTGTGAATGCTGGTGGTATAGGTTTGTCATTTAAAGAAAAGAAAGAACTAGGTATTTGATTGGTATTATGTCAGTAGCAGTCTGATCAGAATTTTATACGAGGGATAATGTGTTTGTAAAGAGATATATAGTGAATTAAATAATGTAATGAAGTTATTCAAGCAGTTTTAATAAGAAGACAACCTCCCCATAATCAATAGGTTATTAAGTTAATTGACACTAATATCAAGTGGCAGTCAATTGATACATCTCGGCCCTTTCTAAGGTCTTATATTATTATTACGATTTATGTGTGGTGAACCAACATCAAAATCTGTCAAAATCAGATATTTATATCGTCCTTGAGGGGCGCAGCGCTGAGCATTTAGTGGAGTGACAGCCTTATTACACACGCGGCAGTCTCTTCAGTCAACATATTGTTGGAATTTGACAGAACTGCTCAAACTTCTGTAATTAGGTAAAATTCCAGTCATTTCATTGTGAGGCAAACCTGGCTTCATTATTTCTGATGTGGTTCTGTTGTAATTATCACGGCGAATATCTCAAGTTGGAAGCTTTGCGTTCTCTGAGCAAAGTTTCAGCAATAGTAGGCGTATATTGCAAACGCTGAAACATTGCTCAGAGAACACAAAGCTCTATTCATCAATAAGAATATATGTGCTTATTGTAAGCTACAATCTAGAACTCCTTTATAAGATAATAATACCACAGAACACATACTGAACTGCGACATTTACATATTATTCATTAAACACCCGAATGCCACTCATCAATATAAATGATGGGCAATTTATACGGCAACCATTTGTACGTCTGCTGTCGCCAGTTGAGCTTGACAGATGGCAGCATTGTATTTCGAAAGCAACAAACAAACAAATATGGCCGCATCACGCTCTCATAAACGAGCTTAAATATCATCCCCTTACAAATGGCTTTGTCGACTGCCGTAAGAGTAAACAGGTTTAATCCAAAATTATTATAAAATCTCAATTCCATCATAACTCATATTATAAATGCGAAAGTGAGTTTGTTTATTTGGTGGTACCTTTAATCCCGGGAAAAATCACTGTTCCCGTGTAAAAATTCACGCGGGTGAAAGCTAGTAGCATTGTTCACTACAACACTAGAGGGCGCTAAATTACACTGCACTAATTTCCGAACAAAAACTTTTTATTAGAAAAATTCACATTGCCCTTATGAACTGGTAAAACAAAACCATAGCGCGTTCTTATATCGAACAACGCCATCTTGTGGCGGATCTTAGAACTAACCTTAACATTACCGGCCCCCAAGGACGAATAGTCCTTCAAAGGGGTGGAATCAACACAAATCAGTTAATAAATTCACTATACTACTACAGTTTTCTGTAAGTTATGAGTTTATGACCAAATACAAGAGAAGAAAAAAATATAAACTTAACTATTTGAATTAGTTATCATACGGAAGAGGACATATTTTAGTGATAGGTCTCTTAAATAAACTATTTTTGTATTTAAGAGTAACAACTCTGGTTAGACCATCTTTGCCAGGATGCTTTTCAATAATACGGCCCAACAACCACTTTCCGGGAGGAAGTCTTTCATCTTTAACGAGTACAATAGTACCTACTTCAGGTTCTGAAGTCCTTTGACGCCATTTTTTACGGCTTTATAATGAAGTTAAATACTCGGTGCTCCAACGAGCCCATACATTTTGTACCATTTTTTTAATGAGTTTCCATCGATCCAAAGGGGAAACTTTTCCATCTATACTGACTTCCGGAACAGTAATTGTTGCCTCGCCAATTAAAAATGACTCGGAGTGAGTGGAGAAATGTCATCAAGAGAAGCACTAATCGGACTTAACGGTCTTGAATTAACACAGGCTTCGACTTGAGTCAATAGAGTAGCATACTCTTCAAAGGTAAGTAGGGTTTGACCAATCACTCTCTTGATATGAGCTTTGATAGATTTCACTCCAGCCTCCCATAATCCACCGAAATGAGGGGATCCCGGAGGAATAAAATTCCACGTGGTATGCTCATTAGCAAGCAACTCCGAAATTTCTCCAATCACCGAAGAATCTCTGTTTTTAAACATAAAGTCTAGCTCCTTTGAGGCTCCAACGAAATTGGTAGCGCAGTCGCTCCATATATCACTACAATACCCGCGCCGGGATGTAAAACGACGAAAAGCAGAAAGAAAGGCAGCGGTAGAAAGATCGCTTACCAATTCCAGATGGATAGCCTTGGTAACAGTACAAATAAATAAGCAAATGTAGGCCTTAGTGGTACGTTGACATCTACCTGGATATAATTTCAACGTAAGAGGACCTGCATAATCCACTCCACTATTGCGAAAAGGCTTAGTAGGGGTCACTCTACAGGCAGGCAATTGGCCCATCAATTGACTAGTCGGCGCAGCAGAGTACTTAAAGCATATCAAACACTGGCGAATAGCCTTTCGGACCAGATTCTTTGCGCCGATTATCCAATAGTTTTGCCTAACTGTATAATGAGTCAATTGTGGCCCACCATGTAATGTCTTAAGATGCGTGTCTCTAACAATTAACAATGCTAAATTACATTTAGAAGATAAAATTATAGGTGACTTTACATTAAATTCAAGCTGAGCATTATTCAAACGTCCAGTAGCTCTCAAAATCTGATATTCATCTAAGTACGGAGTTAGTGATATTAATTTACTAGATTTCGAAATATTACCTCCAGTCCTCAACGTTTCAATCTCATCATGAAAATAAACAGATTGTGATAAACGAATACAAATATTAGTAGCATGACTCAATTCCTCAACAGTTAAGTACTGAGGAAAGGATGCAATGTCAGATTGATTAGCCTTAGCCAGACGACGAGACTTACATATTTGATAAAACCTAAACACGTAAGCTGTCACACGTATAAGTCGTTGAAATTTGGAGTATCTGGATAAGTAGGAATTTAAGAAATTATTGTTAATATCAACTAAAGCCGAAATTGGTGTTTTTAGTTTAGTTTCAAGATTAGTGTCAGGAATATCTATTGTACTTAATGGAATAGCTGATTCTTGCAAGAAGTAAGGTCCGTGAAACCACAAATCACACGACTTTAATGATTCTGGACTTAATCCACGCGTTGCACAGTCAGCGGGATTGTCTGACGATTTAATATGATGCCACCGATCACTACTCAAAGCATTTAAAATTTCAGTTGTGCGATTCGCAACATAAGTTTTCCAGTTGTTGGGACTTTTCCGCAACCAAGACAAAACAATAGTGGAATCTGTCCAAGCAAAAACAGAATCATTCGAAACCTTTAAACTAGTTGAAACATCTTTTAATAGTTTAGACAACAACACAGCCCCGCACAATTCTAACCGAGGCAGTGATACTTGTTTAACGGGTGCGACCTTAGATTTTGCAAGAACAAGTGAAACGTAAATTTTACTAGCTGTGAAAACTCTAACGTAAACAACGGCTGCATAAGCCAGACATGAAGCGTCACTGAACCCATGAACTTCAATCTTTTCAGTGCCATCCAATTCAGTGTGTATCCAACGGTCTAAGTGTAACGTTTCCATATGAAGCAATTGATTTCTATAAGACGCCCATTCTGAAGCAAGGTCGGATTGAAGTTCCTCGGTCCAGCTAACGCCAGCCAGCCAGAGTTTTTGCAAAAAGATTTTAGCAGTAATAACAATTGGACTTAGAAATCCCAAAGGGTCAAAGATACGTGCGATATCAGACAGCACTGTGGTTTTAGTGAAGGGTCTAACTTGGTCTAAAATCTTTAAGTGTAATTCAAAAACATCTAAACGTGAATTCCATTTAACTCCAAGAGCCTTAATAGTATTATCTACAGTGATATCAATACATTCTTTTGTGACTTTGTCTGAATCAGGAATCTGCGCTAAAACCACTCTGCTGTTTGATGCCCACTTGTGCATGTGAAACTTTCCTTTAGCCAAGACCTCGGAAATTCTACTTTGTAAATATGCTGCTTTTTCCTCGTCATTCGCACCTGTTAACAGGTCATCCATATAGAAATCATTGTTAAGAATTTCAAAACAATCAGGATAAGACTTATTTTCATCTAACGCTAACTGCTTTAGAGTGCGAATGGCTAAGAAAGGAGCGCATGATGTTCCATACGTTACAGTGAGTAGACGTTTTTCTGTGACGCTTTCGTGGGGTGAGGGACGCCAAAGAATGCGCTGATAGTCCACATCATCTTTTGCGACCAATATTTGGCGATACATTTGTTTGACATCAGCGAGTAGACAAATCTTGTGTGTACGCCATCGAATTATCAAATCTCTTAAGTCTTGTTGAAGAGCTGGGCCTATCAATAGCTCATCATTGAGAGCTGTTCCACTTTCTGGGGCAGCGGTTCCGTCAAAGACTACTCTTAGTTTAGTTGTGGTACTGGACTCATTGACGACAGCGTGATGAGGCAAATAGTAAATTTTATGTGTAGCCTGTTCCTGGGAGTTGACATCTTCCATGTGATTGAGCGATTGATATTCATCAATGAAGTCACTGTATTTCTTTTTAAATTCAGGTTTACGTATAAATCGTCTCTCCATCTGCATTAATCTATTGTGAGCTATCTTACGTGAATCTCCAAGTCTTTCTTCATGAGAGTCTTTGAATGGTAGTCTAACCACATATCTCCCATCTGCTGTCCTAGTGTGAGTTTTTACATAATGCTCTTCACATTGCGATTCCAATAGTGTCAAGGGTTTCTCATGCGGTAGGTACTCCTCGGTCTCCCAAAACTTCCTCAACAATTGATCTATCTCCACTAGCGCTGACGAAACTACAATTGTGTGTGACGATAAACCTCTTTGCGATTTGGCAGTTCCGGACACTAACCATCCAATTTTAGAATTTTGGGCGATGAGGGAACCACATTTCTTAAGTCCTTCCAGTAAAATCTCTGAGTAAACATTTGCTCCCAACAAGAGATCGATTGGTCCAGGTTTGTGCATGTGAGAATCTGATAACTTAATCGATGTAAGACCTGGCCATTGTGAGATGTCTAATTCTCTTGTAGGAATGAGTGGTGTCAATTTAGTGAGAACATGTGCACTAACTCTAGTGACCCATGTCGAATCCAAAGGTGAGTAAATATCAAAGTGAACAACATGTCGTGATTTAACAGCTTGATTTCCTATGCCCGTGATATTAGTTTCTAGTAGTGTCTTTTTCAAATTTAGGAATTGAACGGCAGACTCGCTAATAAATGTGGCTTGCGAGCCTTGATCAACTAAGGCGCGTAAATGAAGGAGAACTCCGTTCTTATTCTTAATACCGACTTGAGCTGTAGCCAGTAGAACCTGTGTCTCAGGTGTGAACACTTTCATGCTTGTAATTTGTGCAGGTTCTTCCGAATCAGTCAATGCTGACTCTCGGTCCGATTCTGAACCATCAGCAATAGCAGTCTTGGTGATTAGATTCTCATTGTGCAACAGAGTATGATGTTTGTAGTTACAAGTCCGGCAAGTTGTACGCTGTCTGCAATTCCTAATAGAGTGTCCTTTCACCAAACAATTGAAGCATAGGTTGTTGTCTTTTGCGAATTCTCTACGCTGTTCCACGGTGAGTGTGGTGAAATCAATGCAATGACAAATGTAGTGATTTTTGTTGCAATATGTACATTCTGTGTTTATTTCTGTGGTGAATGTCTTAACCGTTTTATTCTTCTGTGTTGTTTGTGGCAATGTACTCTCTTTCTTGTCTTTTTTCTGTGTCGCTTGTACCATTTCTATGGCTCTAAATCTTCCTTCCAGGTATGTAGTTAGTTGACTAAATGTTGGCATATCTATTGATGCTCCTAGTGATTGTTCCCAAGCCTTGTGAGTTTCTAAATCCAATTTGGAAACAACAATATGTACAACAATAGGATCCCAAGTTTTTGTATCAATATCGAAATTATTTAAACTGTTGATGCACTCGTTAGTGGTGTCAAGTAACTCTCTCAAACCTTTAGGACATTCTGTCGTAAGTTTCTTTTGGTTAAGCAGACGATTGAGTACATTGTTAACAATAATTCGCTTATTATTGTAGCGATTAGTAAGTGTCTCCCACGCTTTTTTGTAATTCGCCGCTGTGACATCGAAATGTCGAAGCAACTGTTCAGCCTCTCCTTTCAAACTGGACCGCAAATAATGGTGTTTTTGAATATCGCTTAAGCCTTTGTCTTTATCAATTAAAGAAGTAAATAAATCTTTAAAGTTTATCCAGTCACGATAGTTTCCTGAAAATACTGGTAAGTTAATAGCTGGCAACTTTGGTTTGGATATGACTGCGCTAGTTGTGGCTTGTCCCGCTGGTGAGGTCATCGATGTGATTTGCTCTTTCAGCGTTGTTTTAAAATCCAAATATAACTCTTGTGTGTCACTAAATAATTCTTTAATAGTCTTCTTAGCTTCTGCAGATAATACTGATTTAAGAATGGCATGGTGTTCTTTTGCATAACAGTCCCAGTACTGCTCCAATAATTCTTTTCTTGTTTCTAAATAACTTAATGTGTGCCAAGACACAGAAGTTTTCTTGTAATTTGAATATAATCTTTGTATATCTTCATTTATATCCGTTAATATAGAAGCCATGGTAAACAACTATTTATCTTGTAAATTCCAAATTATTTAATTGCACTAAGTTAATTTTTATTGAAATATTTCTATGTGTCTGATCGTCCGAAATTTTACTAAGTCCTTTTAACTTCAAATTTTTATAAGTTATTTTTCACTTCAAATTTGGCTAAGTCTTTTTTGCACAAAATTCTACTAAGTCCAAACACAAACATTAAAATTTTACAAGTCTTTAACACTTCAAATTTTTCAATGTTCTTACTAGAGGTGAGGCATAAATATTAGATTAGGTGCGTGGATTAGGTATTTTTCGATACCAGTGCGTACCTAATATTTGGCACCCCGGATTAGGTATTTTTCGATGCAAGCAATATTCATCCTTAAATCATACGACGTAAAGTTCAAAATCGACTGAGAAGATTTTTGAATATTCTCGTCGGCTCTTGTATTGGATATGTACCTATCCAATACTTTCATCCATCAAAGAACACTGACCCTTAAACTAATTATTATAAGATAAAAAATCGGTTGCGAAAAATATTTGCTACTAGAATTAAACGTATGGATTAGGTACACTTTTATCAAATATTTTCATCTAAACAACAATGACCTTTACGCACTTTAAGAATAAGATCAAAAATCAGTTGCAAATAAAGTATTAACAATTACTGGGATTAGGTGTATTAGATTCGCTAGTGCAGCAGTGTTAATGACCTATCGTTCGGTTGCTTGTCCTTGACTCGTGAACTAGTGACATAATTATTAGTTCGCGTTGCATCGTGTTTGCGTATACTGCGTGCGATTACGTAATTGTATTTAAATATGTAAACAATGTATTCTAATTGCAAGATACTGTTTTTTTGTGTGCTTTACGTAGTACCGACTGCAAAAAGTGAATAAAACTTTTTAAACTTTATAAATAATAAACTTTTGTGTAAATGGTGTATATAAGTGTAAATATTGTTTTATTTCGATAAACTCTAAAAACTTTTTAATACAAGTGTGTTTAAATGTTCACATTGAACTTTATAAATGAAAATTACGTGTGTAGAATAGTTTAATTAGTGACAATGGCTCCTAAAAATAGCGTTGCCTGGGATCACTTTCTGGACATTGGGAACAGCACAGCGCAGTGCAAAATGTGTAAGACTCAATTGTCATATAAAAGTACTGTGTCAAATTTGACCAAACATCTGAAAAGGAAGCATCCATTAGTGATGTTTTCCGCAGCACGCGGAGGAATTAATGTGCCAGAAATGTTGACTACAGATAGTATGACACCTACGACAACAATGACCACTGAATCTGTAAGTACAATTTCAACTGCAACGTCCGCGACTACTTCAACAGTTAACACGTCGTCGTCTTTAGTGCGTGGTGCAGGTGGAGGAATGGCTAACAACACTATGTCAGCCTACATTATTTAAAAAAATGCAAGCAAATTTTTCTACTGTCAAATAACATATAAGGTAATACTCAGAGGCAGTACAAACAAAAGAAAACATAAAACAAATACAAAGGCAGGCTTATCCCATTGAGGTATGTTTGATTCTCGAAACAATAATAAACATTGCACCTAAAAGTAGGTAACTGATAAATATTAGCAAGGAGTACCTATTAGGAGCTTCGATCCAGAAATGTTATCTAATACACAGATTAAGGAACAATACTTTGAAGATCTAATACTATCGTGTTAGAAACAATATTGAACTTTACGATGTATGACATAAGGTTGGGAATTGGCTGCGAATGGCAGGGATTAGGAAGAGGTATTCGGATTAGGTATTTGGATTAGGTATTTTTTGGTATTAGTATTAGATAGAACAGGTACGGGTTTTACCTAATCCAACCCACCTCTAGTTCTTACCACCGACGAAATTCTGCTAAGTCCACTATAGCACTTCACTTTTTTGTCACTGGGTTAATCCGCTCGATTTAGGACCACTGTTCACTACAACACTAGAGGGCGCTAAATTACACTGCACTGATTTCCGAACAAAAACTTTTTATTAGAAAAATTCACATTGCCCTTATGAACTGGTAAAACAAAACCATAGCGCGTTCTTATATCGAACAACGCCATCTTGTGGCGGATCTTAGAACTAACCTTAACAAGCATACTACTATAAATAAATACGTTGATATGCGTTGCTTTTCAGTTATTTTCCCATGAAATATATTTTTTAATTTTTCGTCCTGAAAGAAAAATTAACTAATACATTTAAATTTTATCAGGAGGAGGATCGAACGATTTTTTTGCGTAGGTAACTTATTTTCATAAAATCTGAATTGAATATTTACACTTGCACAGTTCGCACCAGTATCATAGGTATATCATAATATATTGCGTATCCATTATATTTCGTTGTTGGATTAACAATAATATATTCATGAACCGATTTAATCGAGATATTATGTATGACTGATTCTGTTTTCTTTTTACAAAACGGTTATATGTATTTTGAAGCACATTTTATTTAAGTCACGAGGAAAAAAAGCAATGTAAATGTATTACCAGCGCCTTATTAATAAGGCAAAACCATAGAGGTGGGTTGGATTAGGTAAAACCCGTACCTGTTCTATCTAATACTAATACCAAAAAATACCTAATCCAAATACCTAATCCGAATACCTCTTCCTAATCCCTGCCATTCGCAGCCAATTCCCAACCTTATGTCATACATCGTAAAGTTCAATATTGTTTCTAACACGATAGTATTAGATCTTCAAAGTATTGTTCCTTAATCTGTGTATTAGATAACATTTCTGGATCGAAGCTCCTAATAGGTACTCCTTGCTAATATTTATCAGTTACCTACTTTTAGGTGCAATGTTTATTATTGTTTCGAGAATCAAACATACCTCAATGGGATAAGCCTGCCTTTGTATTTGTTTTATGTTTTCTTTTTTTTGTACTGCCTCTGAGTATTACCTTATATGTTATTTGACAGTAGAAAAATTTGCTTGCATTTTTTTAAATAATGTAGGCTGACATAGTGTTGTTAGCCATTCCTCCACCTGCACCACGCACTAAAGACGACGACGTGTTAACTGTTGAAGTAGTCGCGGACGTTGCAGTTGAAATTGTACTTACAGATTCAGTGGTCATTGTTGTCGTAGGTGTCATACTATCTGTAGTCAACATTTCTGGCACATTAATTCCTCCGCGTGCTGCGGAAAACATCACTAATGGATGCTTCCTTTTCAGATGTTTGGTCAAATTTGACACAGTACTTTTATATGACAATTGAGTCTTACACATTTTGCACTGCGCTGTGCTGTTCCCAATGTCCAGAAAGTGATCCCAGGCAACGCTATTTTTAGGAGCCATTGTCACTAATTAAACTATTCTACACACGTAATTTTCATTTATAAAGTTCAATGTGAACATTTAAACACACTTGTATTAAAAAGTTTTTAGAGTTTATCGAAATAAAACAATATTTACACTTATATACACCATTTACACAAAAGTTTATTATTTATAAAGTTTAAAAAGTTTTATTCACTTTTTGCAGTCGGTACTACGTAAAGCACACAAAAAACAGTATCTTGCAATTAGAATACATTGTTTACATATTTAAATACAATTACGTAATCGCACGCAGTATACGCAAACACGATGCAACGCGAACTAATAATTATGTCACTAGTTCACGAGTCAAGGACAAGCAACCGAACGATAGGTCATTAACACTGCTGCACTAGCGAATCTAATACACCTAATCCCAGTAATTGTTAATACTTTATTTGCAACTGATTTTTGATCTTATTCTTAAAGTGCGTAAAGGTCATTGTTGTTTAGATGAAAATATTTGATAAAAGTGTACCTAATCCATACGTTTAATTCTAGTAGCAAATATTTTTCGCAACCGATTTTTTATCTTATAATAATTAGTTTAAGGGTCAGTGTTCTTTGATGGATGAAAGTATTGGATAGGTACATATCCAATACAAGAGCCGACGAGAATATTCAAAAATCTTCTCAGTCGATTTTGAACTTTACGTCGTATGATTTAAGGATGAATATTGCTTGCATCGAAAAATACCTAATCCGGGGTGCCAAATATTAGGTACGCACTGGTATCGAAAAATACCTAATCCACGCACCTAATCTAATATTTATGCCTCACCTCTACAAAACCAACAATGGGAAATAAAAATGGAATTGAATTTGCTTCGTCACAAATTAACAAATATGTGAATCACAGAAACATAATTTAGCTACTTGAACTCATAAAATTTAGAATAAGCCAGATAGAAGTGCCACTTCTTTATGACGCTCAATACAACAAATTAAAGTATAATCCATATTATTCGAATTAGAAAGTAAATTCGATTTGGTAAATGATATCAATAACATCGATGGTGATATGATAATATGTTAGTCCGGCGACTCGGCCCGCGGGTCGAGTGAGCACCGGTCCGAGTCGCCGGGACAACAATAAAGTTTATGAAAATACCTATAGACAGTACCAATTTGACCAATTTTAAGTTTAGATTAAAAAAAATACTTTATCTACAATCATGTCGAAATATTCGAATTACGAATTTGAAGATGGTTTTATAAAGACGTACTTTATAAACGCACATACCTACATAAAATTAAAAAATAAAAGTAATTATTATAGTACTGCCAGCAGTATCATAAAATAACTTTTTAATTTTTATAGTACACTTTTACTTTTTAATTTATTAAATTAGGCTATGATTTTAGGCTGAATGTAGAAAAAAAAAGATGTTGAACTTGTGAAGAAAGTGGCGCACGCATTCTTAGTTTGAACTTAATTTCCCGCCATAATCTTTTCTTTGTTACTTTGTTTAATTTTAATTTAATTGTTTCTATGACTGAAGATAAAGTAGTGTATGCAACTGTACATAATTAGGCATTAAACTGAACTGACTGATACTATAGTCCGCAGTCTAGACTCAGGTAATAAAAATATTGGCATATTTCTAGACTTTAAAAAGGCATTTGACACAGTTTCTGTCCCTCTTCTTCTTCAAAAGCTAGAGGTTATTGGAGTTAGAGGATTACCGCTTAATCTTCTAACTGATTATCTTCAGGAAAGATTCCAGAAGGTAAAAATTGATCTTCTGGTTAGCGACCCACTTCCTGTCACCTATGGTGTACCACAGGGCAGTATACTGGGCCCTACGCTATTCCTCGTCTACATCAACGACCTCTGCCAGCTGCATATCCCCAATTGCAAAATCTATGCTTATGCAGATGATACTGCCCTGATCGTCAACGGTAAAACGTGGGACGAGGTGTATCGTGGTGCTCAATCTGCCTTCGATTCCGTCTCTGATTGGGTTAGCACAAATATGCTGACATTAAATATAGTAAAAACTAAATATATGTTTTTCGCCTTAAATAAAGCTCAATGGCCAACTGCTGGTTCAATTACAGCCCACTCGTGCAACAATATCTCGCCTCTCTGCACATGCTCAAAATTAGATCGTGTAGATACGATTAAATACCTAGGGGTAGAAATTGATACCGCATTAAATTTCAAAAGCCATCTGCAATCGTTAACTGCAAGATTGCGAAAACTTATTTACATATTTAGGAACCTAAGGCATGTAGCGAACCGGAAAATACTTAAAACTGTCTATCAGTCGCTCTGCGAATCCTTAATCAGATACTGTATAACCTCCTGGGGCGGAGCTGCGAAGACACATCTTATCGAAGTGGAACGTGCCCAACGTGCCATACTGAAAGTTGCAGCTTTCCTCCGCTTTCGCCATCCAACCTTCGATCTTTATCAAAAATGGGAAGTGCTTACAGTGAGGCAAATCTTTATTTATTCAACAATCCGCAAAATGCACTCAAATTGCAAATACAATCCTAATCTTTTTGAAAATAGAAGAAGAAGAACAGCTGTCTGTAACATTGAAATCTTCAATACTTGCTTTGCGCGTAGGTTCTACTGCTTTCTTGGCGCCTTTCTTTACAATAGAGCTAATCATCTTCTCACTATATATCCGTTGATAAGAAATCGCTGCAAAAAGACTCTTCATACCTGGCTGTTGTCTCTCGACTATGATTCTACTGAAAATCTCCTTCTAATTATTTCATAACTATTTTTTTCCAAATTGTTCCCTCTTTATTTTTAACACACTCATTCACTCATATCAAATACACAATCCTATACGTATACTACACAATCACCTCCACATCTCATCGCTACAAGTACATTCTACGCTAATCCTAGTTTTACCCACTTTGCTCTTCATATACTTTTAATTGTTGCTTATTATATTCTTTCTCTTACTGATCACTGTTCTTGCACCTACTACCTGTGTTATGCATGAGGTACATACATTGTATGATCTATTATAAGGGCGGAGGGAGCCTGGTGACCTGTATTACAGGAGGTCTTACCTACCTATCTCAGGCACCAGTTCTCTCCACTTAGATTGGGTCCCTTGCCTTGTACTTTCGCTAACAACTCAAATATTGTTAATTAGCCTAATCTGGAGAGAAAAATAAACGATTTATTTTATTAAAACACTCGTGTGATGTTATTATGAAACTCGCCTTCACACTCATGTTTTAATGCCTCTCATTATGAATCAGTTGCATAAACTACTATTATCTAATGAGATAATATGCCTTTCAGTAACTTGTTTTAGTAATCTCTTGTCCTAAAATAAATAGTTTATTCAGAAATTTGGCATCCACAGACAATTTTACATGTAAATTTTCAAAATACTTACTTCTACTAATATAAAAAGACATTGCATTTTCCGACTGATTATTTATCGTTAATCGCATGAGGTATCTTTTCTGTAGCTTTCTATTTTGCAATGACGTTTTCCTTCCTAATGAATGAGGAGTTATTTCAGTTTAAATAAAAGAGAGAATAATAAGAAACAGTACCTACGCTAAGCAAATTGGTGATCTTACTCCCGTTTTCCTCTTACTTTTGCTCCTACATTATTGTTTTGTTTGTTTGATTTTATTTTTTATTTATGAAAACAGCAAGAGGTCTCTAAAACCAAAACCAAATTTTGTCCTAATTACAAATGGAGGATACTGTTAGAATTATTTTTATAGTTTGCGATATGGGGCTACACTCCTATAGAAATTCAGGGAAAAGGGTATTTCCTGTATTAAGGGTATTAATATTGTTTTTGGGTTTACTATAGCTGAATAAAATCTTCGAACGAGTACTTAACAAAAATTCTAATATCCACTTAAATTTTCCAGGGTGCGAGGCTCATGAGAGCAACACAAACTCCTCGCGCGGAAGTCCTTGTTGCTCGAGGATGTGGCTCTATTATTATAAAGGCTAATGAGTTGAAAAAATCTTCTTCAGCTCATTAAAGTGTAGAATATTGATACTGATACATTTATGAGAAAAATGTAAGTTTGTTTTTGTTGCTTTATTACGCCGACTTTTCCCTGATACATATACCTACGAGGATCAACGACCATATGTCATATTGCGTACAAAATATGAGGCAGCTAAATGAAGGGGAGGTTTTTCATTAAGCTCTAAATTGCTCAGAAATATTTCATTTCAATCGAATGATTGGCTCAGGCCCAACTGAGTGCCGACGGACGAACGACATTCGATATCAGATGTTCGAGGTACATGTGCTATTTTTCTCCGTAAGAATACAAATGTCTTGCCAAATTGTCTACCGCAGAACTAGTCCAATTTAGAAAGCAATTTTCCCAACCAATTCGTTTCGTAAGCGGATCAAGAGGCCAACCTTGAATATAGCTATTAAATCGTTTTCGCCAATCCCACATTCATCTTTCTAAATGGATACCGAAGACAGCAAATTAGATTGCAGAAATTCTGTACCCGATTCTTTATTGTTGGCTAAACAGAATCATACAATCTTGATTGGTTTTTGTATTTAAATATAATAAAAAACAAAAAATAATAAAATGGATGTAGTGTGTACGGATAAACAGTCGGAACTAACTAGATGGTACTAGTAAAAAATAAAATAATCTATTCTCTCTATCAACTTTTAGTACAATAAAGTGCACATTCATGTTTCTCCGAAATATTCAATTTGACAAGTTTATTTCGATAAAGTGTCAAAAGCACAAATTGCCAAACCAAAACGAAGTCTGGGTATTTTTAGTTTAGGCCTTTGAAACTGCACAAATTAGCAAAACAAAAAACGGCCAGACAGGTCTAAAGTGGCCACTTTCATGTATCGTAACATGATCCATTTCTCATTTCGTAAATATTTAGAAATGAACTTAATTTAACCACATATAAGGTTCATTTTTTACTCACTGTCATCAAAGTGCCCGTTTTAGACAGCTAGTTTTCAAAGGATATTTGATGACTTGCACGGGCTAATGATCTCACATGACGTCAAAGTTTAAGGTCCACTGGAATCGCCCTTCAGATAGCCGTCACACCCTTTCATTTAGACCCTCGCAGCCCTTTCGTCTCGCCTGTCCCATTCTGATAAAAGGCCGTAATTAATGCTTGACATAGTTTTTGGTTTTGACTCCTTTGAGTTTGACTAAAGTTTCAAACTATTACGACATAAGTTGAAAGGATCCCTTTCAGACGCCTCCATTTACTAAGTATAAGTAAAGTTACTGAAAATCGGAGGTGTTTCATAATACTGTCGTGTTGTCGAATAAATGGTGTTGTTTTTAAATTAATTTTCGCCATGTCGAATTCTATAGTTTCTCTTTAGTCGTATTTCTTCATGACTGAGGGTCGTGGTCATTATATGGAATGAAACACACACAACGACTCTCATGGCAATTTTAATGGAGTGGTTTGCCGTTGCCTTCTCCATTTCACACACTAGCTGATAATCATCAATCAGAGTGCAGGTTTCCTCACGATGTTTTCCTTCACCGGAAGCAAGTGGTGGTCGATGAAAATTAACATGAGTCAGATTGGTATACAAACTCATGGGGCCCAGGCAGGATTCGAACCTGGGATTTTGTATCCACAGGCGGACGCCCTCACACTCGGCCACCACCGCTTCTATAGTTCATATAGGCATTCTATAGTTTATCTAGGTTTTATTCTAACTGAATACCAAATTTTATTTAACCAGTCCAGTGGGTCTCTTATAATAATATATTTTCAATAGTCTCTTGATATACAGCGGGGACTGGCGGCTTTTTATTCAATTTTCCAAAGTAAGCATAGAATGACTTACGAAATAAAAATCCTATCTGCGTGATTTCAAAGGAATTTTACAAATAACACGAGGAAGGCGCTTAAGGCAATATTTTATAAATAAAAAGGGGCTTAGGTATTATTATATTATGACATGGGACAATAACTCAGTGATAATAACTCTTCAAGATATTTTATTGTAAAAATAAAAGACAAAAAAAATCACAGAACTATTAGAAAACATAACAAACATACATACTGTAAAATTCACAAATCATTTTCCAGAACTAATTTTACTTACTCCGTAAAGGTTTTACAATCAAATGGTATTATAACCGTTCTAATAATCAAATAATGTAGGTATTTTATACATTGTTGTGGTAAGTATTTGTGATAATGTTTCAAAGGCAGGAAAAAATTAGATATATTTTAAATTTGTGACAGATAAGCATAAACACACAAACACAATGTAATAATTGTTTGTGATTAAATAAATGAAATGACCTGATGATGGCACATAATCATGTGCCAGCGCACAAATAAAAATATATATATCGAATGAGGATAAACTACAGCAACTCGTTGCCGCGTTACGGTCAACTATCGATAGTCAAACTATCGATATTCCTGCAACCTGCAACGCTTACTGAAACCTCCCTTTGTTGCCTCGAAATGCATAGGACTATAGGTTAGGTTTAGGTTATTTATAATTTGCTCAACAAAATTAATTACCTAATAATAAACATCGATCGAGATATTATGTACTACTAACAAACAAACAATAAAAGTTCAATTTGAAATCAACAATCACAAAGAGACACAATAAATCAACTCACTCTTGTGAATATGAAAAAATTACCATAGCGAGTTTTACGAATATTAAAAGCTTTGCTGTGCCATCTATTGATTTTTTTGTGAACCATTATCGTATGGAAATTGAAATATATGGAATTAAACCGGTTTTATTGAATTTCACTATGTTGTTCAGACAAAAAAGTTGCGTCTTAATAAGAATAACAAAAAAGTCAAATGACATTTTTTTTTTTTTTTTAAATAGCTGTGATATGAGATTTTTTAAATATATTTCCGCCATTTTTTAAAATTTCAAAAATCTAGCTCGACTAAAAAATTATATATAATTGCAGAACCTGCTCACAAAATTTCAGGAGAATCGGTTCAGAAATGCGACCTCTAGGCGATAACATCCGGACAGACAAAAGAATTTTCGGCTGGTGGAAACTGAGACGCTTCGCTCGCTTCGCTCGCTCGGTCAATTACCTTTTTTAATTATGTTATGTAACGTGGCAAGAAGCAAGTTTAGACTTATACAATACAGTTTACATTTTTAAAGTAATTTTTAAACTTTCTGAAATAAGTACCTATGAATTCTATTGATCTTGTTGCGTGAGAGAATATGTTTTTCAAACACTAATATAATTTAATAATTTATTTATTTATCTTATAAAATACACAAGTTAGATATATAATAAAATAAAGCTCTGAGCAAAAAAGTACAAAAAAGCAATCGAATACGTACATACGTCCAATCCGCTAGTACCCAAACTAGGCCGAGCCTGTATCTTAGGCACTAGGTCCTTCCTATGTATGTTCAGTAGAGTAATAGGTTCTCCTTAACAAAATTCCATTTTTGAATAACCAAATTATAGGTTAAAGGTCGTTAAAACACATCTTCTCTCCGTTATGCTAGAGAGTGGCTTATTTCATGTCATACTAGCGCCGCTATGAAAAATAAATTAATGATAAATTTTGAAGTGAAAGGGTACGCTATCAAAAATAGACCTCGATAGTGTGATGGTTGTTAGTATTTGCTTTGCTGATCCTCCTCTTATTTTTTTCTCTATAGCGTCTGCTCAATATACATGTTCACTGCCTGTCCAGCACCAATTGAGTCGCTCTTTCCATTTGAAAGAGATTTATTGGAACCGCTAAGCTGCCCTCAAATAGCGGTCAAAGGCCACATGTCGACAAGCTGCGAGCGCGGCGAAAAACCACTAATACAGGAGCACAGTTTAAATGTTTTCTACCTTCATAGCAATATTACATATTAATCCTAAATAAAAAAATAGATACATATGGACAAATCACACAGACAGAGTTAGCCAGTAAGTTCGACACTTGTGTTATGGGATATTAACTCAACGATTCTATATTTTATAATAAATATATTATTATAGTCATCCTCGTCAAACTGCATGACGAAATTCCGATCCAAATAATTAAAGATAATATTGACTTACTTGCAAAACCTTTAGCTCACTTTTTTAATCAATGCTTAGACGAAGGAGTATATCCAGACCAATTAAAAATTGCAAAAATACTGCCTATTTTTAAAAAAGGCTGTAAATTTAATGCCAAAAACTATAGACCAATATCCTTGTACCGGTCCTATCGAAAATTTTTGGAAAAATTGTCAAGTCGCAACTTGTACGACATTTGAATAAAAATAATATAATAAACAAAAGGCAGTTTGGTTTTCAAAGTGGTCTAGGAACAAAAAATGCAATTAACACTTTTATAGACGACGTACTTACGGAAATAAGTAATAAGAAGAGAGTTGCGGGCATCTCCCTTGACCTCAGTTCTGCTTTTGACATGGTGGATCACAAGATACTTCTAGAGAAATTAAAACATTATGGCATAATTAATAATACATATAATCTATTTCATTCTTATTTGACCAACAGAGCGCAATTCGTGGAAATAAGAAATACTGAAGCGACATGCGAAAGTATTCACAAATCAAAATTGACTAGAAACAAAGTTGGAGTCCCTCAAGGCTTAATTTTGGGTCCAACTTTGTTCATCTTATTTACTAATGATTTACTAAATTATCTCAAAATGATGCTCCCCGAAGTAAAAATTGTTAGTTATGCAGACGATACAAACCTTGTTGTGACTGGTGATAATATAGAAAACTTGACTGACAAAATTAATGAAACAATTAAAATATGTTTAGACTGGTTTCATAATAATAACCTTAAAGTTAACTTATCAAAAACTGGAATTATTCTCTTTAAAACCACTGCAAGGAATAAATAAACTCTAAATGTTACCCTAAATGGTGAAAAACTAGCTGTCCTTGACACAATAAAATTCTTAGGAGTTCACATAGACTCTCTATTTAACTGGAAGAATGAACTTAGGACAATCGACAAGTCAGTAAGCTCTTCTTGCTATACTATTAGGAGTTTACGCGAAGAACTCACAAAAGAGCAGCTCAAATCTGTGTATCATGCCTTAGTCGAGAGTAAAATAAGATATAGCATAAATTTCTGGGGTGGAAGCTACCAGTATAACATTAAAAAAGCGTTTATTGCACAAAAGCGTGCTATTAGAACCATCGTCCGTATCCCCCCCTGGGAATCGTGCAAGGAACATTTTAGAAAACTAAAAATATTGACTGTACCCTCTCTTTATATTATGGTTCTGCTCTGTGACTTATACAAAGATTTGTCTAGGACAGAGACTTTAGAGGAAAGAAAAACTAGAGAGAATACTAGACGGAAAGACCTAAAACAAAATATTATGCCTAGTCTAAATATTGTGAGGCATTCCGCGAAATATCAGGCAGTAAGATTATTTAATAACTTACCGGTGGATTTTAAATGTATACCAAACCTTAAGGTTTTTAAAGCCACATTACAAAACTTCTTATTGGAAAAATGTTACTACAGTGTGGACGAATTTTTTGACTTTAATAAATATGCAATCTAATTTAAATATTCAATTAATTTTATTCTTCTAATAATTTTTAAATTTAATATCAAATTGTTTATTATGTATTATCAAATTGTTAATTGTATTATTTTAAATTGTTAATTATGTCATTGTATTTTATGTATTTCCGACACAATATCCATTGTTCGTGAATAAATAAGTAATGAACAGCGAATATTTTTTTTCCTCTATTTGAAATAGAATTATTGATGTTAGCTAAAACATTACCACTTCATCAATGCATCAAAATCTCAAAAAAAAAAGCCTTGAAAATCCGCCGGCAGTCGCTTACTTATCAATAGAGCAAGATTACCTATGCTTTATCCTTCAAGCAGCAAGCGCTCGGATTCGGCAGTGTGGCTATTGTTCTTTAATTGTCTTTGTTAACCGCGTGGCTTGAAGGATTCATCTTTTTCCTTATAACTATTTATTTAATTTAAATACAAAAGTCAACAGAAAATAATCGCTGTAAAACTGATTCCAAGTTGGAAGGAGGCCTATGAGGCCTATACCCAGCAGTGGGTCACGGAAGGCTATGGAAGATGATGATGATTATGATATGCGGACCTTCTACGCAGGTTAATTACCAGAGTTCCCAGCATGATCGGCGGCGGCGACTATTAAATTAAAATTCATCGGCGATGACATTGATAAGGACGAGCCTGTTTAGTGCTCCTATGGCTCGCACCAAATACAAGAAAATTGCTCCCACTTTCAGAGCATTGTAAGTGCATAGCTTTCCCCTCCGCCATAATACTGCATAAATAGGAATTATATTTTATTCTAATAATTTAGACTATGCCGGTGGTATTCGCAAGGTCTACTGTTCGAAGTTATTACTTTATGTTGCAATAACATTGCAATACCCTTTTTACAGGCTCTACCGTACGGTCTCATCATGGCCATCTGCGGGCTCCAGATCTGGAGCCCGCAGATGGCCATGATGAGACCGTATCATGGTGCAGCCTGAAAACGCTCCTGACATGGACAGTGATGAATTCTTCAAAGATATGGCCGAGTTGAAGACTAGCAGCCTTTACTCCGATAGAATGAACGGCGTCATTGACGGCTGTGTCAAATGGGGATCCTCTGATCTTTCTGGTCTATAACTTGTTTTCTATTTTGTTTGTTGAATTCCAGGATTATGTACCTATGTAAAATAAAATAATAAGTATTACTTTTCTTTGGATTTAAAAAATCATATCTGATACTTGTTTTTCCACACTCACCTTTTTTAACATTATATCTAGTCTCAAGTAAATGAATGTGCTGCACTTGCCAAAAGTACTCGCCATTATAGCTTACCCGAGGATGATGTTACCCGCAATATGCCATGTGATAAGTCTACTCAATCAGGTATATAAAAAAAACAAAAACGCAATCAAACTTCCTGCAAAGTCAATCGTGTGCGCTCTGACCCAGATATATTGGTCACGTATCCAGCCTTTATTATGTTCTGCTGCTGTAATTTTCTGCCAAGCTAATAGCGACAAGGTAACTGTCATTTCCTCCGATATTAGTTTTCTTGAACGGGGTGATATCGTGAGTTGTATATTGTGAGTCATATTATTCACAGCCTTTTAGGAACTTGTTCCTTTTTACGGTTCCGTACCTCAAAAGGTAAAAACGGAACCTTTATAAGATCACTTTATTGTCCGTCTGTCTGTCAAACTATTTTTCTCAGGAACGCCTGAAGGTATCAAGTTGAAATTAATATCGAATACTCGGATCTACCGTCTCTTTCAGCAAAAAAATAATTAAAATTATACGTCAACGCGATCAAGAGATATTACGGTAAATGTGGCGATTTTTTGCATATTTTGCGATTTTAGGCAGCAATCAAAACCTATGGGGTACTTCCCGTTGACCTAAAGTTATGAAATTTGGCAAAAAGCAAGGTTTAATTGTACTTATATAGAAATAAATCTGAAAACTGTAAATATGTTATTGAAAGTCTAAAAAAAAAAGTGTTACACACTTATTTTTGCGCTGGATTCAGTATGAGTCTTAGGGATCGAACTTGCAAAGTTAAGTTTGTTTTTGAAACTAGTTGTACTTTTAGTTAGAGCTATAATGTGAGGTTAATGTGAGATGCTTTGCATGTACAGAATCCTCGGTGCGCGAGTTTCACTCGCACTTGGCCGGTTTTTTTTTCTTTAAGTACGTATTCATAATAATGTAATTTCATATCCTCTATTCTTATATCATACAAAAATTATCACACCATTGCGGCGAGAAGGAAAGACATTCATAAATAATTTTAGAATTTAAAGTTATGTATATTTAGTTTTATTTTCCAACAAGTATAAGAGAGAATGTGAACAAAAAGGCATTTTACCATTCATGATGATAACAACAAAATGAAAAAGATAATGAAATGAATAAACACATTCAATTCTAAATGCGGATTATGATATCTGTGTTAAAACTATTTCTAATTAGACAGAAATACGTCGTTGGCTGTGCTGTCCAGAGCACACCCGGCTTCAGATTATTTATGAAAGCAATTGCAGTTTGTACAGTAGCTGGCAAATGAAAAACAAATCCTTTGTAGACTGTGCTATGGCGCATTGTACACAACATTGGCTAATTTTATGACCAATACTGTGCCACGTAGTTAATGGTGACTAATTCAGAGTTTCCCTGCGTGATCGAATCAGAAATGAAGAGGTCTGTAGAACTAAAGTAACCGACATAGCCCGCAGAATCGCCAAACTTAAGTGGCAGTGGGCGGGGCACATAGCTCGTAGAACAGATAGCCGTTGGGGCAGAAAAGTTCTCGAGTGGCGACCATGAACCGGAAAACGTAGGGTTGGCAGGCCTCCCACTAGGTGGACCGACGACTTGGTGAAGGTCGCGGGATGCGCATGGATGCGGGAAGCGCAGGACCGGTCGTTGTGGAAATCCTTGGGGGAGGCCTTTGTCCAGCAGTGGACGTCTATTGGCTGAGAGAGAGAGAGAGAGATATTTATTCACTTGAATGGATCTGGGACTTTGTTCCCGTAGGAATTGCGAAATCCTCTCTTAGGGCACTAAGGAACCTACATGCTTCTTACGTCTTCGAGCAACAAGGACTTCCGCACGCGGAACGGAAACCTTACAGTTTTATTAAATGTATGGACAAATAAGTACCCAAAGTATTAGGTATATTATCTGAGACGCGCAATAAATACAAAAGACTAATACGAAATTGCTGAAACAAGCAAACCCCCCCCTTCCCCGGCACAGACAGCAACTCCTTGATTTTTCCACCTGATTACGTCTGCACAATAAACCTCCGCAAACAATAAATACAACAAAAGTTGAGCAAGCAATCTTGCAGAACGCAAAGATTCCGGTCTCAGCTGTCAATTTTATCGACTCCAAGAAAGGCAATGTTTTTTCTGTTTCAATTATGACCGATTTACCGATTTTGCTAGCGGCTTCGCCCACGTGAATTTCAGGTCATCAGTGCTTTTTCCCGGGATGAAAGGTTCCCTATGTCCTACTTTTCTAACTTTGTGTATGCGAAATTTCTGGAAGATTGGTTCAGTAGATAAAGCGTGAAGAGGTAACAAACTCATTTTCGCATTTATAATATTAGTTAGGATGGGATTGGGATTCCAACTCTGCCGTCAATAGGATAATTGCAGTTAGTATGCTCTAGACGATTTCGAGAAAAACGCGGTTAAAGTTTTGTTACGAAAATCTTAAATAACTCCTATGTTTGTTATAACACCATGATGGTTGATACCTTAAATGAAAGAGAATCTCATCACCTATCTATTACTTACCTTGGAAATCAATAGTAGGTAATTGCAAGAAAAATAAAGATATTACTTTTGTTATACAAAGTATCTTCTAGAAGCCTGAATACGGAACACTTAGCATATACACAGGAAGTGTGTTCTTTACTGTATATAAGCTTAGTTACCATACAAGGTTATGATTATCTATTTAAAGTTTATATTTTATCAGGCCGGTAATAAAACAACTAATAATTTTTTATACACATATTTTTTATTAATTACTTACCGGATTTCGTAGTGTTATTATTAGGGATATCTCACATAATTTGCTGCGAAATCAACGCTTGAATGACATTCTGAGAAAGGGACATATTTGTGAAAGTGACATTATGCAACTATTACCCTCAAATTTATTATTAGTTTTATACTAGTATTAATTTAATTTAAATACTTACTTACTTCTACTGTACCTACTATTTTTAAGTGATGAAATAAATAAACATAGTATCCTAAAGTGACATTTTTGAGAAAGTGACATTGTGCGAAAGTGATATTGTAATACAGTGACCAAATTTTTCACAATGACATTTTGCGAAAATGACATTCTGCGTCAAAACCTCTTAATATACTAATTAAAAAATGGCACGACTCAGAATTTAGTCATACATGCAGTAAATACCACTTATTGTTCATAAAATAATTGTAAGATCATAATATTATGAGTATGTACTTCCTCAGCAAGAGTACAGTATAGCTAATTTACTGCTCGCATGATAAGTATACCTAACCGATAAAGATACTTAACATATAAGTGTAATAGATATCATACTGTACTTATGCCGAGAAACTCTGAATAACAACTTTTGCCGTAAGTGTATTTACTGATATCATGCTTTGTGATGTAAAAAAAATACTTTACTTACTGCAAAATTTTAATTGTTAACTTTGGATCTAAAAACGATACAAACAAATGGGTAAGTTAAATAAATAAATATATACGGACAAATCACACAGATTGAGTCAGCCCCAAAGTAAGTTCGAGACTTGTGTTATGGGATACTAACTCAACGATATTATATTTTATGTCAAATACATATGTAGATAAACATCCAAGACCCAGGCCAATCTGAAAAAGATCATTTTCCATCTTGACCTGACCGGGGATCGAACCCGGGACCTCCGGTGTGGCAGTCTGGCGTGATAACCGTTAGACCACGGAGGTCGTCAAAAGTTACAGAGTTACGATTGTAGATCTCGTTATCGTGATCATGGCTGTATATTTAACTTAGTTTTGGCAAAAATCCGACTTACTGTAACTATGCTATTGACGGCAGAGCTCTTATAACGATGATCCCAATAAGATTACATGTATTTCACTAAAATGACGAAGTTTCATACAAACTTCTGTCCCTATTTATGACAAGTTCTTTTAAAAAATCCTTTCTTAACTTTCAAATGATACCGCTAGTGTGGAAATTTCAACGAATTTCGCAAAATGTTTTTATTCTTTCATGAATTACTACACATCTACTTCGGCTTCACCCGCTAATGTAGCTTATTTAAATCACCTCTTTCACCCTCTTAGGTATGAAATTCCCAGAATTCCTATCTTAGTATTCACTTACGTTAAGTTATTTGTGTGATTACGTGTCGTGCAGCGATTTTCATAAGTATCTATATCGATCAGTCAGTCAGTTATTTTATCACTGTCTAGTGGGAATTTTTTTGTAGAGTAAGTAATCAATGTTTTATAGAACACTCCGTGAGTCATACGGGCTCATAACTTTTTGATTTTGATTTTTCGATAGATATTTTATTAGCTAAAATGTTTATTTTCTTTTTTCACTTGCGAGCTTTGATAAAAGAAGAGAAAAGCCGTATGTACGTACATTACAGTGAATTGAATCGTGTAAGTATAGTTCGTAGAAGTAGTGTGAAAATATAATATAGAGTGACATACGAGTCACACAAATTTCCGAGAAATGCTCTCTGTGGCGGGCTTGCAGCGTGAGAGATGGCTTTCAATATCAAATTGAATTCCGCGGTTCATTGATTTTCAATTTGTAAAGGGACCTTTCACCGTTTACTATAGAGGCATTGAGATTCGAGCTGTAATAAATCTTTGAAATTTCTTTCCTATTTTTCGGACTTCTTATGGAAAAGAGATGAGAGTTTATAGTATCACTTATCGATGTTTTACTGATCAAAATATATGACTTTCATGTTAATAATAGGTTAGCCACAAATTAAAATACGTATGCATAAAATAAATGTGTACTTGGGAATTAAAAAACTCATAAAAAATTGCCTCGAAACGAGATTACATATTGACTTATATCAATATTAAAACAGTTCTGTATTCGTTCATGACTTGTTTCTACAATTCTCGTTTTCGGCATAACGCGTTGTACGTAAATTTACGTACATAAATACAAAATGAATAAAATTTGAACAATTCGATGGTTTATAATAATAATTATAACATTTATTTCAGAAAAATTGTATTATACATGCAAAAGTAGGAATAATAGCAGCTAGTTTGCAAGCTAGCCAAAAAGTCACCAATTAATTCAGAGGATCCCCCATCTGACATAGTCGTCAATGACGCCGTTCATTCTGTCCGGGTAATAGCTGCTAGTCTTCACCTGGGCCATTCCTTCCAAGAAGTTATCACTTTCCATGTCAGGAGCATTTTCAGGTTGCACTGTGATCACTGGGAGCCCGAAAATGGCCATGATGAGGCCATATGGTAGAGCCTGTAAGAAGGTTATACTTAAAATAAATTTGATTTTTAAGTAGTTAATATTAATTTGTAAACACAGTAAGTAAGTAGTTAATATTAACTTTTTTGGTCAATAAAGAATTTATTTATTTATTTAACTAATGTTTGGAGGTTTTATGAATGAATATTTCTCCATTACGTAAATTATACTAAAGTGATTTTCGATGTGAATTTGTACTAGTAGAGTAATTTTATTTTATGAATTCTAGAACAATATAGAAAAATTTGTATTGATAAATGTACATACTTAAACCAATACTTATTTTTATATTGATTAATTTGGTTGAAATTATATTTAGTTCTGAGGCATTATACTTCATTTATTTAGTTTAAAAACGTATCATAAAATGTTCGCCTTACCAGACGTATTTACGGTTTAATAAAATTTTAAATAAATAAATAAAAACAAACAGCAATGCAAAAGCTGTCAGAATAGAATTAAGTTTCTGTCTTGTTAGTTTTACCTAATTCAATATGTACCCACGGAAAATAATTTTGATTGTTTTACCTCACGCAGTTCATATTCAAAGTCCTTTCTGGGGTAAATCTTGTCGGGATCCAGCCTCAGACGTGTCAAGGCTTTCCTCAAACTATCATAGTAGTGGTCTACCAGGCGCTGGTAGAAGCGATCGCGGAATTGCTTATCAGAACCAGTAAATATGAAATAAAGTAGGTCGCTCACGCAGCAGCCTGAACGGATGGTCTGATAATCCAAAGGGATAAGGTCGATTGTCCAATCCTAGAACAAAAACATTGTGTACATATCTCAAAGAGATATTATAGTAAAAGTTGCCTAGTAAAAGGACCAATTTATATCAGTGAAGACATGGCAGAAGAACTATGAGACAGAGTGGTCGACATTATTATAATATCTAAAGTGCAATAACGTATTAGTTTTAAAATATACTGGTCACAGAACTAATATGTTATTACAAAACCAATATTTCTTTTTTGTAATCACGAAATATACCAAATATTTGGCTATCTACAAACTTTATTACCTTGTTTACTCTATGCATGATATTGCTGACTCTAAAATCACTATGCACAAGAACGGGCTTTCGATGTGGTTTGCTGTATTTTATCAAATTATTTTCAAAAGAGCATATTGTGTCAATAAACTTTTTTAATCTATCCTTATTTTCCTCTCTCGTCACTGATAAAGCAATTTCTGCAAAATTATTAAAACTGCTACTCATATAATTATATATAGGTTCTATCTTATTGGTATATTTTATTAAAATTTCATTATATTCTTCAGGGTTTTGTTCTCCGTATGCCATAGCTAGAGCGTGGAATTTCGCGAGAGTTTCTACAGCTTTGGAAGCGTAAGGCCAATCGATAGACTTTAATCTGTCAAACACTTCGAAACCTTGTGCTGCCAAATTTTCTAAAACAATAGTTTCTTCAAATGTATGTGGGTCATAGCCGTAGAATTTGGGAAATATGTATCTTTCTTCCACTGGAATCCCGCAATCATGTTCCAATTTTTTGAATTTTTGCATCAATTCTTGGTACACAAATCTTTCTGTATCAGATGGGTCAGCTGGTGTTGTAGCTGTTTCCATCATAGAGGATCGAGTGTTCTCACTAAAGTTTAACACTTTGGCAAATAAATGTAAATCTTCATTGTTTGGTCTAGATATAGTGATGTTATAGAGGGCCGATGAGTAGTTAGCTCCGCCGCTGGAAATAGGTTCAAGCTTAAACGTAGCATCCTTGTAGTTGTGCTCTTCAGCTATTTTGCTGAGTAGTTCACGTAATACTTGATCGCGGCCTGCCATTGTCGAAATCACTACATCACTTAAACAATATCACTGACGTGTGCCTCAGTTGTTGTTCTTATAAATACTGTTTTACATACTTGATATCATTTATCTTTTTGGTGATAACGATAACATGTGTTGTGATTATACTCTATTAATTTTAATCACAATACAGTTAAATTAAAGAAACGATTAGTCATGATGATAATATTTTTAGTAACAAATTTAGCAAAATTTTAATATTTAATTATTTAATCATTTCATAAATTGGGAAATTTACGAAATGATTAGTCTTATAGTCTTTTATTTAATAGTTTATTTTGTGTCATATTCCTTGCATGCATACCCCTTCATTTTACTGCATAATTTCATGCTCATTTTAGTAGATAAAAAAATCTGATTATAAACATTATTATCACAAGTTGACAACGTAGGTACTCTGATCCAGATGAAAGTACAGGTTATAAATGTGTATAAAATAAATTCAACTCTGTAGCTTTTCCTCGAAATTAGTATGACATGATCAAGTGCATGCACAAATCACACTGGCATGTCTTTATTGCAGAGGTTCTTGAGAAATGTACGTGGGTGAATTCATCCAGTACCTATCCGCAGCGAATTCCATCCTGTGATGTATGTCTCCATTCTTCACAATCACAGAAAACTGCCTTGGTTTATTTATAGGAATTCAAAGAAAAAATATTTCAATATAATACTTATGATGATAAAGATATGACGTTGAAATTAATATCATATACTTTTGATCTATGGTTAGTTCACTAATCAAAATATATACTAAATATAAGATAACTTTTACGGGATTGTTGGGAATTGAAGGTTTCCAAATAAACGAGTTGCTCTGAAAACAAAGTTTTTATTTAATACTAATTTATTTATTTATCTTATAAAAATAGACAAGTAAGACATAGAATACAATACAGCTCTCGCTATTTAATAGTACTTACATACTTATGCTTAAACATAACCACAATCATAAAACTTTTAACTTTATTTTACTTAGGTTTAAACTTTACTTTAGGTTTAGGTTAGGTTTATTTGGTTTTAAACGTTGGAACAATGGGCACCACCAACAAAACATACCTGCACCCTTATTTTTTCTATGGACTTTATTCAAAGTTACTATTTTGAAAGGGCGCGCGAGCGCGATATATAATTTGTTTACATAAATATAACCGTACGCCTAAAATTGCTTGCCTACTTTTGATAAGGACATATTTATTCCATGGATGCAGATTACACAACTTCTTCGCAGTCTATACTATATCCCATTATTTGTGTTTTCCTCGTTCTCATGTGACAGGATGTTCCACCCTGGGTAGTCTGGTAGTCTTGCGGTATGTCACTGGCCGGCGACCCATTTTTTTAGTAATCGACTATCCTCACCAAGTGATCGTCACCGCTTCTTTAATATGCCATTTCAACCGGTGGGGAAGAAAAAGTAGCAAAGGACCCCCTGGGCTCCGACGTATACGCTGTGGATGCAACCTGGAAAACGCTCAGATGAGAGAGACCATTTCAACCATGTGTGTCAAAGAAGATGAATAAAAGAGTCACACCAATAATAGTCTCAATCACATGTCAGTCCGTTATTTAGGGATCAGGATATTTGTAACTTCCTTAGACGTGTTCATTTCGTTTGTCAAAAGGTGTTTCATCAAAAGAAACATCTTTTGACGGCCAAAATATCATATTCTGTACAAAAGCGTCTCATTAAAGTATATATACCCTCCTTATGTAAGTAAGTAAGTAAGTATACCCTAAGTATGTATGTGTACCCTCTAGAAATTCTCTTACGAAATAGATACTCTACGAATATATATATTTCAAAGTAATTACTTAAAATAAGATTCAAAATTTAAACAAGCCAAAATACTTTAAAAATTATCACGACCAAAACGTTTTCTGTATGAAAAATAACTATGGAAATAAGTAACGTCTAAAAACGTTCACCGCACACTAATGTATAGAGTATTAGTGGATATATAGAATTTTCTCGCGCGGCACATCATGCCAAATATTTGTATAGGATCGAGGACTGCTCACGTCCTACCGCTTCTTATTCCATGATCTTCGCCTTTGCCTTCCAGCTAGGCAGTGCGATTGCCTAGATAATGTAACGCAAATATTTACACTGTTTGCAGAAAATTGGCCACTAAGCACTTGGGCTTTCTTTTTCGTCATAGACTGTAAAAAAGTCAATGTTGGATAAAATGCCTATCGGGAGGAAGATTGCACATATATGAAATCATTAGATGGGCATTCGGGTTGACGATTGACGAACGTAGTAGGCGGGCACGAAATTATTAATTAATTGCTGGACGCCCTACAAAATGTATTTTTCTGTAGTTGCACCCATGTTAAATACTTAAATAGAAAAATAATAGCTGTTTGTAATAAAAATTGTTGATGCTTATAAACTCTGTGCACTGTCGCATGGTAGCAGCGCCGTGTATAGCTGGCTTTACGTATAGCCATTGCGTTTGCCTCCTGGCAACATTGCGCAGACGGCTTCCGGCCGTCGACATTCAGTCGTCCTTTAAACGCGCGCGCACGAGGCCGTGTCGCATGATATATTGCGGTGCTATAGCCACCATCTTGTGTTGTTGCATTTTGAAGCCGCGCGGCGTGGCGTTAATTTTGTTTGTAATAACTGATTTGCGCTTGTGGTTATATTTCCCTTTTGTTAAATAACTATTGAACGTTTGTGTTTGTGAAAAAACCTGTTATTGTGACTTTTTCTTGTGAGATGCGAAACGTGGCTGCCTGGGGACGCCGAATCCTGTTGCCGAGTGAACCCTCGTGAAGAAAGCAAGGTATTTATTCTGGGGATTGAGATCTCAAGGGGGTAGTTTGGGTGATTAGGGACCAACCCCCCCCTCTTCCGAAGACACTCGAAGTTGGATCCGAAGATTAAGAAGATTCAGTTTGGTAAGTGGTTTGAATTGTAGTTATTAAGTTAGGTTAGTATATAGGGCCCCGTAGCTCCCTATATAAGCTACGGTGGTAGCAGTCTGCGTATAGCTTAAGTTAGATTCTAGTCGGACAAGCGTGGTGCCGCGTGGAGATTTTTTCCCGGTACTTATTTTTACCGGTGGGTTTTTTCCCGGTAAAGTTCCGGTACAGAATTCTTCCCGCCACTTCGTTTGTCCGGATTCTCTGCGCACAATAGCAATAACAAGTAAATGATTTGTAACAGCTATTAACATTTGTGTCAAATAAAGAGCATGGTTCTGAAAGCATAGTTACTATAAATTGGAATTTCCTTCATTCATTTTAACTTTCAATTGAATCAGTTTGTTGTAGAATTTAAATTAGTACTATGAAGACGTATATGTCGTAATTTATATATTGTATGCACAAATATTTTATTTCCCATTGAAAAGCAATTTTTATAAGAGAGAAGACGCGGGAAAAATATTTGTAAATAATTGGAAGTATTATTTTGAAATAATATACAGTAAGGACTCCACGTATATACTTATGTATTAAACATACACACGTTGGCTTATCTAAGAAAGTCCGGGATATAATGTGGCGGTATAATTTTGAGAGTTCCGTACCCAAACATCCGGAGGAACCCTATTGTAAGTTCACACAACAGCTTTTATATCACTCTTAGCTGTTACATATAGAGCTAAAATGTGAATAGAATTCATTTTATTGTAGACACGAGTAAGTACGCAAAAAAACTTTTTCTTATAAGGATTTTTGAAATGAAAGGTACGGTATTTACTTTTTCTGCATCTAAAAACGAAGTCGTGTTTTTTTACTTAGAAACAAGAACTGGTGAACGTACTATTATTGAAACACTATTAGGACACGATTATGACTTAGCGTTTGCAGAATCGACACCTAGGATTGATGGAAACATCGCCGATCTGTGAGGGGCAGTACCTAACGGTAGCATTGAAAGTGAATAAAAAAGGCTTTATTCACTTTCAATGCTTTCGGAAAAGAGGTGATGATGATCGCCACATCACATGTGTTTTAAAGATTACCAAGTCTCTAAGAAATATATCATTGCAGTATGACCATAGTCATATCAAAATATTTACAACTAGCTTTTGCCTGTGGCTTTGTCCGCGTGAATTTCCCACGGGACCAGTGTTTTTTCTGGGATGAGATGTACATGTACCCTATGTCCTTCTCAGTACTTCTAACTATGCGTATGCGAAATTTCAGAAAGATTGGTTCAGTAGATGAAGGTTGAAGACGTAACAAACAAACAAATAAACAAACTCACTTTCGCATTTATAATATTAGTTAAGATAGTTAGGATTAGGATTAGGATTCAGTCGTGTATTTCCTTGTTTCTGTAATCTGAAGTATAAATTCATAATTGTTAACTGAAAGGGATAAACCAAATTGGATTTATACGAATGACATTGAACTGGACCTCGAAACCGGATCAGCTAAATGAACATTTGTTTAATATAAAATAAGAACTTTGTCAACTGATTTGGTATTTTTCTCTGAACGTAGAGATTTGTAATTTTACAGAGAGATTCTTTATATAGCGTAAAGTGAGTGCTAAGAAAGGAATTTTTGAACTTCCACTCTTCAGAGGGTGAGATTTGAGGAAAACGAAATTCACGCTGGCAAAGCCAAGGGAAAAAATTGTTAAGATAAAATATACTATATAAGGCACATAGCTCGTAGAACAGATAGCCGTTGGGGCAGAAAAGTTCTCGAGTGGCAACCACGAACCGGAAAAAGTAGTGTTGGCAGGCCGCATGGATGCGGGCAGCGCAGGACCGGTCGTTGTGGAAATCCTTGGGGGAGGCCTTTGTCCAGCAGTGGACGTCTTTCGGCTGAGAGAAGAAGAAGAAGAAGTAGTTACCACAAGGTCTACGACTTCATGACTACTATTACCACACTAGTTTCGCTCGCTCGTTAACGGTTACCTAACCTATGTGTCCAGTCCACTCAAAGTAAAGTCCATTTATTCATAATAGTTCTATTATGTAAACAATCTTCACAGTACTTTTTGTTGAATTTTGTTGAAAATAAATCAAATATTAGTTCAAACCTAAACGTTCTAAAGTCAAACTTTTCTAAAAAGTCTATTTTAATTTATATTGTTGTAAAATCATAAAAAGACACGGTAAGATTGTTTACATAATAGGACAATTATGAATAAATGGACTTTACATGTTAGTTAGTAATATTACATTATAATTTTCGCGTAGTGGATTGACGAATTCTTATGTTTTTGTAATGGTGTTATCCATTGTTACGGCTCATTTGATTTCCAAGATCGCGTTCGCTTCCTTTTGCTTGAGAAAACATTATTACAATAGTCTTGATCAGTGACATCGCGTTGTTTGCATACCTTTAAGCTAATTGAATTAGTGACACGGTCCGTGCAAATTACTCGGGCAGTTTAAATTAACTTGTTAGGGGTAAGGGCGACTTTGGACGAAACTTCCCTAATTTTGCGAGCGCAACATCAAACTCTACTTCGCCTATATTATCCTGTTTGTCCCACGTGAATTTTCAACACTAATTAGTTTTGACGATGTTTATTTTACTTGAGTTTGCGCACACTACAATGATTTATGGTTGTGACGCGTTTGTGAGGGAAGGTCGTTTACATTAAGCTAGGGGCCCTTTTTGTAAACTTCTGTGTTTGGACTACCTTTTACTTGAAATTTCCATGTTATGGTAGTTAGGAATTTGGTTAGGAGTATGTTTTGTGTTTGGATTAGGTACTTTTCGTTTGGAATTTTCATGTCATGTAGAGTGCGGAATTATCATAGAGCTAGAAAATAAAATTTAATTTTACTTAAAGGCACAGACAGCTGAGGAAGCGGGATGTCAGATATGGTTTTTGCCTATGTTGGTGAAGGATAGGTAATATCTTCTGTGCAGTCAATTTTTTATCAAGTTTGAAATTTTTGGTGTGTTTTGGTTCCATAGAATTTGTAGACAAAAAATCTGTAAAAAAAAAATGAATTTGGAACACACTTTTATGAACGTTTTTGGGCTTCATTTGACAATCAAGTTTATATGTCTATTATAGAATGATTTTTTTTTCTATGTCTATGGGAATTATAATGAAGAGACTATAATATTGGCAAAGCAAAAGCAAAGCTAGAAAACGAAATATTCGTACAGAAGTGTTTGGGAAGCACTTTGGTTGTGCCATTGGCACTTTAGTTTTCCTTTGCTATTATGTTCATTCACCAAGTATAATATAATACAGAAAAATAAGTATAATAGAACACTTATTATTTACTGGCTGGTCTTATTACTTACGCGTGTACTATTCAGCTCAATCCTTTCATTCAACAGCCTGAGGCGAAATGTCTTGTAATATGTGCTAGGTATTTCTCCTAAACATATATTAGTATTTAATAGCCTTCTATATCCCAGTAAAGGCCTCTATCTCCTTCTTCCAAGACTCTCGAACTAAGGCTATATCGCGCCACCCTTTATCAAAGTTTAGTTCATCGCACCATATCATACTATTAATTAATAGGATTTATATTATTATTTATCTATTTTTTTATATATTTTTTATTTATTCCGTGGCCTAACGGTCATCACGCCAGACTGCCACACCAGAGGTCCCGGGTTCGATCCCCGGTCGGGTCAAGATGGGAAATGATCTTTTTCAGATTGGCCTGGGTCTTGGATGTTTATCTATATATGTATTTGTTATAAAATATAGTATCGTTGAGTTAGTATCCCATAACACAAGTTTCGAACTTACTATGGGGCTAACTCAATCTGTGTGATTTGTCCGTATATATTTATATTTATAATTCGCAAAAGGCACTTGCAGGACCATTAAGAATCCTTTATAAATTGGAGAGCATTGTGCTTTAATCGCCGATCGAAAGAAATTCCATTAACGAAACACCATAAAAATCTTTTCACATAATTTTCATTACTCATGCTTTCCGTTTATCCAATGAAAGAATTTTTCCTCCGTTTAATTGAATTTTTCGCCTTGACAGAAATTGATCGCTCTCGAACTTTCAATAGGTAGCTTTATGTTTCATTCCACAAACACTTAACGCTGATAATAAATCACTGAAATGAACTTTTGTAAATCTTCGAGAGCCAATAAATCATAACTAGTAAGTCACATTTGAAATTTTTACTTACTCATAAAACACGGAGTGTATTGTCCACCATGGATAGTAGGTAAGTATCATATAATCTGAGACCATGGGTAGTTTTTGTTTTCGGTGTCTTTTCTAGTTCAGGCATTCTTTGTATACCTAAGTAACATTGATTGGAGTAGTAAATAATCCTCTTATTTCTTGGAGAGGCTTAAGTTCTGTTTATCTAATTTATTAAGCTGAAAAAAAAAGATATAATAAATTTACTTTCAATTATACAAAATCCGATAATTATTACGTTTCTTATTGTTGTGGAAATGACTGCCCCTTGAGTACGAAATAGGAAAATATCCATTACCGGCCATACCCATACTGTTGATATTGTGTTATCCAATCATTGCTTATAATCAGAAGCGACCCGTGTTTGTCGATATGAACTTGTTTTGATCTTTTCCGAATTGGATAGGCCAAACGTGAGGCAACTTATAAGAACAGCTAAGACTTAAGTAGGTACCTATCTATTAGCTTTACATAGATAGATAGTCATTTTATTCCTTAGAATTCATATTCCATATGGTACAAGTGCAAAATACTCAGCCTGTTAGTTATCAATTTACTTAATTGTGGGCTTCCGCGCTAAAAAAGATACCTGTAGGGAAATACTGAGTTAACGCCGGATTTACAATCTAGAAGAGTCCCTTTATTACTAAATCTTAAATTCACTTATTACTAGGTGATTTTAGCTTATTTTTTTAATTTTATAGGTCTCGTTATAATCGTTGTTACAAATGGGGTATGTGAAAGAAACTAGAAACTAGGCTTTGTGATTATTTCGAATTAGCTGAAAGCCTTGAGGTTCAGCAAGGAGCGATTTTTCTGACAGCTAAAATAAATAAAAAAAATCAGTATAATAAAATCTCAACAGACGGCGTTTTATTGAAAGGAGTCGTAATAATGGCTGTACCTATATGGTGCGCTTTTTATTGTCAGCCAGAGGTAGAAAAAAATCACATAACAGTTTGACAGTTGCACAAATCACAATATTGATAATTTTTAGATGTTTTTTTATTAGGTTTTATTTTTTTTTAAATGCCAATACCGTGCATTTTTGCTTTTTGAATGGTCTCGCCTTTTACTAAGCGCCACCTATGAATTCATCTGGAACTATTTTTTTTTAAATTTGGGTCTCGGAAAATCCCTCATTGAGGTGTAACAAATTTTCGCATTTATAGCATTTGTAGGGCGTGAGTTATAATTGTAACGAGCTACGAATTGGATTGTGCACGACTAAAACTCGTATTTACCCGGGTTTTTCGGGGAAATGGTACCTACTCCCAATAAAATAACATTGTAGTACACACTGATTAGATAATCCCAAGTTTTTGGAGTAAACACGCGAATGTGATCGGATGCGTCGACAAGGCATTTACGACTTTGCCCCTATTGTTCTGTTCCCAGTTTCTATTTGTTTTGCGACTAATTAGACGAACTTTCGGGGAGGAACCTCCCGAACAAACGGTTATCACGTTTCAAAGACGTAAGCGAGGGACGCTAGATCGAATTCTAGAATAACTTTATTTTCGTAAGTCTTTGGTTAGCAACACTGGAGAGCCTGTACTATAACTGGTTTTACTCTATTCATTTGCTAATCTTGCCCAGCGTATCTGGGACTGGTACCTGTATGTGGGAGAATACACACAAAAAAAACTACAAAATATCAAAAATATATATATTGGATAATTTAGGTAAAATAAAACGTTTAGTACAGAATATCATTTAAATATTAATTAAATAACTTAATTAATAACAGATTAAACTGACATTATTACCTGCGGAAATTCCATCCAAATAAATAATCACAACAAGGGAAAATCGTTATTCAATTTAAATATCATCCCATTTTAACAATATTTTTTAACATTTATTGATAATTGATAAATTTCATATTGCTAAAAATAGAAAATAACAACAAATAACAATATCAAAAATACAACCTGACACAATATCGTAGGGACAGTTCAGTGCAACAAGCACACAACTTGCCGTGTCCGCTGCCGGACAACAACTGATCTGTCGAGAGATCGTGCCCCACTTTATAAGGGCGTGTTCGTCATAGGCGGTGGGGGTAAGAAACGACCGTTTGAATGAAAACGGTTTGCATTCGTTTTCGAAAACAGTTTTGAATTTAAAAAAAACGAGTGACAACGTTTTGTTTGTTTATTTTAATATTATCCGCCCACACGGCCATTCTGACGAGCAGCCTTCATGGCTTGCGATATATTCAAATATTAAATAATAATATAGCCAAATCGCATGGCTAAGTTTAACATAAAATACAAATCATTCGGATATCTTAAGTATCCATTACATAGGTGTTAAATTACATAACAAATATCAAATCACATGATATAAGAGTATTATAAAGCAATAGTCAAATCACATGACCTAGTAAAACTATGTGCCAAATCACATGGCACTGGCCAAATCACATGACCCATATGCAATTGCCAAATCACATGGCAATGGTCAAATCACATGACCCATAATTGCAATTGCCAAATCACATGGCAACGGTCAAATCACATGACCTGCAATTGTAAATGCCAAATCACATGGCAATGGTCAAATCACATGACCATGGTCAAATCACATGACCCACAATTGCAATTGCCAAATCACATGGCAATGGTCAAATCACATGACCTGCAATTGTAAATGCCAAATCACATGGCAATGGTCAAATCACATGACCAATAATTATAAGCGCCAAATCACATGGCGATGGTCAAATCACATGACCAATAATTATAAGTGCCAAATCACATGGCGATACCAACTATCGAATGAATAGACAAACGTTGGCCAGGCGTTGTCCATACACACGATAAATTGGTATATTTTACAAACTATCTAGTATTTAAGGATACTGTTAATACGTTCCCTAATTTGGGAGCTACTAGATAATAAATAATAATAATAAATTAATTGCTAATTGTAGTGAGATACGTACAATTCATTGCATATATTATACGGTTTGAAAGTGTATCTATCACTTTCATTTGCGTATTATAAATTATTAATATATTGTGAGGACGCATGGACCTTTAAACTTGCTGCCAAGTTTATTGGTTGCTCGTGGGTTCATTTATATTATTTTTATTTAAAACTTTATTGCACAACATTTTAAAAATTATGTACAAATGATGGACTTAATGCCAAATGGCATTCAACCATTAAACCAAACATTAGTAAGATGGTGCGATAAAGGTCAATTAAAAGGGTTTCGCTCAACTGAAACCATAACACGAATTTTAAATGATTTAACTTTGACTTTGTTCGTCAAGCGTCCTTTAGATGCTGAACCTCGTTGATCCATTTTAACGTTTTGCTTGTTCGCGACTAGCTTCAAGGTCCAAGCGTTCAACATCTTTTAACAAGGCAGATATAGCTAGAGGCGGCCGATTACAACCCATCAAAAGCTGGAAGGGTGTTTGACCAGTACACTTGGTAATATTGTTATTAAAATCTTTAGAGTTTTTATACAAATACGTTCTGCTGAAGCTAAATCAGCATCTTTGTTTACACAATTGTAACAGGATCTTTTAAACAAATAGTAAGTTCACTTATAGCGAGCTACTTTACTTTGAGTTGCGTTATTGAGTAATGTAAATTTCTAGTAGTTTCAAACTACTCAAGATTTATCATTAATAGCTAAATGATCAAGTTCAAACTGTGGCACAAGGTTGAAGTTATAGCAATCCTTGGTAATTTCTGTAGAATTCATTGTAAATATAATCTTTAAGCCCAGTTTTCAAAAAGAGATACTAAGCAGAACGTCATATGGTATATATTTATCAGGGACCAGAACAAATTCTAGGTTTGAATAATAATTAATTAATTCTAAATAATTAATTCTAGGTTTGGGCCATTAACACAGAAAAAGTTTTACGAGAGAAATATAATTTATATATTTATTTAAATCTCCAATACCGCGCAACATAATAGTTGCAAATATAATTTTGTTTTGGATCAAGTTGTCACACATCAAAGAACATTAGGCACCACTATCCATTAAGGACAAGGATTATTCTGATAGCAGTTAGACAACAATGATTAACTTAATACCAGGGTATTAATATTAAATGGTTTCGGTTTTTTCATTTTTGCATTTATGATTTAAAAGTGGAAAACACTTTTCAAAAGAATGCTTCTTTTTATTACAAAAAGTGCGAGTTTACTGGAGTTTAGAATCTTTTGATGTAGGAGTGCCAATTTTGGCGGTTCACTATAGTTGGAGGTAATAGATTGACAATCTTTCCGTAGACCGGCTTACGACATTTGTAAGAGTATTTTTATTTACTTTACATTATTTGGTTTAATACGCTTCAACAGAAAGTTGTGATCAGTATTTTAAGCGGCAATGAGGCTTTGAATTACCAGTGGCAAATTTTAGGTGTAAGTCTCAACAAATCTGAGCGAATACGAAAATCAGACATACCAGGAAGTACTGCCTCAACTAGCCGTTGCTCGGTCACACCAATCACCTTCCGCACCAACTGCCATTTTCGCATTGCGTATTCCGCTTAACTGCTAGCCTGGTCGCTGGTGTACTCGATGAACAGCATGAGGTCATCATAGTAACGCGCTTCATCTGGAAATATTTCAACAAGTTTCCTTGAATTCTGGCCAGTAACCTGGTTACTTACGTTTTAGTAACCAAAGTAGTATAATTATGTCGTGCCCACTCGGCGACACGTCCACACAGGTTTCTCCTGGCCAATCAATTCAACAAAAATCAACAATTTATCTGAAAATTAATTGATATTCCTTTTATAAATCTTTAAGATTTTTACACCATATTTGAATGGTATCTGAACGATCATCAGAATCAAATACAAAAACAAAATAATATCAAGGGTTCGCATATGGAAAACAGGTTTCAGATTAATATTAAAAGCATTTGCAGTAGTCTGAATAGTAATAGAATACCTAATAAAACGTTTATTAGATATGAATAATCGTTTCCTGCATCATGCTATACATAAAATTGAATGGAACGAAACCTGTCCTTGCATCCTGGGCACTGCTAGTAGAACAGCCTGGAGCTGCATCACTGTAACTGCCGAGGTGACAGGCAGTCAGCTGCGAACTCGCACCGAGGATAGGTGAAAGCGGCGCGGCATGCTGAACAGCTACTGCAGCTGGATCGCCCTGTCATGCTAATGGGCGTTACCCGGATGATGTTACAGTAGATAACTGCATAACCTGAAATCATAAACATTGGTAGGCGTAGTTTCGGTATTATAACGTAATCCCACTTCTGATGTGGGAGAATACACACAAAAAAAACTACAAAATATCAAAAATATATATATTGGATAATTTAGGTAAAATAAAACGTTTAGTACAGAATATCATTTAAATATTAATTAAATAACTTAATTAATAACAGATTAAACTGACATTATTACCTGCGGAAATTCCATCCAAATAAATAATCACAACAAGGGAAAATCGTTATTCAATTTAAATATCATCCCATTTTAACAATATTTTTTAACATTTATTGATAATTGATAAATTTCATATTGCTAAAAATAGAAAATAACAACAAATAACAATATCAAAAATACAACCTGACACAATATCGTAGGGACAGTTCAGTGCAAGCACACAACTTGCCGTGTCCGCTGCCGGACAACAACTGATCTGTCGAGAGATCATGCCCCACTTTATAAGGGCGTGTTCGTCATAGGCGGTGGGGGTAAGAAACGACCGTTTGAATGAAAACGGTTTGCATTCGTTTTCGAAAACAGTTTTGAATTTAAAAAAAAACGAGTGACAACGTTTTGTTTGTTTATTTTAATATTATCCGCCCACATGTACGCTAAAAAACCTCTGACGCAACAGATAATGCTGTATCTGTGGCGTCATATTGGTCTTCACAAATTTGACCCGCCGAGTCGACACGCTAAGAAGAAGAAGAAGTAATTTCATCAATTTTCTTTCAGTGTTTATTCATAATTGACTGATTAAATGAGTAGACAAGCAGCGCTTTTGGCATTCGCTTTCGCTTTGATGACGAAATAATTTTTTTTCGTCATCTGAAGACTCTATTACAAATTTAGTTATCGTGTCACTACAAATCGATGTAATTGGCGAAACCTCGGACTATTTAAATCGCTATATTAAAAATCTGTTATCTTGAGTTGTTATATAAATCTTGGGGTGACACATTGGGAACAAACATAAAGGTTTATTAAATTTTCAGAGTACCAAGTAAAAAGAAAATAAACAAACTAACATTATTTTCAGATCGATCAGAAACTCCGCAGTATCTTTGCTTTACTTTTAAAGTGTATTTAACTTTTCTGATGTAATTATAACTGTATCTCGGCCTTTCGAACTCCAATAGCACAAGTAACTTGGAATAACAAGAATTATATAAAAGCTTTCAGCGGAATTGGATCTTTCAAACTGAACTTTAGAATGAAAGAAATTTATGAAAATTCCGTTTAACAAGTTGGTACAGTTTTAAAGTTTCTTTTCTACATGATATTTTTCCTTACTTCCATGCTGGTCTGGGAGCGAAGAAAAAACATAGAATGTGCCAGCTGCTTCTCTTCCCGCGCAGATTGTAAAAGTCAAAGGAGGGAAAGGGCTTTAAACTGAGGATTCCTCCACTCATAGGCGATGGGCTAGCAACCTGTCACTATACCTAAATCTCCATTCCATCAGAGAGCCCACTATTCAGCTAAGCGTGGCCTTCGCTTCACGACTCTCGGCTCTGTCTACCCCGTAAGGGATAAAGACGTGATTCTATGTATGTATGTAAGTATTTGTCCTTATACTGAAAATTTATTTCATTTGCTGAAATCGTCAGTATGGAATCCCAACGCGATGGTTTGGATGTGTGTGAGGATGTATGCTTGTTGCTCAATCTCTCAAAATATAAATACAGGGCGTTTGGGTAAGCACCTGCATTTTGTCAAGTTCATATTCATGAGTACTTTCACCCCTAGAGAGGATGCAGGTGAGGCCCTGTATATTGTGTCTATATCACTTTACTTCTGGTGCAATAATGAGTATATCTATTATCTACCCCTTGGCATCCATAGCATCATAGAGCAACACGGACGGACTCCTACAGCGTGCGGAATTCCATATTGCTCACAGCATAGACACGACCTTAGCGCGCAGTCAAGAATTTAAAATCTTTGTTGGCATCATATTTATTTTTTCAAAGTTCTGTGGCTATGACACATGGAAGTCCACCTAGCGACAAGTTTTATTGATACGCACAAGATTTTTGTAGAAGCGAACTAGTGCCAACTGTTCAAGAATCCGTGATGCGTGAATTGAATTCTATTGAGTTCTCTCGCTACCACATAATCAGAATAAAACAACTAGAAATGAAATGATATCTGTTTTTATACGACTTATGTCGCTAGCACTCTTAAAAATAAGTGTAGGTATGCGATACGTAATTTATATTTCAAATTCGAATGGAAACTCGATTCGATTGAGTGTGTGCGAGTGAGTTTTAAGTACATTCAGATTCAAAAATACCTAACCCTCTTGAGATAAGGGGGGCAATTCAATTCAATTTATGTATAAAAACAATATCTATATATAACTAGCTTTCGCCCGCGGCTTCGCTCGCCTGAATTTCCCACGGGAACAGTGCTTTATCCCGGGATGAAAGGTACCCTATGTCCTTCTCCGTACTTCCAGCTATGTGTATGCGAAATTTCAGGAAGATTGGTTCAGTAGATAAAGCGTAAAGAGGTAACAAACAAACAAACAAACAAACTTACTTTCGCATTTATAATATTAGTTAGGATATATATTAAAAATGTATATATATTAATACAATTCCTTAAAAATGTATATATATTAATACACCACATATTATCGAATAAATAATGTCAACTTAAAAAAAGTAAAGTATAAAAAAGTTAAATAAATTGCGTAACTCCTGAAAATCATTAACTGCATTACAATATTTCTCCAGAAACAGCTTTCTTAGTCTTTTCTTAAATATTGATAATTTTCTAATACTTTTTGGCTCCCTTGGCCGATTGCCCTTGGCAACTTATTAAATAACAATACGTGCGCGGACAATGTTGTAGAACATTAAAGCCTTGATGTAATAACTCTGACCAGGTCCTTAGTCCTTATCCTTTCTCTGCATCTGAGTGTACATTTCGGATTAAGATAATAATATTTTCGAAAAAAAGATATAAGCAAGCAAAACCGCGAGCTATAGGTAGTACAATTTTTGTTATCTAAAACGCCGCAATTGAAGGATTCCTTTTATTTGATTTCCCACGGCATTTTTAAGTTACAATATGACTTTATTGACTAGAGGACGCTTTTTTAAATTTGATACGACTCTACACATCCTTTATTCAACGTACGACCAATATACAAACCGGTCAAAATCATAACCCCTCCTTTTCGGTTTGCCGTAGTTGGATAAAAATAAGATGACATCGAAGTTACTTTTGCTTTAACCCATTAGTTATTTACGATTCAAGAGAGACACCAACAACATCCGGCAATATGTCCAGAATTATGGTAGCTACGTGCGCGGTGCGGCACAATAATACAATATTTCACGGACTTTGAGACATTCTGCCTAGTGATATGAAATATGACGCTGATATTGAATGCCAGAAGAGACAACACGAAGAAGATACAATACATTAAGTGAAGATGCACAAAAATCTGAATTAAGTACCTATGCAACTCTCTATGAAATCCTAACTAATATTATAAAAGTGAAAGTGAGTTTGTTTGTTACCACTTCACGCTTTATCTACTGAACCAATCTTCCTGAAATTTCGCATACACATAGCTGGAAGTACGGAGAAGGACATAGGGTACCTTTCTTCCCGGGAAAAAGCACTGTTCCCGTGGGAAATTCACGCGGGCGAAGCCGCGGGCAAAAGCTAGTATGTTATAAATACAATTAAGTTAACCACTTTCCACACCTGTATCGGGTCTCTCTCTCTCTCTTTAGTCGTATTTCCTCATGACTGAGGGTCGTGGTCATTATATGGAATGAAACACACACAACGACTCTCTTGGCAATGTTAATGGAGTGGTTTGCCATTGCCTTCTTCTCCATTTCACACACTAGCTGATAATCATTAACCAGAGTGCAGGTTTCCTCACAATGTTTTCCTTCACCGGAAGCAAGTGGTGGTCGATGAAAACTAACATATGTACATGAGTCAGATTGGTATACAAACTCACGTAGCACGGACAGGATTTGAACCTGGGACCTTTGCAGCCACAGGCGGGCGCCTTAACCACTCGGCCACCACCGCTTCAATCCGATTCTTCTATTATTCAACGAATGTAAAATTATACGAAGTGAAAATCTAAAACTAATATCCTTAAAATTGGAGCCAAATGATACTCAATTATTTTACTTAATTAATTTAAAAGAAATAAATTACATACCACTTAAAACTATCATCACAGGAAATCTTATGTCTTAAATTGTCAATGTATTTATCATTTTTAGACATTAGTATGATGCAAAACAGAATGAGTTCTGTTTTTGCGTTCAGAATCCTAAAAACGAAAAATAATTACGACATAATCAGCTTGGCAAGTTATTGTACCCTTGTACATTAATTGAGGTTTCGCGTGGAAGCCTGACTAACCCCAATTGTTTGTAAACAACCAACACTACGACCATGTGCTTTCTACTAAATAACATGTTGGATTCAATTTAATCTAGCGAGGTTTATAATATACTTGAATAGATTTGTATAACTCGCTCGTTGCACATACACAAATCTATTTAAGTATATTATAAAAAGTTGACAAGGCAAGATCTTCCATTTAAATAATTAAATTAATTAAGCCTTTAACCTTTTGGGTTGAAAGCGCATTTTTCTGGGAAAAAATACATATAATAAAACTGTAACTGGTCTGTGTCTGTACATAGGAGACATTTAAAAAAAATACTACTTATAAGGGGTCTTCATAGAGCCAATAGAAGCGAAAACCATTTTTTTTTAAATTTTTGTCTGTCTTTCTGTCTTTCTGACTTTCTGTCTGTATGTTTGTACGCGCCTCACGCAAAAACTACTGAACCTAATTTGATGCGGTTTTCACTGTTGTATTGTGGAAGGTCTGACTTAAAATCTAGCGTAGGTTTCATCTTGATACGTCGCTTTGAACCCGAGATATAAACATTAGTAAATAACGCGCGAACGAAGTTAGATAAAATAATCTTTAAAAAGTAATGTGCTCGTATAAGCGATACGTGTGCATAACAAATTCTCCATTTCATTTGAATATCTTCAGCTGTTAAAGCATATTTGATTGTATTAAACAAGCTTATTATTATTAAAAAATAAAAAACATGACTGACAACTTACATACATAGCCTATGTCATTCGGGCTAATGCAAGGAATCTAAAAATAAAATCTGTTAAGCCGTTATGCCGAAGCCTTCATCATCATATTCCTCACCTTATCCCGTCATCTGGGGTCGGCGCAATATGTCTTATCCTTCCACACGTCTCTGTTTCCCGTCATACCAACATCCACTCCCAACCCCTTCATATCGTCCCTCACACAGTCCAACCATCTCTTCTTTGGTCTCCCTCTTCCCCTGTAGCCCTCCACCTTCTTATTTAATGTCTTCTTAACTAGATGTTCGTCTTCTCTCCTCATAACATGACCAAACCATGTCAATCTGTTACTTCTTACCTTTTCATTGATAGGAGCAACCTTCAAACTTCCTCTAACATATGCCTCGTTATGCCGAAGCCTTATGGTGGAATAAAGAAATTACATACATACATACATACATGAACCCTGAAAACATAACACTCCTTTTTTGGTCAGTCGTGTAAAAATACATATGTTTTTCTTCGATTGTCTTGAGCCACGATACTTAAACTGTCTTACTAATAAGAGTAGTAGAGTTATTTCAGTAAGAAAAATTGGAATGGAATTAAATCAGTCTCTGTAAACATTTCACGTAGAAAATATGAAGTGTATTAATCTGAGGGCATTTTCCGTACGTTGCTTTTAGTGTGATGAAAGTTGCGCAGGTCCCCTGTGCAGTATAAGTCCATTAGCAAATGGGTATAAGGGAATGAGCTCGTTTTTAATTTCGTCGTCATGTTTATAATGTAATAAGTAATATTTTAATGTGTCCCTAGTTAGTTAGAATTTACTTGATATACCGTGAAGCCCCGTCGCAGTGATTATATTAAAAACTAATCTGTAAAAAGTTTTGACGGAAGTATCATTAGGCTAATGTTATTTTTCATTAACCTCAAAAGTAAAATTTACGTTCCCGCCAACATAACATTAATAGTACCTTTTAATGTTATTATTATGGTACATTCCTTACTTGATAAATATGATAAATCTATCTTGTGGATGGTGCCCGTGCTGTTTTCAAGAGGTCACCAGTATGGTACTAGGAATATAAATAAAAAGCCTAGTCCATTAAATCTTATATTGGCACCAGTCAGTCATATGAGTACACGACATTGCACAGAAAAAGAAATTCAGCCAGAGCGCGCAGGTGGAAAATAGAAATATAGTAAATTAATAATAATAAATTCTTTATTGACCAAAAAGTTACATTAAAAAAAACAATATTTACATCTGTGCCTGAACTAGGTATAAAACCTGTTATTCAGGTAACAGTGCTCCTTCCTCCGAAAATTACAATCAAGTAACATTACGAATTAATTGAATATTAAGCTATTACAAAATATGCGGTAGTGTAAAGTGAACCTCTCTTTGCGTAGAATGTATAGTAAAAGGTAAGAATAAATATATACAAATGTAAATAAAAAGTATCAAAATGTGGGCACGCCCCATTATAATTACAATTAAAAGTAAACTAATTTATTACCTATGATAAACTTTCATCACACACAAAATAAAATCGATGGAAAATTTATCTTAAAGAATAAATCATGGTATGCCAAGTCAATGTTGCCTATATGTACTTATATAAGCATAAATTTTCAAATCAGATCAGATTGAATCGTTTCATGCATAAATAATTCCGTAATTTCTTCCTATTACCAATCAGTATTAATCAAAAAACATTTCCACTCTCCGATTATACAAAATATTAAAATTTATTTCGCATTGAAATATCGGGCTTATTTTGTTTAAACCCGATATTGCTTGCTTGGAATATCACGAGATACCATCATTAGGTACCTTTATTTATTTATTTGATGCCTTATTTCGTTTGGTACCTACATAGGTATTATGTCGTAAGTCTATGAACCGGTAATATCACCCAGGTCGTCTCCCAGGTGATTTGCCAACAGGTGCTTTGAGGACACCTAAAAAGTGGAATTTGATAAGACAGCTAATATTATTATCACCCAGGTGATTTCCCAACAAGTGATTTCAGGACACAAAAAAGTGATAACTTAGGGTATAGCACCTGGGTGACCAAAGTGGAATAAATCGAGGTTGTCATATTATAATTGTAAGTAAGTATTGTAGTAGATTTATAATTTACCGATATTATCTTGCATTGTAATAATGTTTGTTTTAATACTCGTATTATCGCATGAAGCTGAGTAAAATACCTACCTATTATATTATTCAGAATTCTGTGATACTTCTCAATACGGGACGGAAATACCAAATTTCCGCCTTCATCTCAAATATTCCATGTAGATAACATGGTTATCAATGAAAAAAAATATTTGAAAAGTATTGGGCCCGAGGGCTCCGCTCCTGTGGGAAATTTGGGATAAAAATAGCATAGGTGCTATTCCAAGTTTTTCTAGATAAAGCTCAAAACTCAAACTCAACTTAAATAAATTAATTAGCAGGCAAAAACGGTTGATATACATGTTAGGACAAATAATAATGTCCAAATTCAGTTGAACAAAAGGTTAGACTAGACTTTTGCCCACAACTTGACGAGTTCAATTTGATTTTATGATATTTTCGATTCTATTGCAAATAGGAATCATAACAATTGATGATAACAAAATGACTTACTCCGGAATAAATAGATAGTCATTATCGAGTAAAGATTCCAACGATATTTCACGCACCTAAATCGGTTACCTTCATATTTATTCGGAGGTGTGTAAGATTATTACAAGAACCATAAAACATTACACTCCATTTTCAGTCAATCGAGTAAAAAGTAATTAAAGTTACTGCACGACATTTTGCAGAGAGCATCAGGGATGTTATTATGCAAAATGTTTGCCAAAACGCATCACAGTATGCAATTTCGAGGGCGGAAACCGTGCCTTTATTTACTTGCGCCCGGATGCGGCTGCAGTTGTGGTGTGAAACCCCTCATGACAAATAGCCAACGGATTTAACTCAATCCTCTAATGAACGACGAATTCATGTAACTGAAAATGACTGCCATTTGAATATTCTGTTAAATAAATTGGTGAATAAAGGGAACCCATAAATTATGGGAAAGTTGGTTATGATTGGAACTAAAACTTCACTTGGAGCTGTAAAAATACAGCACTGTATTTATCTACTTGAACTACTTAACTTATATAGGTTTATTGAATTTTAATATTATGACAGCTGATAAAGACTTTATCGACTTAAAATCTAATGTTATTAATAAACATTAGATTTTAAGATATCTATGCTACTAATAAAACATGATCCTTGTTAGTCGAAATAAATGATTATTTATTAATTATATTTTATTTATTATTGCATTGTTCCATTTTAACTTTCTTATTGTTAACAGGCAGTTAAGCCTACTAATACTTATAAACATCCATAATATTTTGTACAAAACTTTAATACATATCAGTAGTTTGTACACAGTCGACGAAAGTATCTAAAGGCTAAAACAATTACAATCAAAAATTATCTTCCTTTCGGTGTCGCAAGAGCTGGCCGGACTGCTTACCGAAAAGTGCGACTTGTGACACGTTTAATTTCATATATCTCATTTAATTTATCCTAATCTTAACTTCCTAACTAATATTATGATTGTAAAAGTGAGTTTGTTTGTATGTTACTCTTCACGCTTTATCTACTGTACCAATCTTTCTGAAATTTCGAATACACATAGTTTGAAGTACTGTGAAGTACATAGAATACCTTTCATCCTGGAAAAAAAGGACTGGTCCAGTTCACGCGGGCGAAGCCACGGGCAAAAGCTAGTTTAAAATAACATGGAAAGTTAAGTAATATATATAGTACGGGCAGTTATGTAATTGACCTTTAAATTTTCAATTAAGCAATGAGCTTCAGTCATATGTTCCTTGAGTGATTCTAAGCATTTTGAGCCCGGGGGGCAAAAAAAATCATGCGGCTACTAGTGGCTCACAAAGGTGACCGCCAGCCGCATGATTCTTCAATCACTCAAGGAACATATGACATAAAGCTCATACCTTAATTAAAAATTTAAAGGGTATATATGGGAGCATTACATAACTGAGTACGGGCAGTTATGTAATGCTCCCATATATAATTAGAATCACTGGTGAAACAAATGAACCCTCTGAACAACTTTCTATATAAGTAGTAAGAATTTCTGAAACATATTTGCTTATGCACAGTCATTTCCTTCATTTTACGTAAGTGAATCTACAAACTTTCAATGCCCTCTCATCCTTTGGACGTCGAATTGCGTAAAATATAAACTAAAAGTTACTTCCGCATACAAAGTTCAAAGTTTCAGACCCACGAGGGTCGACGGAGAGTGGAAACTGCGATAAGTGTGTTTCATATTTGTTTATGGTATAGGTATGTATACCGAGCTGCGTTCTCAAACAAAAGTTACGGATGTAGATGCAATTTATTACTGCCAAGTGGGACAAGGACATTTGTAGTATTTGGATAAGTAGTATACCTACCTCTGGGCGGGACACGTTTGTCGTATGCGGCTAGAAAGGCGGGCGAGATTGGCTACCTTCTGGTTACCGGACGGCCCCAGAGGACGAGGAAGACCTAGAAGGAGATGGCGGGACGACATAGACAAATTTTTAACTGAGTGGCCAGAACTTGCAATGGAGAGAGACGAGTGAAAGAAAAAGGGGGAGGCCTTTGTCCAGCAGTGGGAAACAACAACACGCTGTTGAAAAAAAAGTACAAGTAGGTAAAAGTACAGGTAGTAAAAGTAAGTACCTACGTATTGAGATAAATCTAAGAATAAGTTATGCAGATAAACCCCTACCTCACCAAATCCTATCTAGAGGGGTCACTTGAGATAGGATTCGGTGAGGTAGGGGGTTCAGGTAAACCTGACCCGACCTGAAAGGAATGGTAACCTGACCTGAGAGAAATTTATTTATTTTATTTATTTATTTATTTTATTTTTATTTATTTGGAAAACCAACAACTTACATGACATATATAAACAACAATTAATAAACATACAGTCATTTAAAGGTTTTCACTGATAGATAGATATTATGTATACACTATTATCTAATTATTTAAACGTATGAGTCTGTGTGGTGAATACATATATTTTTTTCTAATATAATTTATCGTGCGAACCGCCAAGATATGGAATTCTCTCCCCGCGTCGCTGTTTCCTGTCACTTATAATTTAGGGGTTTTCAAGGCAAGAGTGAATAGGCATATTTTGAGTTTGCATGTACCACATGTACCATGTATCTCATCTTTGCTTTCCATCAGGCAAGATAGAGATCAAACGCACTCAGATTTTTAATATAAAAAAAAAGTACAGTCGGGAGCAGATATTTCTTTGAAATAGGAAACCTAAATAAGAATCCCATTTCTCATTTAGGTTTACTATAATTTATATTTTGTTATTAATTGAGACATTACCAGATGTTTCGATATTATAATTTAATGTCAATTAAACTTATTGTTAATTGGATATTTATTTAATTTTGTACCTATTGTTATTTGTACTATTATGTATTCTGTGCTATTGTATAATTCTCTTTTGTTGATAATTTGATGTCACTTAAATTCTAATAATGCTTATTTGTTATGTATATTACAATCATGATATTATATTTAAAAAAAAATAATTTAATAAAGATAATAGTACATTGTGATATAAGTGCGGTAAGTTGAAAATTACAGCCGAGGCGATATTGCTAGCCCGAGCCGTAGGCGAGGGCTACAAGAAAGGCAGAGGTTGTAATTTTCAAAGCGCACGTATGTCATACGACGTTTTATAACATATTTGCGAGAAAATATTTAAATAAAACTCGGAAAACGACAATACCAAAGAAAAAAGAGCGCGGTATATTTTTACTTGTTCACAAAATTACCGATGCGTGCGCATCAGCGCTTTTTTTTAAGGCAAATGCACAAAAAACAGCCAGTATTACCTTAGTATTAATTATATTATCTGTGGTATTACTAATATAGTAAATTAATATTTTTGTGTTTTGTTGCAGATTAATGGTTGTAATTTATTGTCAAAATTAATTTAAAGAATTATTTTTTATTTATTTTATCTCCTAAAGTTAATTTTATTAATAAAATGTTGACCACTTTTCTGACATAAAAATTCTTTGCTAAGAGAGTTTTTAGATAGTGGTCAACATTTTAATTATTATTATAAATTTAATTTAAAAAAGTATCGTTCGTTTTTAAACGGAGCGTGCGTTTTACTTTACAATAACGCACAAGTGCGTAATGAGATACAATACAATTTTGAAATTGGTGAAATAAGTGACGCTTTACGAGCAAGTATGTTATAAATATTTTTAACTAACGCGTCAAATAATGAGGTCTGTCTCTGCTTATCCAAACTGGAAGATCCTTTGACTCCAAACACGAAATATTCTCAATGATAGAAGGGAAAACAAGTTTTACATTACATATAGCCCTGTATGTATATAGCTAGACGTATTTCTTCAAAAAACGACCTTACATCAACACAAAGGCATAGTTGTCATGTCTCACAGCCCCACCGCCTCTACAGACCGCACCCGTGTTTCTGTCACCTAATTTCCCAAATTAATGACAAATAGAGACACACCCAAGCAACTAAATGTCACAAACTCGTGTTTTCGATGGCTAATTGACTTGGCTAACCCTTTGTTATAGGTGACGGTAAAATTAGCCCGTTAACCCGCCACATGACACAACGCAAAAGATACCCGGCCGTGAGGAATGTGGGTGTCATTACTCATCATACGGTAGTGAAAATATTGTTTCCGCAAATGGAGCCGCGTTTGCTGCTTCTTTTTTTAATTTACGTATTATTATTTTTTTACTTCAACTATAATGTCAACTCTAATTTAGCTAAACAATGTCTTTACCTATACATAATATCGGTAGAGAATAGAAATATCTACGAGGCTGAGTGTCAATTGATTTCGGGGAATTCAGATTAAAAATAATTAAGTGCACACTATTATATTATAGAAAAGACTATATTCATATCATGCATATATAATAATTATGATGTTATTTGTATGTTATTCTCAGCCGCAAGACATCCACTGCTGGACAAAGGCCTTCCCCAAGGATTGCCATAACGACCGGTCCTGAGCGGCCCGCATCCATGCGCGTCCCGCGACCTTCACCAGGTCGTCGGTCCACCGAGTGGGAGGCATGCCAATACTACGTTTTCCGGTTCGTGGTCGCCACTCGAGAACTTTTCTGCCCCAACGGCTATCTGTTCTACGAGCTATGTTATATAAATAAAAATAAATTATGTTAAATAATTTTACTACAAATTTTACTGCCCGTTTCTTTATATTTTAAACTACATGACTACGATTTTAATATATATTCCTCCAAAAATTCCTTAAGATATACTAATAGCCCAATTTTATGATTCTATACTTTGATAAGTGAGAAGGTAATTGTATTAGTTTAAAAATATCTTAGTGACATAATAAAGCATCTCAAGAGCCAATGTAATATAGCAGTTCATTTTACGCCTCGTAAAATAGAACATAATATCTACATAATATACATGAATCATGGTTTATGTCATATTTTATGCCTCAGTCCCTTTCATTTTATATTTTTCTTAGAAGAAATGTTTGTACGTTTTTGTAAGTAAATTGATAGGATAGCCTATAATGTATTAAACAGGTAAGTAAAAAATTTTTTTTTATGATAATAATATTTATTGTGGCCGAATGACTCAAAGTAATTTAATTATATTTATTTTCATATATTGTTATAGCATTTTAAATTTGTCATTTTATTACTATTAAAGTAATGTATTACCTATGTCTGTCTATATCGTAAAAATGCCTATTTCATATGCCCATATCGTCGTAATCGTCAATGATTAACCAAGTCATAAAAATGCGCTGTCCATAAAAGATTTGGGTTGGCTTTTGAATAGACTGAAAATACAGAGTTTTGAATAATAGGCATATATTTTGAGTATCATAGTCCAAAATCGACGTTTTCGTTTATCTGATCATAATAATAGATAATTTACCGAAATGGCCAATTTTATGATTTGGCTACGATATAAAGATAAGTAATTAGATATGTACATACGCTTTGTCAAATAGCCTGATTAGTTTACTGCGGTGAGTTCGCAGGTCCCCAGCCAATCTGCCTCAGTAATCAGCTGTTTAATAAGCCAATGTCATCTAGTTACCAGGAGGTTGTAAATTAAAAATTCTCCCTTCGTGCCCAAGTTTAATGTTGACAAATAGGCAAGTAATGTCATCTAACTTGCGACTACCGTGATCCTTGAAAAGTTATAAAAATAGTATTTGACGAAACATGTTGCGGATATTTTTCTGTAAACACTTTGACGAAGCTTGTTGCCGATACATTTCTATCTATTTTTGACATAAATTATGTACGTTTCACAATTATAACCCTTTTCAAAGAAAAGTTTAAACACTTTCAGGAATGGCTCCTGACATTATAAGTAATAATGATCATAATGAACATCATTCAAGTTTCAAAACTTTTTCACTCGAAATGTTAACACTTTAGCTCGAGACGATTTGTCTTTAAAATTAATTACCATTTTGTTTTTAAAGTTTTTCTGTTTTCTAGCCTTTTTGGTGCAGTACAGGTGGTCCAAACTTATCCAATTAGAAAGTAATTACAGTCTTACGAGTTTAGCAATCAGAGACATCTAAATCCGTCTAGTAGATTTTGCGAGTTTGAGGAACAAGCTTTGGGCACTTTTAATACGGCACAGTGTTTCATTTAAAAATATTATTGATGGGATAGTGAAAGGAAGAAGAGGTCTAGGGAGATCGAGGAACTGAAAGAGAAGGTAAATGTGATGTCGTATCAAGACCTGTAATTGAAAGTCGTAGAGAGGCTTGACAAATATTCCATCAACAAGAGCATAGCTCTTGAATAATGCTCCCGTGGGAATATCGGGATAAAAAGTAGCCTATGTAAGTATTCCCGATATTTTTCTACCCGTGTACCTACTTAACAAATGATCGAAATTCGTCTAGTAGATTTTTCGTGATTGAGTTACTTCCTCACAAACTCACATAGAAACTTTCGCACACAACAACTGTTTGGGATTTTACGCAAATCAATTAAAAAAGAATGCCAGTCGGCCGTACTGGCCGGTTAGAAAAAAAGAAAATGAAAATGAGAACTACTTTTAAAATAGGTGAAAAAATGATGCAATGTTATGTTGCAGTAGATCAATGTTAATTTAGTCATAATTTATGTAACAAATAAGTTAATAAGTGCAACAGTGTAAACCAGTTTATTGTATGTGAAGTTCATTGCAATATATAGATCAACCGTTTAGTTCAATCTCTGCATTTTGATTTCCCGCCATAGTTCTCTCCAGTTCCAGATCAATTTCATATATATTTCCCGACTTCTATACTTTTATCATCACATTAACAATAAACCTAACATTTTGGTCCTTAGTTGAGCCACATATTTAATCCAGATAGTCCTGTAGTTCAGACAGTTTTGTCTTTTTTCTTGTATATTATTATATCATCAATGTGCCGTACTGGCTGATATTAGGTATACGGCAATCGTCATGCGCCCCTCGTCCCGCGCATGAGGTACACCACGGCCTCATAACTGGTGTTCCCCCGTATTCCTAGACTAACATTAATATGGATAGAAGTTGGTACAGAACAACTTGATATTAACTATGAGTGGCGACTGCTCGCACTCAGGCACCCGACCGTACGCCGAGACGGATCTCAATGTAATGTCACAGCTCAGTGCGGGTGGCCGGGAACAAGCTCCGCTAGTACGCCACATCCCTCCCTTCTTTTAATGATTTTAATACAGACAAAGGTTGTCAATAAATTTAGTGACCACTAGTATGAAATCAAAATCAAAAGTAACCCTTTACATCAAATTTCAAATTATACAGCATCACAATTCTTAAAGCTGCAAACTACCAGCGTTTCGGAACGACCACTGCTGAGAAGAAACGCCGAAAGAAACTCATTACAGTATTGGTCCCTATTATGTCATTCTGACATGACATGTTTTCTATTTTTTATTTTGATATGTTTTTACATGACGTATAAAGAACGCGAACAATCTCATAGGAATCATATAAATATCTGCATCAATAAATTTCGATTCTCATCTCGCAAATCGGGATCATTAAAATATTCTGCGACATTTCCTTTACCGAAAGTCATTTAGTTTCACAGATTTCAATCTCATCATAACCAACAAAGTTTAAATTATCAGTCAACATATCCACTTTCCCAACATCGGCCACTTTTCCTTTTTTTTTTCTTCTTATGTCTTTCGTACTATAAATTCATCCCCATGATGTCAGAGGTCGATACTAGGTTTTCAGTTAACCGAATTGTAATAGTAACCACGTAAACCGAATTGTAATAATAACCATTGTATTTATTTATATGTGGTTTCATCATTTTTTTTTTCAAGTATTTTAGATTGGACTACCAGGTTTGATGTTTGTAGAAATAGTATTCTGTAATAATTACTACAGTTGGAAAATGAACAATGACAACTGTTACAATGTGTCAAAACTTTAAAGAAATGTCAGAAATATTGTTAGTTATTTTGGACAGGAAGGAAATTATGGATCTACATATAGCCGGATCAGCCTATAGATCATCTCTATAAAATACTATACAGATAAGGATTTGCTATCAACAAATCATGATGCGTTGTTTACAAGCAAAATCTGTTTAAAAACAACTAATAATTAATTAATCTAATTTTATCCAAGGATCAGCATTTCTAATCAACTTGGCAATACTGTCACTCTTCTGAGCAACATCTTGTCATGACTGTATAACATATTTTTTTTTTTTTTTAGTTTTATTTTAGTTTTTAAAGTGATTAATTTTTCTTTATTACAATAATTATATTAATAAATTATATGTAATATTCCTATTATTGTTTATAACAATACATATTCATTGTTCTTATTTATGTATCTATCAGCTGAGAAGTGACTATTCCGTATTTCTCCACCAAACACAATTTGGCAACGAGCTTTTTGTAACTTGCCTATAGCATGCATGTTCAGCATGTAATTCGAGTTTTTAGTAATCTATGTGTATATTTTCTCTACTATACATATATTATATTACAATGCAACAACATTAATTTGCTAACATTGGTCATCACCAAGATAGCTGTCAGACATATACATGTACCTACAATATTTTTCTAACACATTTATTTTTTAAATAACAACCCAACAACATGGATTTGCTGACATTGGACGTCTTTCCAATAGTTTTATACTCGTAGCTGCTACACCACAATCATTACTTTTCTACCTTTGTGGAATAGCTGTTAAATTTATAACAGTCGTTACTTTATCCGTTATTGTCGTTACTCTTTACGAATTAGCTGTTAACAGTAGGACTCTTTTTTTTTTGTAGGATAGCATACCACTAGACTCAGGTTGATTGAAAAAAATCATTTGACCCGACCGAGAAATTAACCCGGGACCACACAAGGAGGCTGTCTTTATTGTCCTTACACATTGTTTTATTGTCCACTTTTGTGGATTATTGCTGTTAACAGTCGCTTGTGTGTAGGATGGCACACTACTAGACCCAGGTCGATTCAAAAAGATAATTTGACCTGACCGAGAATTTATCCCGGGACCACACACAGAGGTCATCATTGTCCTTACACATATTTTTTCCTCACAAAACTCACGTATTGTATATTATCAATAAATATAAACTTCAATACCTGGTTGGAAGAACATTATTCCATAGCACATTAGTATTTACTTAAATATCTATAATATTGATTTATTTAAAATTATACTTTGGTTCATAAAGGTAACTTTAGCAATTTAATGCTGATTTCTCGCAATTTAATTGCCAAGCTCGAGTAATTTAATTTATCAATAGTACAAGTAACATTGATTTGATACAATGATCTTAAATATTTTAACTGTGTTGTCGTGACAACTCTAGTGATCATTTTTTTATTTAATCCGTCAATGATCTATAGAAAATAACCTCTATCTACACATTTACAATTGGAAATTTTAATTTCTTATTTCTTTCAAACACTTGGTTGACTGGAAGAAATCCCTTTTTGGGATAAGTCCGCCATTGTACGTCTCTCTTTTTGTTTCATTATGTATAAAGAGTTTACAAACAAACAAAACTAAACTATAGATAGTTTGTTTTTTTTTCATCGTATATTATGGTATTTAGTGCATTAAAGAACAATTAGTGTACTTTGTCCATGCATGTGTAGTACCTACACCTACTTGCTCATTGTTGTACAATTGTGATGTAAATTAATGTAAACATACTCGTATATAAACAACCGAGTGTGCCTTCGTTAATTAAAGTAGTTATAATATTGAAAAGTATCAAAATCGTTAGGTATAAATCAGTTACTGTATTTATCAGGACCGAACGATCATACTAAAATCGTTCGCAATAAATTTAATTCACGTTTTCACCATTGAGAAAATATGAAATTCCTCTAAATAAAATACCATTGTATTTTACAGAGTAGACTGTAAATGCATAATTGAGTTAAGTAGGTACATAAAAATCTATTAATCTATAGAATATTGGTTTCCTAGTGGCTTAAACTTTGTACATGTATATACTTATCGACATATTTTACATATTGTGTTTAAGTACCTATGCTAAGTACTCATTCCTGCATTTATTTTTTGGTACTCGTACTCAAATTCGTCAATTTTCAGGCAGCACTATTGGTTACTTTAGGTATTTCTATTTATTTTACTTATTTCTTATTGAATATACATTACATTATAGTGTACAATACACTCACAGTACATTTCTTACACTTCCAAACTCATATTACAAAAATTGAAGATTTGTTGTTTTTGTTATACTGTAATGAAAATCTTAATCACTGGATCAATTTGAAATTTCTTATTTCATCAGAATTGTACGGTTTCACCGCACATACAAATCGCCCGGTAAGCATTATTACACGAATGCATATTTTTGTCTATCTATCAATCAGTTTACGATTCACCTTCGCACATCATCGCATCGCGTTCGTGTACTCATTAGCATTTAAGTATTTTCGAATACATTTGCTTTTATCTCAGCAGCATCTATTTATTTATTATCTTATCAGCATCAGCTACTCAGGTGTTAACATACAAGAAAGATACATTATTTTTGAATAACAAAGGTTACCCTTATATGCAATGCAAAACATAGGATACCCGTGCAAAGCCGTGATGGGCCGCCGTATTACATAAACCAGTCCTAGCTCCTCGAACATTGGAATCACAGAGAAGAAATACAGTGAACAAGTCTCAAACAAACATTCAGTAATGTAAATTGTATACTGGACACATTATAAGTGTTACGGTCAATCATAAGCTGAAATTATACTGGTTAAACATTATATACTTTGAAACCAGATGAATTATTTTAATAATTGTAAAAAAAAATCTTCTTTTTGTGGATTATATTGCATCTCGGCAGGTAGTTTGTTTACAAGACTAGCCAAGTTCGAACTATTTGGTTCAAAGGATTCTTATATTTTGAGACTCATATCAAGGCTGATTACCCATTGTTCCTTCTTAAATTGATTTGCGTCTTTGTATTGTTTAAATACCTATTTCTATTTTAATATACTCTTAGTTCAAATTCTGTTGCTTTTTTTTCAACACGATATTCAAATATACATTTTATATGGCTAACACAATGTTTACCTGTAAATAGTACACCATCGATTAACTATCAGTTAATAATATTCATTCTGGTTTGGAACCAGGGACACAGGATTTTTCTAGTTCGGGTATCAACCGACCACAATCCCTGGTTGCATTTATATTAAATAATACCGTCTAAGTATTAACTTTAAAGACGAAGTTTTAACTGATTGATTGATTGTGGTGACGAAATAAATATTTTTATTTTCAATAAAATAAACAGGTTTTTTTTTCTATTCTGAAAATAGCAAAGGTAATCCATACTTTAGAAGATGAAAATTTGAAAATTCGCTGTATCTGTCAAGTGACACGACATCGAGCTTCAAACATTTTTATGGTAAATCGTTAAATGGACAATCGAAGTTAAATTAAAAGTAATTGAGTTATATACTTCGCCCTCAGCAAAATAATCAATCAATTAGTGGGTAATATGATATTCCGTCTTGTGTCCTGCCGGTCCAGCCGATGACCTCAAGATTCGTATCACTGTATTTACGTTTTAACCTGAAGTTTCCACATAAGGAAACCAAAATATGCATTCATATTTTAAATGTACTGAAAAAAACCATTGTTAACAGAATAACTTACATTGTATTAAGCGGCAAGCTACAATAGCTAGGTCATACAACTGCTAGGTGCCGCTCATCATTCGAGTCATTAAATATTACGTGAAATATACATACAATCTGTATTTGTCTTTCATTGTTCAGTACTAAACATTTTCTTTCATATATATTTTTTTTTTTCAAATGAGGGTAATATTCATAACTATCACGGCAACTATGACCAAGCGATAGAGGCAGGAAAATATTGAAATTAATATTTATATAGAAAAGTATTGTTGTTGATTTACTTTTGAGGCGTCTATAGGACTAAAGCCAACAAGGTCATTTTGTATCCTTTGACTGAATTATTGATTAATGAGATGGCTAATAATAGTATACGATATATTAATATTATTTTTTATCTTTGAGGATTCTACCCTCGAATAAGTATCTAATTCTAACGCAGGCGGTAGCCCAGCGATAGGATCATAAAATTAAATTGAATATACCTTCTTCTTTTTTTTTTTTTGAGTATAAGAATGATAAAAGTCATTAGTCTGGGGCAAGAAATCCGGTCTTAAAGGGACATCTATCAGTACGTCGGAATTCCTTACTCGTGACAGGCAGGAGGTATTCCTGGCTGCCCGGACGCACTTTGGCATGAAGCGTTGCTGGACGCTGGATGGCGTCATTCACGTTAAAGTTCCAACCGGAGATCGAGTTAAGATAGCGACAAAAAGACAGTTGGCCGCTTTGACCAACAAGTTTCCGGCCTCGGCGGTCGGCAGTGATATCGAAGTAGTGCCACCAAACCCCCCAAAGGGAAATCAGCAGCCAGCCGCCAAGAAGATCACTCGTCGGCAGGCGCAGGCACAAAATGCCAAGCTAAATTGAGTACTATTGGTCATTTCTTTTGTGCTAAAGTTGTACAAGTGTATTGGTTCTTTGCCTTGATATTTCTTCTCCTTTGCTCTCGAGGGTAATTAACTATTTAGATATGTATAGTATTTCTAATACATTTGTGGGCACTTTTCTAAATCTGATTTTGTTTTGTTTGCTTGTTGAAATATTTGACATTGACGTTTGCTATGCATTAACATTTGTTTGACATTGCAGTGATGTGCCATACCTCGAATTATTTTCCCGATGTCAATTTAAAAAGGCAAAGACATCTATAGTCACACTTGTTTAATTATGTTGTGAATGTGTTACTTTCTTATTAAACAATGTATTATGTCCAACCGGCGGGTTGTGCAGCTAGTTTAGGTTTACTTTTAATTTGAGACTCTTAACAATAGTTAGGTATATTAATATATTATTATTTTCAATTAAATATTCACATTTTTATATATTTTTAGCTTATTGAATATTTATAATATATGTCTATAATGCAGCAATCAAGCAATGTCGATACAGACGAATCTTTCTGTTCTGCCTTGGATTCGCATGATTCTAGTTTTGCCTCTTGTGAATCGGCAGGCACTCTGGGATCTAATGTGCATAATGTTTTCTCTAATTTTCCTCACAATTTTAATGTGTGCCATATAAATGCACAGAGTATTCCGGGGCACTATAATGAATTTTTGGAAACTTTCTCTTCAGATTATGTTAATGCAGTACTAGTCTCTGAATCTTTTTTGAAACCCAGCTTAGCTTCAACTTGTTACTCACTACCAGGATTTGTTCTCATTCGCAATGACCGCGTTGGGGCAGGGTGTGGTGGCGTTGCTATCTACCTACGTAGTAACATTAAATTTGAAATTATCTCAATGTCGCCTTCTCAGTATACGGGCTCAATGGAGTACATTTTGCTTGAGATTATTGTTAAAGGTGTCAAAGCCGCTCTAGGAGTCGTTTACAGCCCCCCGGTATTAATTATTTTTCAGATTTCGAGACACTAATTGAGTCGATAAGTTCTGTTTATGAACATCATTTAATTCTAGGCGATTTTAATACTTGTTTGTTTAAAAACAATACCAGAACATCTTCTCTTCTTGATATCGTAAAATCTGTGAATTTTTCTATTCTACCGTCTGGTCCAACCCATTTTACAGATCACGGTGATACACTGCTTGACCTGATCCTTACTTCTTCTGAAAGGCTTGTCGCTTGTCATGGTCAAATGCCAGCCCCTGAGTTTTCTCACCATGACCTTATCTATGTATCATATAAAATTAAAGTTCCTAAATTAAAACCACGTATTTTATATCTACGTTGTTTCTCGAGCATGAATGGTGATGCCCTGGCTACTGATGCAGCTAAAATTGATTGGTCCCCCGTATTTGATGCAAATACAGTAGATAATAAAGTTTCTCAGTTTAATAATATTGTTTTATCGCTGTACAATGTTCATGCACCTATACGAGCCATAAAAGTGAAGCGCGCACCGGCTCCCTGGATAACCAGTCTTGTTCGCATTGCTATGAGAAGGCGTAACCGTGCATTTCGCAAGTTTAAACGAAACCGTACTGACGAGAATTGGAATGCGTTTAAGGCTGCAAGGAATCGGTGTAATCAGATGTGTAGGAATGCCAAACGCCGCTACTTCAGCGACCATATTGAAAACGTTTCTTCAGCTAACCTGTGGAAATTTCTAAATTCGCAGGGCATAGGCAAAGTTCAGAATGATTCGATATCGAAGTTACCATTCTCACTTAATGATCTCAACACTCACTTCACTTCTGTTGCACTACTTGATAAGAATATCAAAAGGCGTACCATCGCTTCTATATCTGATTTGCCTGTCCCTGATGGAAGTTCTTTTGAGTTTTCTCCAGTTACAGAGGTAGATGTACGTAAAATTATCATGTCAATTACCTCTAATGCCACCGGGTTTGACCAAATTAGCCGCGTGATGATCATTCATATCCTTAGCTTTGTACTTCCAATTATCACACATATTATTAACTATAGCTTGTCTCAGCATAAATTTCCTTCTCAGTGGCTAAATGCCTTTGTGCGTCCACTTCCTAAAGTTTCGAATCCCACTCGTTTAAATGATGTGCGCCCTATCTCTATTCTTTCATTTCTTTCGAAAGTGTTGGAAGCTTCAGCTTTTAGTCAGTTCTCTAAGTTTGTTGATGATAACCATTTGATGAATTGTTTTCAGTCTGGTTTTAGGTCCGGTCATAGCACCACCACTGCACTGCTTAGAGTTACAGATGACATTAGGGCTGGAATGGAGAATACGCAAGTTACCGTTCTAGTTTTAATTGACTTTACGAACGCTTTCAACACTGTCGATTTCGATATTTTACTGGCAATTCTTTCTCATTATAATGTTTCATCTCCAGTGATTGACTGGTTTTCCAGCTATCTTCGAGGACGTCGGCAGCAGGTTTGTATCGGACAGGATACCTCTGACTGGTGCAGCCTCGTGGCTGGCGTCCCACAGGGCGGCATCCTATCTCCAATTTTATTTTCCATATTCATTAACCTTCTCTCAAGTCGTCTCACTTGCTCATTTCATTTTTACGCCGATGACCTGCAGCTTTACTCGCAAATTGACGCAGATAATGTTGACGCTGCCATATCATTATTAAATGAAAATTTAAAATATGTAATGGATTGGTCCAATAACTTTGGCATACAAGTGAATCCTAAAAAATGCCAAGCTATAGTTGTCGGCAGTTCTAGGCAGCTAAATTCTTTAGATTTAGGCAGTGTTACGCCAGTCTCATATGGTGGAAATAATATTCCTTTTAGCACTGATGTTAAAGATCTTGGGCTCTTTATTGACAACACACTGTCTTGGAAAACACATCTGGCAGAGCTAAGCCGTAAGGTATTTGCTTGTTTTCACTATTTGCAACGTTTGAAAAACTTCCTTCCTGTAAAGACTAAGACCATGTTAGCTCAATCTTTGATTATTCCCATAATTGACTATGCGGACGCATGCTACTTGGATATAACTGAAGAGCAACTTAACAAATTAGATCGTCTCCTTAATTATTGTATTAGATTTATCTTTTCCCTTCGCAAATTTGACCATGTGTCCGAGTACAGGTCGCAACTCAATTGGCTAACAATTCGTGAACGCAGGAATCTCCACATTCTCTGTCTCTTGTACAACATTCTTAATAACCCTAACTCCCCTGAATACCTAAAATCCAGTTTCAAACTTTTAAGTTCCACTCATAATAGGCACCTGCGTTCTTCCAACTCTCTCATCCTAGCTACCCCCCTCATAGAACTATCTTCTTTGCTAATTCTTTTACCGTTAAAGCTGTGCGACTCTGGAATGCGCTACCCGACTCCATCAGAAGGGCTCCTAGTAGAGATTCTTTTAAAGTGACTGTCTACAAACATATGCTGAATCATCGGCAAAACTGACCCTTGTTTGATTGCTTCATCTTTATTTGTAATTTATGTAAGTATATTATATATATTTATAGGTACGGATATTCTTGTATTTATTTGTATTATATATGTATTATATGTTTATTAATTTATTTTATCTACGTAGCATCTTTATATGTATCTGTTTAATTTACCAATAATTAATTTGTATAATAGAATTTATTTACACCCACATGAACTCTCTGCTCAACCCTAAGGTTTGACTGTCAGACAATGCTTTTAGCATTAAGTCCACCTTTTGTACTGTACTTTTGTATGTGTGTACAATAAAGTTTAAATAAATAAATAAATAAATAAATAAAAATAAACTTACAAAATCCCATCCTTGTCGACATGTGCCGTACTGGCTGATATTAGGTATACGGCAATCGTCATGCGCCCCTCGTCCCGCGCATGAGGTACACCACGGCCTCATAACTGGTGTTCCCCCGTATTCCTAGACTAACATTAATATGGATAGAAGTTGGTACAGAACAACTTGATATTAACTATGAGTGGCGACTGCTCGCACTCAGGCACCCGACCGTACGCCGAGACGGATCTCAATGTAATGTCACAGCTCAGTGCGGGTGGCCGGGAACAAGCTCCGCTAGTACGCCACAATCAACATATAGATACTTATTTCCTGTGGAACTGTTACTTTGTTTTGCCTTGTTCCTCGTCTTTAATGCAAGGAAGTACATGATATACTACAATATAAACAGTCAACGGAGTTTTATATATCTGGATAAGTGTGCAAGTAATGGTGTTACAGTATAGAGATACTTGTACGCAACGCAACTGGATGAGTCGCACCGCAAGCACGGTCACACAACAGATCTGCCCATCGAGTACATATAAGAGGAGCAGATCGAAGGAGTTAGTTCAACTACATTTAATGTCTGTATAATATCTTCAAAGTGTGAGTGTAAAAAGATCATACTGTAAGTACATTGTTCTCAGTGCATAAGCGAATTCCAACCTTATTATCAAGATAGTTTTAACATACAACAAGTTCATAAGTTCATGTATATAGATCGTTGTAAATATAAATTGTAATTGTCCGTTTATTGTCCTATAAGGGTCAATTCAATAGATCAATATGATCATTCAGAGCAAACTTACTTATCTTGTATAATTTTTAATTAAGTACCTACTTAACTATTTTCATATTTCCTTTATTATTTAAAATGGAAGCATTAATTAATCTGCTAAATAACATCTCAGTTCGCATCATAAAATCTCAAATTAATTTTAACAGTTATCCATCTAGTAGAATCTGTAAAGAATTTTTAGATTGTAAGTTACAATTATTAGAGGAAACATGGACACAGTTTACACAAGGTCATACAGATTTATTAAAAATCGCAGATCCTTGTAAGTTTAATAAAACCCTTTATGTTATATCTGTTCTGTTCTGTTCTGTTCTGTGCCCTCCCAGCCAGTGGTTAAACTGCAAGAGTTTAGGGCTGGGTCCACCTCCGAGGAGTGTACTTTCCGCGAGAGAGCCGAGCCTGAGCGTTATGGACATTCTCGGTTTCGTGCCGTGGAGGAGTACTCCGCTCAAACGTGAAACCCTAATCCCCAACTCGAGAAACCAGTTGGGCACGTAGATAGGATTGGGAGTGTAGGGCGGGGCAGCCAGGAAATTGGAATGACAGGAGTTTTACAATCGACCGGATTCTAGCACCAAGCCAATAAATTAGGAAATAGATACTATACTTGGTGTGTAATATATACATGGAAGGGAATGAATTGGCTGCGTTGATGATACGGCCGGGTCTTCATGTCGCTTGCTTGATTCCTGTGGGTGCAGAAGATTTTAATGATGTCGTTGTCTGGTCCTGGGCGGTTCGTTTGGGGTTGGTGGTCTACGTCTTCTTTGGGTACTCATGGTTTCGTCGCTAGAGTTTCCTGGCGGGTCGTTGGTGTTTACTGTGACCTCCATTGGTTCATCTGGCTCTGGGTCCGTCTCCGTGTCTGTTTCAGAGTGGGCATAAATTTTTTCTGCTGCCTTTTTCATTTCTGATCTGTTTTTAGCTAATTCCGTCCATTCCTCCTTTGTTTTATTCGTGTAATGGCGTATGTCGTGGTTAAGAGACTCTTCCCAGGAATAAATGGGACGTCCAACTTTGCGTTTGATTTCTTTGTGATTGTAGGCTGCGTGAAGAAGGTGAGGGCTTGTTCGTCTTAATATATGCCCATAGTATGAAATCCTTCGTACTTTTACTATTTTTGTTATGGTTTTTCCTCCTAGTACGTCTTTTATTTTTCCTTTGGGTGGGTTTTTAGAGACGTCTAACATGCTACGTAATATTTGCCTCTCATATTGTCTGAGTCGGGATCGGTTTGCTTTAGTAAGCGCTGTTACGTTAAGGCCGTAGGTCATACAGGGTCGGATCACCATTTTATAGAGAAGCAGGGTAATTTTCCATTCGATTTTGTTGTTTTTTATGAAAGGTATTAGTGACTTAGAATTTTTGATGGCTTTTACGCAACGTGTTTTAAGTGTAGCCTTTCGATTGTGTGAGGCTGTTATGTACGTACCGAGGTATTTAATTTCTGCTACTGGTTCGATTGTTACTCCCCCCAATGTTCTGCACGGTTGTTGGTCGGTTAAAGGGAAAAATGGGTCGCGAACTACCAATTTAGTTTTTGTTTCATTTATTGTGAGGCCGACTGTTTGCAGTAAAGATTTTAGTTTTAGAGTGATACGGTTGAGAACCTCCAAGTCTTCCCCCATTAAAATTAGGTCATCCGCGTACGACAGTACTAGAGGTAGCGTTATTTCGGTATCCTGGTCGAGTTTTACTGCCTCGTCTTCCTCCTCGAGCGTCCTGAGAACGTCGTCTATGATTATGGTAAATAGTCTTGGGGATAGTGGGCAGCCTTGCTTTACCCCCTTGCCTTTGTTGATAGTATGAGATGATTGTCCGCACCATGAGATGAATGTTTTTCATTCATACACGCTTTTATTATTCGGTTAGTAAGTGGCGCGCCTACTCTTGTTAAGAGTATATCTTTTAGAACTTCCAGACTGACATTGTCGAATGCTTTTTCTAGATCCAGTGCCGCTACAAACACAGTTGTTCCTTCTCTCCATTTTGTATCTAGTATCCGCCGCAGTGTAAATATATGGTCATCTGTTGATCTATTGTCTAGGAAAGCTGTTTGGTAGCTTCCAAGTGCGTCGGTTAAGGCATCTAGTTTTTTTAAAAGGAGGTTGGCGTATATTCTGTACCCAACGTTACAGATGGATATTTTCCTAAAATCGTTGATTTGTTTGGGGTGTGCTATTTTTTGTATTGGTACTTGTTTAGTGAGGCGCCATTCCTCGGGGACCTCGTTGGTTTGCCAGATTAATGCCATTGTTTTAGATAATTCTACTGTGAACTCCTCGGGGGCATATCTATACAGCTCCGGTACGATTTGGTCCGTGCCCGGCACGGTGCCATTTTTCATACTTTTTATAACGTTTTGTATATCTTCCGTGGTGGGTGGTTCCAGGTGGGATAGTTCCTTGCTTTTTTCCCCCACGGTGGCAACTTGTTGACCCTCGCTCTTTTTTAAATCTGCAATCCAGTTGGACATCGGTATATAATATTTAGTCTGTGCTCTGGAGCATTTTCTTTTATGGCTACGAAAGTATTTATAAGTGATTTTCATACGCTTCGATTTATGAGCTTTGCTAAGCCCTTTGAAAAATAGTGCTACTTCTTTAGCTTCCTCGTTTTCAAGGGACTTTTTAAAGTTGCGGCGGGCCTCGGTCACCTTACTATGTAAAGTTTTGTTTTGAGGGTCTTTTGCTTTTAAGAAGATAGCTTTTTGCAGAGTAGCAAGTGCAAGCCTACTTTCTTTTGTTTTCGCGATTGGTTTTTGTAATACTTCGTGGGCCGCTTCTTTTAATATATTGTTTAAGATGTCCCATTTTAGTGGCTCGGAATTGGGGTTGAGTGATTTAATTGTTGTAATTTTTTTTTTATTATGTTATGATAAGCAGTTTCACGCGTGCCATCTTGTAATGATTCGTAGTCATATTGTTTGTAGTTAAATTTAGTTTTTTTAATATGAGGAGTTTCCGCATGCCTTGTTGATTTTGAGAAAGAGGATGTCCGGATGATGCCCCATACTAGTTTGTGGTCCGAGTGGACACTTAGGTTGTTTTCGCCCATTATGCTGTGAAAGTATATTCTCATTTTCATACTAGTTATGATGTGATCGATTTGCGATACCATTGTTGTTTTTTTATTGTCTGATTTAAACGTAGTACGACATGTAGATCTACCAAATGTGCTATTTATTGTGAGTTGTTGTTGTTGTATAAGGTTAAGAAGGTATCTCCCGTTTGTGTTGGAGTCCATGTGATAAAGGTTTTTCCCGATTTGCTTAGGGAAAGAGCCCTTGACGTCCTTTTTCCCTATATGTGCGTTGAAGTCGCCTAATATGATAGGGTGTGCGTAGGTCGGAGCCTTCTGAATTAAATTCCCTATCTGCGTGAAGCAGGACATTGATTTTACTGGGACATGGGTTGTTATGATTAAAAGATATATTTGGTTTGTGACATTAGCGAGATTAATGCGAAGAAGTGTCGCAAGGACGTTTTGGCTTTCGCGGTATACCTGAATTACTTCGTGATTTATGTCGTTCTTGATTAGTATTGCTACACCTCTGCGTTCTACCGTATTCTTTCCGCTACCTAATATCCAGTTATAGTGTTTGGATTTGTATTCTCCGTTAACAAGATGGGTTTCTTGTAGCCCTGCTATGGTTATATCACGTTCGGATAGCTCTTTATCAATCTTGATTTTAGTCTGTGTCTGTGCACAGCCTTTTACGTTCCAGGTCGCGATTGAAAGTGAGTTGTATGTCCTAGATATAGGACTTGCTAATGGTAGGAGGGACGGAGCCCATTAGGGCCGATTTGACTGTATATAATTTCGGATCCGCTTGATAATGGACTTTGTGTTGTATCTTGATAATTTGTTCTGCATTTATAGCTAGGTGGTGTTTTGTTGCCGGGTTCGCGGAGTAATTGATTATGTGCGTTGATTTGTACATTATTCTCATTTTGGGTAAGATTTGTAATGTCTGCGATGCTATCATAGTGGTTGTTTTCGAAGTATAGGTATATGTTTGCCTCCACTGGGCTTCCTGAAGGACGATATATGATTGGGTCTCGGTACTGTCCGAAGATGTGTACGTTAACTAGATAATACTCAGCTGCGGCAATTATTGCATCTTCGCCTCCCCAAAACCCGTCATCAAATTGCTTTTCGATGTATCTGTCAATCAGTTCGTTATGTGGTGGCTGATTGCTCGTATAAGGGCAGTCCGCCAATTCGAAGATATTGTTTTGTAATGCAAGGTGAACGCGTTTTACAAGTTTGTTATCTTTAATATAAGTTGCGATATCTTTACGTACCATGTGGTGATCAAATGTAAGCCCAAGTACATTATTTATTTGGTCGGCTATAGCTCTAAAAAGGCAATTGCCGTCTTTGACCATTTCTCGGACTATTATGTCTTTTATGATTATGGTGGTCATTATTTGTGAATTTAGGACCAGATGTTTGTCTATTGTTTATTAGCGATAAGAAGCGCAATGGGTTTAGAATATTTTGGGTGAGGGTTTTTAACTGCCCCAGCTGCGTAATTTTTAAAAGAGTTTTTAGTGATTCTTTCGTTTTGTTTCCGTGAGAAAGCGTCTGTTATGTTTTCTAGCAGATGTTTTATTGCTGGATGTTTAGTGATGTTGTTTGCAGTTGGGTTATTTAGTATTTGAAATGTATTTTTCTTTGTCGGCGTGGTGCTTTTGGGCTTTACCACTTTATGTTTGTTGTTTATTGGCTTAAATGGCTTTTTTGTGGGCCGGTTTCCCGTGGGGATTTTTTTCTCGGATTTATTATCAGCTTTTCCAGATTTAAACTGGCGGAATAGATATAATGGATTAAACTATCGCATGTGATATATAGTGGGTCTAGGTTCCATTCGAAATTAGAAACAGGCGGAGTAATTATGATTAGACGGAGTAACTATTAGGTGGTTTGGATCTCGGTTATATATGGACGATTAGGTTTAGTTAGCACACTTGCGCGTTTGGATCGATATTCTGATAAATAGCTCGACTGAGTTTAATTTGTTTAATTTTAAATGATTATTTGGCTAAGAGGACGAATTGATTTCGGCTAGGTTTAGGACGCGGAGAGTTAGGTGGTCTACATCTAGATTTGGTTAAAACACGCACACGTCGCGAGGACAACGGATGGAGTTGGGTTGCTTAGGTATATGAGTATATTATTATTATTGTTTTTAAATTATTATTAGTACATCCCTGTTGCGGCTGCGTTTGAGAGGCTGAAATAAACTGTTAGGTACCTTATTATCTAAGTTATGGTAAGTTCACTAGAATGCTAGGATATAAACCCTGAGGGAATAGGTAGTATCCGGCTTATATCCAGATTATGATCCGACTACAAACTAACAGGCCCGATTGCGATTGAATTCATAGAGCTGAAATTTTAGAGTTATAAAGTTTGATGGTTATATGTAGATTCTTGAAACCATGTATGCTTGGAGAAATAATTAACAAAATGATTCTAGGATGGATTCTAGGTTGTAAACCGTCAATTGCTGGGTATGGTAGGAGTATGATGTTAGATGGACGTAGTTTAGATTATATTCAATGCAAAAGCGGGCGGAATCAGTTGCCGTCGAATTTAAATGCTGGAGTGTAGTAATTTATTGTTTAAGTTTAGTATAATCAAAGCATGCAAAAGACTGGATGTTTAATGGGTAAGGCTGTCTGCCCCTGAATTTAAGGGGCTTAAGCAGTATTTAATTAGAACTATACTAAAGTCCGACCTCAGACGGGCAAAGTCAGTTGCGGCCGGATTAAATGGTGAGATATATATATGTAATGGGTTCGAATTTCGGGATCAATGTTATATCAGATCAAAAGATTGTAAATGGAAACGTTTTTTTGCGGAAATGGGTACGGTAGTAATAGTATGTGCTGTTCACTGGAAAAAATATTTCAAATAGTCACATGCAGGTCTTACGTCACATGCACTGCACAGTTTCATTTGTACTAATTAATTTTATGATTAGACTGAGTTGAATTCATTTGAAGTTTTTGGGATTGTTTAATGTAGGGTAGTGAAACCGCGTGCATGGAAACTTCTCACCCGATTGTTTCAGCCTACTCGTAGAACTCCCAGGTCGCGGGTATTTTTCTTCTTCTTCAGTCGATCACTGCACTTCTTTAGTTTAATGTTTATCGCGGATTTGTTGTTTTGGACCACAAACACATACGCAGCACAAGAAAAGATGTTTGTTTGGGAATCGCTGGTAGCTAAGAATTTTTCACGACCCGGGGGCCGGAGTCAATAATACACAGATCGAAAAGTCACCGATTTTTATATTGACTAAAATTTATTAGACTTTGCACAAATTTGACACAAATATATAATCACGAAAGGCGAACTGTTTGTGCGAAAAACAGACTGCGAAGGCACAGCGACGCGGCAGTAAGTTGTCCTGAGTTTCAAAGGTGGAGTATAGGTACTATAAAGCAGTCTAGGTTAACAATCTAGGTTAAGATAGAGTTAATTGTGGCAAAATTTACAGTGTTGAGTTATATTAATTTTCCAAAATAGGTACGGATATGTGTACTGTTCACTGGCAAAATGAATTCAAATGATCGCATGCACTACAAAATTCTTCGTTCACTACACTTCTTTTATTTAATTTTAAAAATTATCGCGGATTTATATTTTGGGCCAGGGAAATTTAATATTTATTTGGAAATCACTGATAACTTAGAGTTCTTCACGACACGGGGGTCGGGGTATTCACTCGAGCGCTAATAACACTATTTTATTTTGATTTAATTGTATATAGATTAGATTTATTTAATTTGGCACAAATTAATAGTCACCGGTAGACTATTTTTCGAAAAACAATATACGAATGCACACAACACACAACACAGCGCGGCCGTAGGTAGAAAGGATAAATGTTGCAGAGGCGGACTCTTTCAACATTCTATTGTTTCGAGGAGCAGGCTTAGACGCGTGCGCACCCGACAAGGTCCCGGACGAGACTCCAAACATAACATAAAACCCTTTATGTTATAGAGGACATTTATAATAAAACAGAAGAATCATATATAGAGTTCAAATGTAATTTAGTACAACTGTTAAACAATTGTAAATTAGATAGTACAACTGTAAGGTCTTATAGCTATTTAAAGTTACCGAAAATTTGTATAGGTACCAAATTTTTCCGGAAAATATACGGAGTGGACAACTTTTAGAAATATGTTCATTTCATTGATACACAACAACAATTCATTGGATAAACTTCAGAAACTTCACTACTTAAAGGGTTCCTTAAGTGGCGAAGCAGAACAACTTATTCGCCACGTACCTGTTTCCGAGCCCAATTATGATTTTTGCTGGAAACAATTAGAAGAACGCTGCAATAATAGAAAGTATTTATCATATTGTATTTTAAATCGTTTGTTGTCTCAGAGAAGTGTCACAGAGGAATCGGCAAGTTTCCTGAAGGGGTTATTAGACACATCCACAGAATGTCTAAGCGCGTTGTCGAATATAGAAGTTGATGTCGCAACGTGGGATATTATTCTTATACATATTCTATCTTTAAAACTAGATCCCGAATCCCGAAAACAATAGTTCTAAATTTAGCCCTTGTTGTGAATTTTGCTCTAGTAAACACAAATTGTGCTTTTGCAGAAAGTTCATTGCGGAAAATTATAATAAGAGACATGAGTTTGTTACAAATAATCATATTTGTTTTAACTGTCTGGGAGGCAACCATTCTGTTAAATCTTGTCGAAGTACAACTAATAGCCGAATTTGTAACAAGCGCCATCATTCTCTTCTTCATACACAATCACCAGTTAAACGGAATAGTACAGTAAGTCAGCATAGTTCAGTAGTTCAAAAGGTTATAAGATCATCCTCTAGTAGTACAACAGATCCAATAGTTTCTTGTTTTAGTAAATATAATAATTTAAACAAATTGGTGTCTTTGTCCACCGCGTTAACTAAAGATCAGCCTAGATCTGATAAAAACCATGTACTAGTTCATTCATTGGACGGTCAGTCTACAGTTCCAAATTTAGGTCTTAAGGAAATTGAGAACACACAAATTATTCGTTCATCTATGTGATAGTTATCTTTCTCTGAAATTAATTTATGTATTCTGTAAACAATATATAATTAAATATGACAAGTACTGTAAAACGATGTAACTTAACTGACAGTCCAGAACAGTAAAGTCCCGATGCATACATGTACTTAAATTTTATATAGAGAATTAGTTAATGTTGTAATATTTTTGTAGTCAAGAGTGTAATGGAAATGTAATGAATATTAATTTGTTTCTCACCATACTCTCACGGTGGGCGGTTGGTGTAAGGAAAGGACATTATGTCCTTTGGTGGGCGGTATGTTTGGGATTTTACGCAAATCAATTAAAAAAGAATGCCAGTCGGCCGTACTGGCCGGTTAGAAAAAAAGAAAATGAAAATGAGAACTACTTTTAAAATAGGTGAAAAAATGATGCAATGTTATGTCGCAGTAGATCAATGTTATTTTAGTCATAATTTATGTAACAAATAAGTTAATAAGTGCAACAGTGTAAACCAGTTTATTGTATGTGAAGTTCAGTGCAATATATAGATCAACCGTTTAGTTCAATCTCTGCATTTTGATTTCCCGCCATAGTTCTCTCCAGTTCCAGATCAATTTCATATATATTTCCCGACTTCTATACTTTTATCATCACATTAACAATAAACCTAACAACAACATAGTAAAAAAAGTTAGTTAATAATAATGATAATGACATTGAATTAATGAATTAGATACCTTAAAAATACATGAAATATGAATACAATGAGTTAGTAGTTGTAGCAGCGTATATAAGTAATAGTGATGTGATGGCACATAGTTGTAACACCATTTGTATTAAACCATATCTTTCTGCAATGCGAACAGACTTTGGCAACTCTCCCAGAATCGGATTTACACCACACTGTTCATATACTTAGTATTTGTATAGGCTTCAGGTTTTGAAAAGATAGTTTCTAAGCCAGGAAAAAAATATGAAAAAAATGGACAACTTAAAGCTTTTTCTCACATCTCTTTCGCAATTACAATTAGTTTAATTACGAGTCCTTTTCCTCTAGTCGTCCTGTTTGATATTTAATCTATTGCAGTCAAATAACCTGGATATTAAACGTTCAACTACACGCTGTTTTACTGTTCTTTGAGGGACAATCTCACTTAGATTTCCCTCAAAGAACAGTAAATGGCAAACTTAAAATTATTTTAGCGAATTAAGAAAGGCTTTCGTAACTAATGAACAAACTCCATTAACTAATGCAACTATTAAAATCGTAAAGGAAGGAAAAAAATCTTTATCTTTGATATAAATTAATGACGTTCTTTGATAAAGGGGTTTACGATGGACTACTTTTCGGCTAGTCGTCATCAATAATAATTAGTACGCTATTTGGAGTAAGTGGTTCGCCCTAGTCTAAGCCATTTTTACACGACGAGATAGGATGTGTGTTGATAATATTGGGAAATCTCCAAAAAAATAGTTATCTCGAAGAACATTGACTCCCCCCATAAAATAGCTAATGTTTATGAGTGGGAATAAAATCATTTTATCACCATTTCTTTTTGATTGGCCCATCTATTGATAGTATTATTATTAAAATTTGATTACCATTACATAATCTTTCCTTTCGAAGATGAATTGAATGTAAACACAGCATTTTTTTTTATTCCTAACTGTTTATAAACGTCACAAAGTATTTGTTGTCAAAAACTATATGTTTTCAAGAGATTTAGAACTTACCTGGAGTATAGCAAGCTAAAGCCGGGCCGCAATATCGAAAGTGACCACTTTAAAATCATATATCGGATGACAATAGATGAATCGATACCTTTAGAATATTGAACATCGCTTGTGTGGACCGTAACGGCGGCGTAAGGGTAATAAGAATAACCACTCCCTAACCGTTTAGCCTTTAGGCTTAAATTAAATTATTCCGTGACGCCATAAAGGCTTTTGTCGATCGGTTATCAATAATACTCGGGTCGATATACGCGCACAAAACATCGAAAGAAAAAAATTCACGTAAAAGTAAAAAAAAATACGTTGGTATTTAGTCCATAACAGAACTTCTTTTCATTTTGAATTACCAAAAACATCAATAGAAAAAGATGAAATTTGTAACTTTTTGCAATAACGATGATCTCATTAAAGTTACTATTAGGTATAGCGAATGCGAAAGTGAGTTCGTTGGATTATTTATTTGTTTGCAATTGTTTGTTTGTTACCTCTTTACGCTTTATCCACTGAATCAATCTTCTAGTTATAAGTACTGAGAAGGACATAGGTGACCTTTCGTACCAGTAAAATGGGGAACCCATCACTTTAACGCAATTTACTTCAACGATTTTCATGTCCCATAAAACCATTCGCAAATATTTTAATACAATATGTAACAAATCCTTAAATCTGTTTAAAATTTACACGATTATTCATTACATATAAACACAGTCTATCGTTATTTCTTTTCATATTTTTTCGAAATAATGAAACATCAAAGTTTTGTTAACCATAATTTTATTTCCATGTAAGTTTCAGTTTGCAATATATTTGAAACATCAAATATTACATTATTATGTTACATTGTTGTTATTGTTATTGTATTATCAACAGTAAGTTTATAGCTAGTCCACTAATTATAAATGGATCACAAATCCGACTCAGAGCACCCCGACTCCACGTGGCTCAACTTTGTCTTATACTAGAGTGTTATTCCTTCGCGCGGAACCAGAAGGCTCGCGAAGGAGGTCCTGAGAAAATGAGGGCACGAGGTTGAGTGCTCGAATGAATCAAAGGGCCGACGGAGCGAGTCTTCTGGTTGAGCCACCCAGAAATTCTTGCTTGCTGGATGCTTGCATGCTTGCATGCTTTCATGCTTGCTGCATGCTTGCTTCATGCCTGCTGCATGCTTGCTGCATGCATGCTTGCTGTATGCCTAAATCTTACTAATTACATGTTTAAGCATTTTTTTAGGGTATGTTGTTCGATATTATGAAACTGCGATAATAAGTTTTTCGATGTCTTAAGAAAAAAATATTTAAAAAAAACGTGGAATAGTTTTCTTGGACATGATAATCGACGTGTAAAAAAATCTGTATTTTGATAGTCACCCAGGAAAATGCACTGTTCCCGTCGGAAACTCACGCGGGCGAAGCCGTGAGCAAAAGTTGGTAGAAAATAACGCTTTTGGAGCAGATATATCTTGTCTATGTGTATCACGCCAGCTACTATATTGAGACGGATTCCACGTTGGATCAGAGTTAGACGTTACGAATGATACTAACTATAGAGGTTCATAGTTCCATGGAACCATTATCACTGTAATGGCAAAAGAAAATAAAAGTAGAGAAAATTTTAAACAAAATCGTTCTGTCTTACTTCTAACCTATCCATGTTTTGTGACAGCGACGATACCCGATTGAATATCTACCCGGACAAAGGACTCTTTTACAATACAAGCATTGTTGATTTCGAAGATAGGGTCACCCTTTTCAGATTTAAAATCCTTTTACCCATTTTCGCCATTTTCGAGATTAAAAACCTGTGCTAAGTTCGACCCGCGAGAAATAAATTAACATAATTACTAATTTCAATTTCGATTCCGTTTATTCTTATTTCTTTAAAGCTAATAGAGTAACAAAATGGAAGTCACTTTTGTTACTTAAAGGTACAAGTCAATCTTCGAAGTACCCACTTCGAAGATTGACCTTTACCTTTAAGTAACAAAATTGACTTCCATTTTGTTTTGATCAAAGACACAAAGATTTTGATCTAGTTTTTACCCGCAACTTAGTCTGCGTGGAATTTACTACTGTCATTATCCCAGGTTCTAAGCGGCAGCGTTATCAAAATGAAACCAGTGCCATATTTTAAGTTGTATTGCTGAAAGTACTATTCACTATTCAGCTAAGCGTAGCCTTCGAGTCTCACGACGCTGGCTCTGTCTACCCCGTAATGGATAAAGACGTGATTCTATGTCTATGTATTGCTGAAAGTGTTTTCATCAATACAACTTTGAAACGTTTGCGTGATGCTCGTAAAAACATAACACGTACAAAAATCATTTTGGCTTCTATTGGGGCTATAAAGACCTATACAACTTTTTCTTAAATATGTGATATGTACCGATATAGAGCCGGTACAGTAGCCTACGTACAGTGCGCCCTCGATCTTTTTGCACGTGAGTGAGGGCGCCGCCTACGTTTCAAATGTGAAATTTTAATAGCTAAGACATTAGTTCGCTTTTCTACCACGCGCAAAAAGATCATTGTCGCACTGTATTATACTTAATGTAGGTATAGATTTGGTGGAGTGTTGCCGACTGGCGGCTTTCCAAGCACGTCGCGTTCGCGTTTGTCGCAGGTTCGCAACAAGTTATTATAGACCACAGCCCACAATCTCTGTTGCTTAGTTTATTTTCTAATACAAGTGTCACTCTTCTTAACTTTCTATTTTTAATTCTTTCTTTTTGGATTAAAGGACCTTTAAACCAGTTAATAAATGGGGGCATCATTAAGTTGTCAGATTTTCCAATCCAGCTTTTATCATTGTGTATTGTTTATTTTGTGATTTAAATACAAAGTTCGTGTATTTTTTTTTTAATTTATAGTCAAAAAGATTAATCAAGATGCCAATATCACTCAATTATATTTAATCATTTAACTTAAATTAATCAACAATATAAATAAAATAAGAATATATATAAATATGGAAAAATTACACAGATATTGTAACGATATTTCTGAAGAAACTAAATTAGTATGAAATACGTAGGTATATCGAAGAGTGGGAGACTCATTTTTGATACCTACATAATATGAATAAAAATTACATTATTACAAGAATAACAATTATTTCTTCTCTTCTTCTCTCAGCCGAAAGACGTCCATTGCTGGACAAAGGCCTCCCCCAAGGATTTCCACAACGACCGGTCCTGCGCTGCCTGCATCCATGCGCAACCCGCGACCTTCACCAGGTCGTCGGTCCACCGAGTGGGAGGCCTGCCAACACTACGTTTTCCGGTTCGTGGTCGCCACTCAAGAACTTTTCTGCCCCAACGGCTATCTGTTCTGCGAGCTATGTGCCCCGCCCACTGCCACTTAAGTTTGGCGATTCTGCGGACTATGTCGGTTACTTTAGTTCTCCTACGGATCTCCTCATTTCTGATTCGATCACGCAGGGAAACTCCGAGCATAGCGCGCTCCATCGCCCTTTGGGTGACCTTGAGCCTTCTTATGAGGCCCATAGTAAGCGACCACGTCTCTGTTCCGTATGACATTACTGGTAACACACACTGGTCAAAGACCTTAGTCTTGAGACACTGCGGTATTTTGGACGAGAAGATATCGCGAAGCTTCCCGAACGCTGCCCAGCCGAGTTGGATTCGACGGTTGACCTCTTTCTCGAAGTTGGACTTACCTAACTAAACTGTTTGTCCCAGGTATACATAATTGTCAACAACTTCGAGTGTAGAGTCTCCAACCTTTAGAGGAGTGGGTGCGACACGGATATTAGACATGATTTTCGTCTTGTCCATGTTCATTTTTAGACCCACTTGTTGAGAGGCTCTACAGAGGCCATCGAGCATTGTGCCTAGGTCTTCCAAGGTCTCAGCCATGAATACGATATCGTCAGCGAATCGAAGGTGAGTGAGGTACTCGCCGTTGATATTGATACCGAGTCCGCTCCAGTCCAGAAGCTTGAAGACATCTTCCAGGACGGCGGTGAACAGTTTCGGAGATATAACGTCTCCCTGTCTCACCCCTCGCTTCAACTGGATAGGTTTCGAGCCTTGATCCTGGAGACGGACCGACATGGTGGCGTTTTCGTACAAACACTTCAGCGCTTCGATATATCGATAGTCAATTTGGCACCGTTGGAGAGACTGTAGCACAGAACAGGTCTCGATCGAATCGAAGGCTTTCTCGTAGTCCACAAACGCCAAGCATAAGGGCAGATTATACTTCTCAGTCTTCTGTATAATCTGCCGCAGCGTATGTAAGTGGTCTACGGTACTAAAGCCTTTTCGGAAACCGGCTAGTTCGGGAGGCTGGAAGTCGTCGAACCTGCAAGCGAGACGATTCGTAATGACTCTCGAAAACAGTTTGTAGACATGGCTCAGAAGTGAGATAGGCCTATAATTCTTCAATAAGGTTTTGTCGCCTTTTTTGAAGAAAAGTACCACCACACTTCTGTGCCATGCCGTAGGCGTTTGTCCCTCGAGTATGACGGAATCGAATAGCTTCTGAAGAGCTTTTAATACCGGTGTTCCACCTGCTTTCAGAAGCTCAGCCGTGATTCCATCATCACCCGGTGCCTTATTGTTTTTTAACTGTTTGAGAGCCATTCTAATTTCGTATAGGCTGATCCGGGATATCTTCGGTGTAGTGTCGGGTCAATCTGGCTCTTGGATTTTTGGCCAGATTACTGACAGGTGCGCGTACGCTGGTGTATAATTGTCCGTAGAACTTCTCAACCTCTTCTAACAGCTCTGGCTTCGACGAAATGATTCTGCCATCCTCAGTCTTCAGCTTGGTCAGTTGGCTTTAACCAACAGACAGATCCCTTGCAAACACTTTTGAGCCCTTATTTCGCTTAATCGCCTCTTCAATACGGTCAGTATTGAATTGGCGTAGATCGCGAGTTAGGGACTTGGAGATCTGTCTGTTTAGACGTCGATACTGAGCAGCATCGTCAGAGGACTGCAGAACCAAGTTTCGTCTTTCTTCCATGAGTTTGTTGGTGAGGTCCAAGATCTTTTTGGTTCCTTTTGAACGGCGGGTTTTGAACAATTATTCAGTTTACCCTAATTCTGTATTCTGTATAGATCCCGTAATAAAATTGCATTAGAAAACAAACATCGTAGTGTAGATAGAGTTTTCAAAGCTGGCATACCTACTTTAGTTATTTTGCGATAAGAACAAGAACAAAGTCAGACAGATGTGCACTGCACTAACTGTGCACTAACGGAAATTAAATTTTGTTCGGGTGTCGTCAAACGTAATCTCAAAGTTCAGAAACAGATGGCGTAAGCGTATGCGGGGTTTATACATTACGGACAGACAGACTCATTATTAAAAGGATAATGGTATTTCAGCCCCTTTAGCGACCGTCAATGTGGCCTGCGGCTAAGTTATTAAAGTATACTTTACTTTCAATGAAAACTTATTTTATTACTTATATAAAGTTTTGATGCCCAAGTCATAGGATTGCTTTAGGATCTGTTAATTAGAATGACCAAGCTTCCCTTATTTATTTATTTAAAAGCTTTATTGCACAAATTACAAAAATTGTGTACAAATGATGGACTTAACGCCATATGGCATTCTCTATCAGTCAACCATTAGACCAAACAGAGAGTAGTTTGTTGGTATGGAAATACTACTAGTGGTTCTGTGAGAACAGTAAACCTCGCGAGCCCTTACCACCATGAAATAGCTGATATTTTACCGTGTCCCTGGCTTAGCTAAGGCATTTAAGAGTTTTGAAACCAACCTACCAATGCTGGAAAGAAAGTAAAAAGTCTCATCTGTTACCCATTGTTCTTGTGGTTGATGAATAAAAACTGATGGAAATTACGAGGGTAGATCCAGTGGTAGTATTCGGATGTGTCCTTAAATTTATAATCAAACACAAATATATTATACACCAATATATTTCAACTTGTACAACATAACTCGATAACAATCACATTCAACATGCATGCAATCAATAGCAACGACATGACATTCGTTTTTTATATGTGCGTAAGATTATCCAGCCAGTGGATTACAATCTCCAACAAAAACCACTAAAAAATTTACTGAAACCTAACCTAACCTAACTTTTCTATATTATATATTTTTATATAACTCGTCTCATAAAACAGAAAGTAGTTCTAATCGTCATGAGATAAAATTAAAAAAGTGATGAATAATTTTGATCAAAAATCTATAAAAATAGGAATTTAAATCACTAATAATTTACATAAATCCTTATTAATTAATATTCAATATTGTAGAGCTAATAAAATAGTAATAGATATACACTATTTTGTTTAAAAATACACTATTTTGTTTAAATATACACTATTTTGTTTAAAAATGCCGGTTATTTCATAAAACTGAATGTTATAGCAAAATATGTGCTTTATGAAATAATGGCATATTTATTCCAAAACAAATAAATCAAGAACATCAGTTACAAGCAGAAAATTCATCGTTCTTCATGAATACAAATATTATCCCTGTACCTAAACAGTGAACATCATTATTTGAAATGGACTCGAAATGAATAGAAACCATTGTATTTTTGTTCTGTCTTGGGAACAATTTGTCTAACGCAATTATTAAAGTCAATTTTCATTATTACTCCCTTTAAATAGTAGGTTGCGAGGGCGAAGCAATTTTGTCGGGGACCAACTTGAAAAAGGAAAATTACACAATTTGCTAATGGCTGCGGCACGGAGAATAATTTGATACCTACGTGGTTTTTATTACAAAAGAAAAATGTTTATGTGGATTATATTTATCATTATACCTACAAATACTTACGCTAATGCTACGTATTATTTATTAAATTAAATAATCTGTCGTTTCATAAGATATTAATTTTTAAATTTAGAAAGAAAAGGATAATGGTATTTCAGCCCTTTTAGCAGCTTTTATTTAGTTCAGTTTATATTTTAGTTTTAGTTTATTTTATCCTTATTAAATATGTATCTAATGTAAACTTGGTACTTGAAATAATATAAAACTAATTTAAATTAAATGTGAAAAATAGTAAAGAATAAAATACAATAATTGTAGCGTTAAAAAAAGAAAGAAAATCAACATAAGTTTGACATTTATGAATTTAACGTTACCAAACATTAATAAAAAGTTATTAAGTAGATTTTGATTTTTCGATGAAGTGGGTTGTCTGTACAGTACAATGGTTGATATGAGACAACCATCCAAGATCAGATAAGGTAATAAATTTTATACTTATAGAGTCAGTTAATTACGCTATCTTGAGTAAAGTCAAAATAAATAAGTATAACGACGGCGGCAGACTTTATTCTACGTATCGAGAAAATTATAGAGATAATCGAGTTGATGTGGTGAAAGGCGAGTCTGAAGAGCGCAGGGTGTGATACGTAACTTTATTAAAAGAGTAGGTGAGGGTGTAGTGGGCAGGTGAGTTCAATTTCAGGCAGGGTCGGATTACGGACAGCGGTTAAAGCGCTTGAGGTCAGTAGGGTTGTATAAACGCGCGATTTGGTGGCAAATTTACAACTTTTTCCCGGCTCCGGGCCTCTGATAGAGGCAGTAAACTGGGAAGCAATCTCGCCGCACCGACCGAGTTATTTTGCAGAATATTGCGGCCTGCGCGACTAATAAAATGACAAATAGCTGACGGTCTCACAGGCGGACACACGGGCGCGCCGTTTGGCCAATTTTATGACACTCTGCGAACAACTTTTCCTATTTGTGGGTCACGTGCGCGTAAGGGCTTTGCAAACTATCAAACAAAGATTTGAATAATATGTATGTGGCTTGTCCATGTCCATTGGTAGACTTTAATGCTTTGTTCGGTTCTCGAATGCAAAACTTTTATTTAATGTGTAATAATAAAGCTTTGAGTAAATGTGGTAAACGATTATATAAATTTAAGAAGCCTTTATTTAAAAGGTATAAAAGCCGATTAAACTTTTACCGGAATGGAAAATTTGTATATAATAAAATTCATCGGATTTAAATTACTAGTGACCTTTTGTGAGAAAAAGCGTACTACGGCTAGCAGTAAATTCTTTGGTAGCCGTAGTGGATTAACGGGCTGTTATGTAAAATTTTATTTATTAAATAAAAATAGTTTCTATCTAAGCGTTATTTAGTTTTAGTCAGCCCCTATTCGATTGCTGCGCCCGTAATTGTAACAATTAAAATTAAGAATATGACCTGTTACTTAAAAAGGATGCAATAAAGTATTAAGTAAAACAGTAATCTCTTCTGCCAAAAAAAAAAAATGGAAATGACGTTTGCTATGTAGGAAGGTATGTATTATTTTGTAAGTACATAAACGTGATTTTCTAAGAAACGCTATGACGAAAATCAAATACATTTCTTGCTCTCTTGAAAAGACGATTTGTTTGCAAGATACCGATGTAGAGTTATAAAACTTCGAAGTAAAGAAGTCTCTATTAGTCTTTAATTAAAAATTATACAAACGTAGAAAATAATAAAATTGCTTGATGTTTTCGTTAAATAATATTTGTACGAAATCAATAAACTTAAGAGTAAGTTAAAACTCACCCATGGTCGATTTTCTGACAGCTAAATTAAGAAAAAATAAGTATAAAAAGTCACAACAAGTGGCGTTTTATAAAAGCCGGGTCGTAATAATGGCTGTACCTATATTGTGCGCTTTTTATTGCCAACGAGCGCGCAGCGGCAGAAAAAAATCACCTAACAGTTTGACAGTTGCACAAATAGCAATATTGATACTTTTTAGAATTTTTTTATTTTATTTAAAAAAAAAATGCCAAACCCGTGCATTTTTGCTTTTTCTATGGACTCGCCTTTTACTAAGTGTCATCTATGAAGTGATCTGGAACATTTTTTTTTTAAATCTGAGTTAAAATCCCCCGTTCCAGCACCTTTTATTCATTGTTAAAACGTATAACAAAACCTATACACACTATGGTAACAGTGCCGAAACGTAGGTGCATACGCGTTTAAAACCTGTCTATTTACTTCTAAATACATATAAAAGTAAATACTTAAGACTTTCCTCGTTTCCTACATCCAAAACTGCCTTTGTTCATTTTAATCTTCTCGGTATTCGTATAACTTTCTTCAGCGTCTCATTCAACACATGGAGGGGAATGTGCGTTACCAATAAAGCGAAACAGCCTCGTATCAAAAACAGACGCAGCCGTCACTGCTGGCCTGACATTGACAAATAAGCCATTCTGAAAAAGATCCCATTTTCTTTGAAACCCCTACTAAGCATTCATCGATTGAGCCACTAAAATTGGATGTGAATTACTGAATAATTGAACAATTTCATTAGAAACTTTTCAATTAATTATTCAGTATTTCATTAGAAGATTTTGCCCTAGGCGTCACCAACGTGAGTTTTGTTTTTCACTCGGTGACTATATTATATTCACTAATGTATCATCCGGTTACTGTCGCAAGACTTCGGCGGTCATTAAGTCTTGTGTTATGTCTGATACCTTTAGCAAAACACCATTGAGAAAAGAAGTAAGCGCATGGCGAGTTTCCACTACCAAGGGAAATGTAATGTCACCGTTACGTCGTGGTCACCACTGTTGATTAGCCATTGTGTGTCACGCAGGAGTATAAATTAGATAAAGTCAGATTAAATCCAATCCAGTATTTCACTAAACTTTAGCACATACAGTCCAATTAAATGAGGATAGGTACTTAGGTAAATTATGGTTCGCGGTACAAGGACTACTGACGGCAATAACCCGTGCATACAATTTTGCATATCGATGCAAATAAAGTAACTGTGACGTTACAATATTGTTCACTTAATTGATCAGAAACGTGAAAATATCAACTGGTCGAGAAATTCTCCCTTAGTAGGCGCACTAAATACGGAAAACAGCCAAACAGAAGTCGTATTACGAATTTAATCTCGCAGAAATGTGGTATCGTTGAAATTGCTGCAACAAAACGGCTGTTTACGACAAGTCTACGGCGAGTTACCTACGGAAAAATACTGGCAATCTCAAAACAATGTACGTATGGCGAAGTTAAGAATTGTTCACACGTCCATCTTTTTAATATCAGTAATGTACCTACATAGGTTAGTATGTTAAAAGACATATGAATTTTAGTCGCTCTTTCATTCAAATAGTAGAGGTAAAACTCTTACAGATTTTTCGTCGTTATTTTCCAAAAACTATCAACTTTTGACTATATTTTAAAAAATACACACATAATCATAATATATTGTAGCAATTTAACTAATTAATCTTATAAACTATGTTCTTCATTATTTTTCATTGTGTTATTATTGTTTCACATTGCGCACTGATGTCCGATTTGGTTATACAACTAATATTGTATCTCATCCCATTTCAACCATAATTACATCGATATATGTCCAAAACAGTCATGTATTCATTTTGCACTTGTATATATATTTTGTTCCTAAATAATACATAGGTACATCTTATAAGTTCTCAATTGTTTCATTTTTGTGTCGCTTCGCTGACCTTACCCAGGGTTTTGGCTGAATGAGCAGCGTCGCAGCGTGGCCAGTTTCGCCTACGATGATATTGTCAGTCACTGCCATTGTTACTATGTTATATGCTATTTTCCAAAGTGTAAATGGTTGAGAATAAATCTATCTATCTATCTTTTGTTCACTGGCTCATTAGTCGCCACTGGCTATATATGTCTAGACTGAAACGGAAGGAAAGTTTATGAAGTTACATTAACTAAAATTCGAAATAACGCTTATGCTGGGGCCGGACCTGCGCCTATCGTCCCGAAGCAATGCGTGGCGAAGCTTCGTTCATTTTGTACATTAAAAAAATATCGCGATAAAGTCGTGGTCAGACTTGCAACTTCGTTATTTTTTACGAACTATCGTGCAATAATCCAAGATGGCGTCATCGCCATCAGATGTTTGAACTGAGCGTGAATATGGACGACGATGAATTTCTTTATTTTTACATGTGTGCTAACAATTACATACTGCATTTATTGAAAACTAAAAAGAAACCTCGAAAAAGAAGATGGTGGATGAAAACAAAAAAACCATTTTATCACTCCACTCCATTATGCATTTAACAAGCTAATTCAGGCCAATAAACAGTTACAGCACCGGTCACACAGGACACGTCAAAACGAGCTGAAAACAAACATCAAAATGAACAACGCTAGTCTGACCACTCAGGACGAAATGTTAGCGCGCTAAAATCCTTTGACGTACCGCCACCCGCGCGATAACGAAGACGCAGCCCGATATTTCGTGACGATACCCGAATACGGCCGGTCACATTTGCGTGTATCGTGTCATAGTACGAAGCTTCGTGACGATAGCCGCAGGTGCGGCCCCAGCATTAGGCTATGTTTATTCCTAACATCCCAGAAGTTCGGTGCCAAAAGCCAACTAGTCTTAAAATAAATCTGAAATCTGAAAAGTTGTAGAACGTATTCCTATAAAATTATGAGCCACTAGCATTGGCCTCGGACTTTGTTCGTGTGGGAATTTTCAACGCTCGCTAGCTTCCTATACCCAGTAGTTTCGACTGTGCGTTGTCCATCAGCCACTCTGTCGCTCAGTCAGTAACGAAATAATTTTATATTATACTAGCTTTCGCCCGCGGCTTCGCCCGCGTGAATTTCCCACGGGAACAGTGCTTTTTCCCGGGATGAAAGGCACCCTATGTCCTTCTCCGTAATTCCAGCTATGTATATGCGAAATTCCAGGAAGATTGGTTCAGTAGATAAAGCGTGAAGAAGTAACAAACAAGCTCTCTTTTGCATTTATAATATTAGTTAGGATTAGGATTGAGTATGCTGAAAATGTACCGTGATATTTTAAATAACAAAATTGATCAGCTAACGACAGTTTTAAAACATTTCAAATCAATGTAAAAGTCCCCTTGCTATGATTCGTATCGCAGCGTGTCTGATATGGATCGTATCTATGTTTAACTGAAACAAAAGGGTGCGTAACACTGTTCCTACATTGTTCACGTGAATATTGTTCAGATTTTACGACCCGATGCTGACATAGTAAAAAATTAATGGGCTCAGTTGTTTCTGAACCCGATTTATGAGCTGCGCAAACTAGCGATGCGCCCCATCTTTGAATCTAAAGGGGTCTAAATAATAAATTTGAACTTTTCACATAAATATTCATAACAACAATATATATTTTCTTTATTTATGTATTAGTTTTTAAAAAGTTTTACTTTTATTGATTTAGTTTTTTTTTGGAGACATAAGAGTTTTTGTTTAAAAAATTAGCCTTCACTGGACAGCCGGCAGATCTGAGCATTGACACGACACGGTCACGCTATTTTCCGTCACAGCATTAAAAAAATAATAATTCTGTAACAAAGGTAGGTACATAAGTTTAATGTGGTTGTGACCTCCTATTAAGTGAAGTACACCTGTATCAGGAGGTCACGCTCTTCCATAGCCAATCATAATAAAGTACTTATTAATAAAATACAAGAATACGAAAAAATATACTTATAAAAAGCATTCGAGTCAATTTTACTGCCAAGCCGGGTCAATAGATGTTTTACATCAAAAATTTGTTTAAGTTTTTGAAAAGAAAATCAACAGAGTTCTTGTGTTTTTATAAATGTATCTAAGTACTTCAAACAAAAGCAAAGTGTCGAGAAGTATAATACTACAATGTTGGAATACGTGACTTTTGATGTCATTGTCGTAAAATCCATTGAGAGTTCGTCAGGACTGGTTACTGCAGTAAAGTGTCCACTACTTTACTTTATTGACAAGACTAAAAACGACCACTCAGAATGTACAGGATGAGAACAATACGTAACAAGCTAAATATTTAAAAATAAAAACACGGCTAACAACTTTCATAGCCTATGTGATTCGGAGGAATGCAAGGAATCTAACAACACCTCTCACATCAAATCTGTTAAGCCATTCAGGACTTATGGTGGAATGAAGAAATTTACATACATACATGAACCCTGAAAATATAACACTCATTTTTTGGTCAGTCAGTTCAGGTCAGTTAAAGAAATTGTAACCATGGGAGTAATTGATAAATAGGAAGATATTATGTTTTCAGGAAAGTCGCTAAATATCACAACAAGATTTCATGAAAATATTAGGGCAAATATTTTTTTAAAATATGTACACATAAATATGAAAGAATGGATGTATGTGAGAATGTTAGTTATTCACATAAAATATACTTGACGGATTTCGATGTTTGATACACGGGTAGAAAAACACCAGGAATAAATAGCACATAAGAGGGGACCGGAAAACTTTTTTTTTGATGCTTCTTTCTTCTTCTCAATAATAGAATCATCCGTAAAAGAATCACCTTTACATCCAAAGTATTTTCCAATTTTTAAGCGATGTTTGGACGATACCAAAACGCCCCTAAACGTACGTCATATGACATCACGCGTAGAAAATGGAATTTCCCTAAAATTTCGAATTTATTAGAGCATAAATTAGCTCTGGAGAATAAACTCGTGCTGAAAAGTCGCAAAATGTGATTATATGTATTCTATCATAAAATTACATATTTGTAACAATTCTCATACCTTGTCCGGTCCCCTATTGTCGAATTCGACAACTTATATCATGTCGTCAGAGATATCTCATGCCGCGCATGTTTGCCCTGCAGGCAATATGTACTTTTTATTCCGAAATCCCCGTAGTTCATAATAATTTCACTGAGTACTATTAATCTACTTTATAGTACTCAAGTTCTTGAACAACGTCTGTAACCGCAATATGAAGCACTGCAGAGCAATACAACTGCAACAGAAGTTTTCCAATCTAACTTCACAAGCAAGACATAACGATCTCTTTCTAACCGGTATTCCTGTCCTTATTTTGGGCTACTTAGTTCATGAATGAAAATACCTTTATTTAGCACTATAAAAAAAAAAAAATAGTCCAATATATATAACTCGAAGGTGACTGACTGACATAGTGAGCTATCAACGCATAGCCCAAACCACTGGACGGATCGGGCTGAAATTTGGCATGCAGGTAGATGTTATGACGTAGGCATCTGCTAAGAAAGGATTAACGCGAGCGAAGCCGCGGGCGCCAGCTAGTAGTCCAATATATTGCTTACATGTATTCCAACCTAAATTTTTATTTGAAATTATGATCGTAATGCCACGCATTATTTATTATTATTATTTTATTTATTTATTAAAAACTTTATTGTACACACATACCAAAGTACAGTACAAAAGGTGGACTAAATGGTAAAAGCATTGTCTGACAGTCAGGGTTGAGCAGAGAGTTCATGTGGATGTGAATAAATCCTATTTGTATACCACAAATTAATTATTGTTAAATTAAACACATATTTAAAAAGATACTACATAAATAAAATAAATTAATATACATATGATACATAAATAATACAAATAAGTATTGCATTTAACCAAGTCAAAAGCAAAGTTAGTATGTCAACTCGAAACAAAATGTCGTGCTCTATAGTATAAATAATCCGAAATAAAGGCATCACACAAAATGGGTGACGCGGGGGGGCGGAGAGATTTATCCTCTTGAATCTAATCTTGCGGATGGCGAAAAGAGCAGTTTGTACAAAAAATTCGGCCCCTATTTTCGCGACCCGACAGTACATTCAGACAATTTCCTGTAGCAAGTACAACACAAGAGAATCATTTAAACGAGGCGGCAAGCTGTTCCAAATATACTTAATAAAAACGTAAGTGAGTTCTAAAGGAAAATACGGTACCGCTATATTTTAAAAGGTATGACTAAATTGTTAAGTATTGATTAATTTGAGTGGGAGGCCTGCCAACACTACGTTTTCCGGTTCGTGGTCGCCACTCGAAAACTTTTCTGGCCCAACGGCTATCTGTTCTACGAGCTATGTGACCGACCGGTGGACCGACGACCTGGTGAAGGTCGCGGGTTGCGCAAGGATGCGGGCAGCGCAGGACCGGTCGTTGTGGAAATCCTTGGGGGAGGCCTTTGTCCAGCAGTAAACGTCTTTTGGCTGAGAGAGAGAAATTAATTTGACGATTGTTATAATATATTATCTATTATATCAATCTACTTGCTTATTCCCTCGGCTCTGCCCTTCTTGAATTTCGTTTTGCACCCATTTCACACCCTTCCAAAACTTACGCTATATAACGAACCTCTCTATAGATAAACAACATTTCAAGATTTTACGTGAGGAGGTTTCTTCATATCATAGATTGACATAGATATAATGAGCGATTTCTCTGACAGCTAATTAAGAAAAAAATAATCAGTATAAAAAAGTCTCAATAGATGGCGTTTTATTGAACGCCGAATCGTAATAATGGCTGTACCTATATTGTGCGCTTTTTATTATCAGCCAGAGGCAGAAAAAAAAAATCACATAACAGTTTAACAGTTGCACAAATCACAATATTGATACTTTTTTGATGTTTTTTTTATTACGTTTTATCTTTTTTTTAATGCCAATACCGTGCATTTTTGCTTTTTGAATGGTCTCGCCTTTTACTAAGCGCCACCTATGAATTCATCTGGAACTATTTTTTTTTATTTGGGTCTCGGAAAATCCTTCATTCGGTTATTTTAATTACCACAGACAAATACCATGTTTTTAGGTAAATTTTACGAAATTCAGTGTTTTATTTTTTTACTGTCCAGCTGTGATAATACTTCAAAATAAAGAATCATTATCCAAATTCGTTCAAAATGCGGCATCTAGATAGATGTTTATCTGTGATTATATTCATCACTCAATTCAATATTCATAATCCAGAAACTTGTGCCAGAGTCAAACTCGGATCACGAAAGTCTTGGAAACTCTCGACTAGTTCCTAATCTGCTTTCAAAAGAACTTTTTTATTACTTGGAAACTAGTAAACAACGCGGCAGGAAAATTTGTTTTCTCTACGTGTCTGGACTGGATACCGTTGGGATTTAGTTCAAAATGGCATATGACATTGCTTTATAAATATCCTTGAATATTGTGCACAATTTGAGACACAGTGTGAGATAATGTCTTTGGATCTTTTGTATTATAATCTGGGCAAAGCGCGTTTAGGAATTATAGTTAAACTAGCACGGGCCAGGAACTTTTGTTCCTATGGGAATTTTGGGTAATCCACCCTTAGTTCTTCCTTAGACTATCTAAAGGTTCCATAAAATGCCAAATTTCAGCTTCCTAAGCCCAGTAGATCCGGCATTGTCAGTTAGTCACTTAGTCAGGAACGGGAGAATTTTATATAAGTAATGGTAATGCTGGTAAAGTAACTCAAATCTTGAAAACATAAAACTTTTTTGGGAAGTCATGTATAGTATAAACACGCATTCAGTTTCTAAGGTTCAATTACATCTATATCGTTGTAGAAACATGCCAAGGTATTTAAAACTTTGGCAAACTGGTATCGCGCATCCGTTAATATTCATGTGAAAGAAGCCGGAAAGACCGCCGAAATAGCCGAATTTAAATTCGGTTTTGGTTCTATTCTACTTATTTTTAAACCCATAGTGGGTTTAAAAATAAGCCGAATAGAACCGGAGTTTTGCTGTTTTATTTATTTATTTTATTTTATTTAACCTTTATTGTACAAAAATACAGAGTAAACGTACAATAGGAGGGCTTAATGCTAAAACATTATCTACCAGCCAACCTTTGGGTTATACAGAAAATTTTAGGTGGGTGTGTAATAAAGGTATTATTACTAAATACATATACTTAAGTAAATAATAATAACATACATAATTAAATACAAATACCACAATAAATATTTATATAGAAGTAAATAAATATATATGTAAATAATACATAAGTATTTATATAAATACAGTATATACAAATAATATAACGAAACACAGCGAAAAAATACAGCGAAACTCATAGATAGAATTTGTACACTTGTGTCTTAAAACTTTAACTTTTGTTTTTATATTTTTATCTAGCTTATTGAGTTGTCAGCAGTAAACTCAATGCAGTGACTAAATAATAGTTTAAATAATAAACAATACATACAATTAGCGTTTTTAAATGTAATTAATATGGAAATAAATAGTTTAAATGATTGAACTAGGTTTTACAATAAAACGGTACACGAACATAATCCTCTTTCCAATAATCGGATATACGAGACAGCTCAACTGTACACTGAACGGAATATGAAAATTGAAAATGGATTATTTTTATCATCATCATCATCTCTCAGCCGAAAGACGTCCACTGTTGGACAAAGGCCTCCCCCAAGGATTTCATCCATGGAGGGTTTTGCCGTAATCGCCACGCTTGGCAGGCGGGTTGGCGATCGCAGTGTGATGGCATAGTACGCGGAAAGATGCTGCTGCCCATCTTCCGGTGTTTTAAATCCCTTAGTCGCCTCTTACGACACCCACGGGAAGAGAAGGGAAGAGGGGGATTATTTTTATAAATGGCCTTATTTGTACCTACCTAAAACTTTTTTATATGACACATATAACAAAAAAAAATACATTTATGAAAATCAAAAGATTTTCTTTACAGCAAGAATAATTGAGTATAATTATTTGCCTCGTGTACTGTCATTATCATAGACCACCACCTGCTTTCGGTGAAGCAACTATCGTGCGAAAACCTATACTTATGCAGACCATGTCGTTTACTAGTTTATATAGGTACGACTACTGCTGCTAGATGGTGGAAGTCGTTAAGTCATGTCAGATATCTTTGGCGTGAAAAACATTTGGCACCTACTAACAAGTTCAAGAATTAGTTCGTTAAACAAACAAATAACAAACTCTTCAGCTTTTTTAGTTATTTGTAAAGAAACAGATATCAACAAATTTTCACATAGTATTTTTATTAAACTCATTGCATTGCAATGAAACATAGATTGTACGAAATCGTTTAAAAATACATAAATTAAACTGGAAAATGTTCGTAATATTTCCATTTTAATCATGATTTTTCCCAAGGGTGGCGACGAATATTGTGAAATCGAATCACGATTGCGGACGTGAGAAAGTAATCAAAATTTATTATTCTTTTCTTCAATCGCAGGAACATTACACGAAAAGTTATTTTGATAAAAATTCCTTTCCAATTTTAATATTTGATTCATCTCTACTTTATCGGAATAAAATTCGGTTAAAGAATATTTCACGTAAAAATTCTCGAATGTCAAATAAATATGATTCAGTGCAAATAAAAAAATAAAATATTAAATGCTGCTATGCAATTCATGCACATGCACGTATTCTGCGTTCAAAAATATTTTTTATAGACTGCACGCACATGTAGGACATTAAAATGTATTAAATTGGAGCTAAGCCTATAGTTACATTTAGTTCATATTTGATTTATCTTACACGTTTTAATTCGTTGCAGCTTTTGAATATTAATAAATTATATCTGAATACACAATTTAGAGATATCCTTAGAAATATTTTTTGCTTTAGTTTAGTGCACGGGCAGTTGTATGACTCTGGTATAGGTTTGATTCCGAAAATTACACAGAAGAAGAGGCCTAGGATGTAATTAAGCATTAGGTAACAGCAAAAGTTATTAATAATTTGGCATAAAAGCGAATGCCAATGTCTTCACAGAGTTATTTTTCGGAGATAATGTAGCGAGCAATTTGGATACTGCGCCAATTTCCCGTTACGGTTTATAACCTGGATAACTTTTACATCGAAATTTCTTCAGCAGTTACGCCCATTTATGATGTTGTATGTATACTGACTATATATATAGACTGATTGATTTATGATTTAACTGATTGAAGTTGGCGAATAAAAGTCTCAACAACCTACTTATGAATAGACGGATATTTGGATGAGAACATAGCAAATGATAGCATTGAAGCTACGAGAATTAATGTTTTTTTCACCCGCAAGTATGTCATTTTAGCAAAATATTGTTATGAAATCGTTTGATAAACAATCGAGCATATTGGTCTGGTCTCATGAATAAAATTATGTAACTCTCGAAATATTCAGTATTACCGTCGCTTCGGTCGGCTATGGCTCTGTGGGGTGTAGTTACTTTCATTTTAACTTCCACAACGATGTGAAAATATTTCTCGGGGCGTTTATTGCTAACGAGAGAATTGTGAACCAAAATGGAACTGAATTCGAACGGAGTATTAGAAATAATAATTGCTGTCACGATTGTTGAACAGGTTCGACATTATTTTGTTTGAATATACCTACTAAAATAGGTACAATTAATTTTGTTTTTGACGGTGATGTCTCTATCAAGGAGAACAACTGAAATTTTCATGAATCGAACCCTTGATCAAGTAACCTGTGAAACAAATAAAAAATACTTGTAAATCAATTTTTTTTTCCTAATTTGGACGCTGTGATACAAATGACTATGAATCCTCGATATTTTTGATTAATACAGTTTGTGTCGCGAAGCGGTCAATCAGCTATACGCTGCGTCCAAAAAGAGCAGGCTCCCCAGAGGCAGGCAGAGGTGGCCCCCGCCCGACACGTGCCTCTCATTATGTAGACCAATCTGTTCACTGACTCTCATAACTAAATTTCGTAACTGTAATTTATTACGAGATGATAAATAACCCTTTACATTTAAAATACCTAGCCAACCGTGAGCTAAAATCTAATCTAATTTCAAACGCGAGTGAACCGAACTACGTAGGAAAATTCTCGTTTACTACATCCACGCTCCATGCCAGCTAATTTATAGGAACGCTCGAACAGGCAAGAGTTCGATTGCTACAATAAATTTCAAATTTCATTATTTGAAGAGGAAGTCGCGAGTTGCCAATTGCGATTCAGTTTTCTGATCACGTCTTCATACTATTGGCGTGGATATTGGAGCCACCTGGGCCCGCCACTCTATGAGCCTTTAACTCGCACTGCTCTTTCGATAAACCGGCTGTGAAATATTCGCGGTGTACGTCGGAGCCGCATTTCCTTATGAATGATACATGCCGCGCCTGGCCCGGAGCCGCACTGTTACCTCCGGGCTGTGATCGATTGGCAGCCAGTACAGTACGGAATATATCCAATTCCTATTTTTGAATACTTTTTCACACTACTTTCTTTACATCAACTTCCTATAAGGTTATCGGAGAATAGTACATTGGCATATGATACAAAAGGCGAGCGCGCTAATAAAGCCAAGTGTGCGTAATGACCAAATGCACACGTGTATCATACGACGTTTTTCAACACTCTCTCTCTCAGCCGAAATACGTCCACTGCTGGACAAAGGCCTCCCCGAAGGATTTCCACAACGACCGGTCCTGCGCTGCCTGTGAAAAAATCATGTGGTCCTAACATTTAATTATCGGAAAACGATTGCGCCCTTTTGTCATTCCTCCACTTTATAAAACATTCTTATGGTTAATAACCAAATTACGTTTGATTTTGGAGGGAATAAACTATTACTTTTATTACGCGGCTCGTTAATGATTTTAGGTGGAATAAAATTTACATATTCTTCCATATAGTCGACATTTTAATAAATATTTAATACCTATGCTCACACGGCGAAAATCGGAAAATGTACCTAACAAACACAACCTAATATATATAGTCTTGATTTTGAATTCGCGCGCCGCCGGGAGCGTGCGGTGCACGCTGCGGATGGTATGTTATATCGCCAAACAGCCAGTGGCTGTATAAAAATCATTATCTTTGCTTATTTAAAAACTGTCGTTATTTTCCCTATTTGATCTTTTATGAATTTTGCGGTTAAATTAAAAATGCTTTTTGGAATTCATAACACGCATTATATAGTTTTCTATCTTTTGTATAGCGCATGACTGAAAAGTAAGGTAATTTTTATTTTCAAACACCTCCGTAATATATTCGTAATACCTTCGTAATATATGGCATTATGGGCCTAATTTGGATGTAATAAGACTCACTTTACGAGCAAGTGTGTTGAAAAATCTATTTTCAAACGAATTCAAAGGAAGACCTGTATTGTTATACCATAAACGTGTTAACTTTTAAGTACGTACATATGCAACACAGTAAAGTCACAGATTATTAAATAGTTACTTCGTAAAGTTTCCAATCGAACAAAATTTCCACACAATAAGCTCCACAAAATTCCAACAACTCCAATTTCATGCTCCACACAACAATGGATATATTTAAGTCTCCTTTGAACAACAGAAAACTTTGCATAGAGAATCTCATCGCGACCTTAGATGCGCAATTTGAGTAGAAATGGGAGGGGGACAATAAAATGCGGATTTTTAAGGCTGTAGCGTACAAATTGCAAGTCGGGTGCGTCCACGGACCATATATGTACATAGACTTAATTTTTGCTTTAAGGCCATACCCAATCAGGATTTTCCGAAAACGTACTGTCGTAGGTTAGAAGTACTGAAGCAGGAAAAATATCCTGTAAAGAGAAAAATACTAAACTAGAATTATACTGAATCAAATTACAAATAAAATAAATAAGACTAGATAAATCGAAATCGCTAGTCTCTGCCTACCCCCACGGGAAAAAGGCGTGATAATATGTATGTATGTAAGACTAGATAAAAAAAAATAATACATAATCTTGTTTTTTTTCCTTTATCGTCGAAAATCACCGTATTTTAAGCGATAACAGTAGATTTTTTTTAAAGAATTAAATAAAGAATACAATTATTCAAAACGATACCGCGCCAGCTCCCGCCAGTCGTCGCCAACTTGCAGCTCGCGCAGGTCAGCCTCCACTCCACCATATCGCTCCAGCGGTACCTGGGGCGGCCCACCTGCCTACGACAGACTGGCCGGCCCAGATAGGCTCTCTCTTAACGGCTCGATCGTCTTCTTGTGTTAGAGGCTAAGACTCATTTTGGGTCACTGAGCACGGATGGTAAGTAAGTAAAACGATACTGGCTTATTTTTTAAATTATATTTAGTGTTTTATCATAATTAAAAGACAACCTCTAAAATAATTACCCTAAGAGCCTAACGAAAACTCGCTAGCAAAAACACAAATTATAGAAAATTCGAAACGTAACCTTATTGTGTCTGCTTTAAGGCGGAGCTTACGTACCACCCCTCTGATTAGCCTTGGGTATCGCCTTTTGGAAAACAACGTGTTCTATGTCACACCCGTGACACTCCCTGTACGCGAGAGTTCGAGCAAATACTATATAAACTCTAGAAGTTACTATTATTGGTTCGAGGGCCGGTCACCATAGAGAACAAAAACACTTCTTGAGCCGGATTTTCAACGCTTGACGAGTTATAAATATAAGCCAAATTTTGGCTCAAACTCTAAACTCGGTAGTATTTGCCAATGGCGCCCACCGGTCATGATTGACATGAGTGACAGACCGCGTTATAGCAGCCTTGAGGAAAGACATTATAATATAAACATCTGGTGGAGTTTGGCATGGGATGAGGATCCCGCACACGTCCTGTCACCCACACATATACTTAAGTGATTTTGCGGCACACATGCTTAGTGTCGCTTCTTTTCGCGTAGTGTATTTATTACATAATTAAGTTCTTTATTCGTTTTCTATTTTCCTGTCGGTCTATGGCTTAACAACAGAACCCGCTTCAGACGAGCTCGCTTTCATACCGCGGGAAGTAATTTTGGAACTAATATTTTCTTCGAGATCGCACTGTTGTTGCCAAATTCACAAAATGTACTCTTATTATTACAACATCATATTTTATAGTCAATGTAGAATATTTTTTTTAATATTAACTAATTGAGCCGCTTTATGTCTATGTTCATGGTAATATTTGATCTAAATCTACGGATATTTACTTAATGTAAGTTTGAGTTAGATATTATTTACCTACTTTAATTTCAATATTTACCTGAATATATATTTGGTGGATAAATAAGTAATTAATTCTGACATTTCATATAACAATTCAATGCATATTCGCCCACATAGATAGTTTATGTTGTAAAGTAGGTAGGTATGTCTTTGGAGAAAATGCAGCAGTGGAGTTTGTTGCGCCGCCTCTTCTCCACTAGCCCTTTGGAGGCGGTAGTAACCTTAGCTTTAAGTAATTTTCTGACGTCAACTAACTAATCTAGTTTATTAAGTAAGTATTGACGATTTAAAAGTGCTATTGTAAGCCTATTTAAACAAAACTATTTTCATTTAATTTTCATTCCAAGTATTTATGAATGAATGAAAGGGGTACCTTTCATTCATTATGTTCTTCTCCGTACTTCTAACTCTGTGTATGCGAAATTTCAGGAAGATTGGTTTAGTAAATAAAGCGTGAAGAGGTAACAAACGAACAAACTCACTTTCGCATTTATTATATTAATTAGGATTTATAATATTAGTTATCATATAATAGTCTATGGCTCATACCAATTTGACTCTTATATGGTACCGAGTTTTCATAGACCATCACTGAAGGAAAACAACGTGAGGAATCATACATGTTTTAGAGAGCTTCAGAGCGAGCTACATTAGGTACTATGTAAAATAGAGCCGATGCCATTTCCATTGTTATAATATGTGTGTAAATAGCATTGACTAAGAAAAATAAACATGAAAGTTGTAAACTTCGACTTTATCTGGCTTAAAACATTTCAATGTTAATCCAACCGACCAGACAGTTCTTGGAATTTATTTGGATATTTTAGGCTGAAAGCTGAATTTATTTACATTTGTTTGATCTAACGTAGGCAAGGCAGTTTATCGTTGATAATAGGTTTAAATATATTATGAAGTGAATTACGTAATGGATTTAAAAAAAAAACAGCCATGTGCGAGTTGAACTCGCGTGGAAAGGGTTCATACAATGCTAATTCTTGTAGGTTTTTCTGTAATCTACAAGCAAGGAACTATAATATTCTTTGTATTTTTTATTTTATTTTAGGTCCAGTAGTTTCGGATATCAGAGGGAGGATGGTCAATTTTCTTCAGAACCAAAAATAATTTATTTTACAATAATAACAAAAATATATTTCAGATCCTCATATTGAGCTCTTTCATTTGATATATAATAGTAAGGTCTGCAAAACTTTTTTTTTTTATTTCCTAATTTGCCCTCGAAAATGACCCTTATTTAAAAAAAAATACTTTGCACATCTATTTGGCTTACACCAAACACCTGACTTGGTCCAGTAGATTCGGAGCAAATTGGCCGTGACAGCCGGACAGATGCAGAGTGATTCTATAAAGCTTTCGCCTTTTTTTTAAGGAACCCTAAGAATTAATAAATAAATAATTTTAGCATTTAAGTTATCTTTACTAACATGACTTTTAAGAGATTAAACTTGGACTACTTACACATAACTATTTCTATTGATTTGAGCTCAACTTGGTACCAAGTTAGTAGACACAAAATACTCGTAATTTTTGGTCAAGTGCGTGCCGGGGCACGCGTAATGCAGGGTCCCGAAGGTGCCTAACCTGTACAAATGCGAACACATGAATTTATATTTACTCCCAGTTTTATATAACTAATGACCATAACCTTATACTTAATACTATCATATTTAATGAAAATTGTACCTATGAATATTTTTCATACTTAAAGCGATTTTGTAAGTTTACCGTCTATTACTCGCTAACGTGTAAAGATTACATAACAGTGATAATTTTCCTTTTAAAGTAATTATATTTGCTACTTATCACATTTTTTTTTATGTATCCACCTACCACCATTTTCCTGTTTGAGGACACATGACTCTAACAAAATATGTTACTTTAAATTTAAATATTTCGCAAACGGATCCCTAAATCAAAAAATAATCTTCACACTCTAATAATATTTTTTAATCTATCAAACGATACCCCACAAGATGCTAGATACCCCAAAAGAAGATGAACGATACCCCAAAAGAAAAAAAAAAATCATCCCCACTTTAGGTATAGGGGAGGTACCCTAACATAAATTGTTTTCGTGATTTTATTTTACAGTTCGCTCCGCGTAATTAGTATGTATTCTATTCCAAATTGCAGTTATCTAGTATAAGTAGTCTCTGAGCAATGCCTAGGATAGACGGACGGACAGACGAACAGACATGACGCAACTTTAAGTGTTTCTTGTTTATTTCGAAACCCTAAAATGATTTAATGAGAAAATAGTAAAAGTAGGTATATGCAAAGATTTAAATCGGTTATAGGTACTTATTTGAACGAATTTAAAAGACACAGAAGATCACTATCACTTACTCGGGTCAGTTACTTAGAAGATCCCTAATAAAAAAATATTTGCTTTGTTTTCATTACAATCTACATTAAAATATATAACGGTAAATGTGTAGAATTTACATACATGTTGGATTTTGGGATAATTAAATTCTGTGGCCGGCTCTTTGCGGCGCGGGTCCGTGCCAGCTGTGTTTAGGACTCCTCTTGTTATTCTGTAATATCGTACGTTGTTGGTTTATTAAAATTAATTAAACATATAAATGTAAGTATAGTGGGTCAATATCAAAATCTATACATATAATAAAACAGTAAAAATATTTTGTCTGTACATTTAGTATTTTTGACTACAATGGATAGAGGGACACTTAAAAAGAATAATAGAAAGCAAAAAATTTTTTTTTTATTTTTTGTCTGTCTGTCTACATGTCTGTCTGTCTGTCTGTATGTATGATCACGCTAATCTCCGAAAGTACTGAACCGATTTGAATGAAACTTTTTTTTGTATAGCTATTAAGCCTAGGCAACATTTAGGCTATAATTGATTTGGAAAACTGGAGCATTTGGTGAAGAACCAAAACAGAACAGTTAAACTATAAGATATATGGAAATAGGGCCTTTACAAAAGTCGTTCTACCTGATGAGCATTTTCTGCTGACGTATAAAAATTGAAGATCTGGAACATCTGATGAAAAGCTCAAAGAGAGATTTTTTATCTAAGCGAAACTCAAGCGGGCGAAGCCGCGGGCGACAGCTAGTTTGTAACTAATATTATTAGAGATTTGAATTTTCAATAATAAGGGCCACGGATAGAGATTAAGGACTCCTCTTGTTATTCTGAAATATCGTACGTTGTTGGTATATTAAAATCAATTGTACATATAAATGTAAGTATAGTGGGTCAATATCAAAATTTGTAACTAATATTATTAGAGATTTGAATTTTCAATGATAAGGACCACGGATATACAAAGGAGAGCACTGAATAGACAGGAATGACGAACCAGAGGGGAGGGCTTTGCTGCTAAAATTACCTACGAAATAACTTTCTAAAGTATTTCTAGAAAACTTTTGTTTGACCTCTAGTCTTCGACTACATCCATACAAAATTTGATCAAGATTGGTGCAGCGATTTAGCCTTGACAGGGTGACAGACATACTTTCGCATTTATAATTTTAGTAAGGATTAAACACAACCATAAGGCGATTTATCACATTTATTTCACAACAACCTCTTATAGGAATTACGAGCATCTCAAATTAGATATAGGGACCACACTTATATAATTTAACGGGAATTTTGCCAACTGATGCTAGGTGTAAAGTCTGGAAAAACGCCAAGTCTGCAGGTAGCACGTGCTATGTTATAATTAGTGCATATTTGCGATAGTGGAATGTTAAGTACTAACGTACTCGATACTAATTGATAACTGTGAACGAATATATTCTCTAATTGATGATAGTGAACTAAGAAATTTATCTGCAAGCAATGTGTATTTTCATATTAATTTGACATGCTGCTGCGCAGTGTATATTAGTAGGTAGTAGGTATTAGTACTGATATTTAAATACACTTGTAAAAATTCATTTATTATGTTCATTAAGATAAAAAAAATAAAGGTATTCCTTTTTTTACTATAATTCCTAAAAACATGGTCACCCAAACCATGTGATTTAATACCAATATCTATAACCAACACAATAAAAAATATATTCATTTTAGTACTTTGCGATTCTGGGATAACTTGGCGACTCTACCAACCTAAGTCGATCGCCTTACCGATTGAACCAGCACTGCTTTATAATTAAATTAAAAGAAAGTTCAAAGAACTAAAATACCTAGAAATTGCTTTATCACAGAGAAATCTTCGGATACGGAATCTTTAGAAAACCACACCCTTTAAAGACAACAAGATAGCTTTGTGTAGACGATTTAATCTTAAGGTTTGGATAAAGACGGATCGGTTACGGCTCAACCGTATCTGAAGATAATATCAACAGACTCGATCTTTGACGTTTTCCGTATTGAGCACAGCGGTTATTTGTATATTTATCTTGCTATGGCATACTTCTGTACTAAGTATATTTATATCTACCGTACTGATTTGATAACGATCTGTTTTTCTCAAACCTTGAGTATGGTTTTAGATGGCCGCTCCTTCGTACCATTTAAGTACTGAAATTAATTTTGATCACGGAATAAATAACACATTTCACGTCTATTTATTTTTTTAGTAACAAAGACGGCGCAGTTATAATGTGACTCGGTGGGCACATCATCAGAATATCTCCAGAGCAATGGGCCCAACGAGTAACAGACTGGATTCCTCCTAAATCCAATCTGTCATGGAGACAGCCAGGTCTACCACGGATGCGCTGCTGGTGCGTTGAATTTTGACAAAGGGAAGCGCGATTGAAGGAGAGAGAAGACTTTGCACAGTACTGTGACATAGATGACTATTAAATAATAGCAATAGATATTTATTGTTCATTTATTTGAGTTCTAATTATGACAATACGTACATCAGCCTGTACGAATTGTCATAATTAGAACTCATGGGACTGTGATATGGCTAAGTGCTAAATGTATATAAAGTCTTGGGATTCTGCCAGTCAAACAGTTTCAAACTAAAAGAGTAGGTATAACGCTCTCTGGAAAGAGTGATATAAATTCGCTACGTTTCTCACTGACAAATAAAGTGAAACAAATTGTCGAAATTCAGGGGATGTGTGCGACAGCCGGATAAAGGTGCAGCTGTCAGTTTGATTCTAGTTATTTCTTTTTACCCCCTTTTTAGTAGCTATCAACATATTGTTACGCCTATTTCCCGTTCGGGTAGGAGAAACTAGGGATTTCCAATTGCTAGGTAGCTGGGTAAGGCCGAGAATTTTCCCACTTTTCGAAAGTAAAAATTGTCCCATTTTTTGACAGCATATAAAAAAAAAACTAACCAGTAATATTCAATTGATGAACTCTTATTGTGTTTCTTGGGACTCTAAATTATATATTTTTATATCAAAGTTGAAATACCCCTTAAAGTTTAATAACTACAGTGAGTTCTATTCGTCCATTACCCCAAATTTTCCAAAAAAACTTGCTGTCTTTTTCATGCATCCAAATATTTGGAACTACAAATTTGTATTTTTTTCTATTGAATGACAAATTCACAAGAACTGACTGAAATAAACTTAAACTTAGCAATTTATTAGTAGTTTCGTTCTTTTGGAATAAATCGATTTCATGACTTTATCGCAATTTAAATGTTTGTCCCCGTATTTTCGCTTCTACGTTACAATTTTGTATGTTACCACAATTTCCCCTATAAACAATGTTAATCTTTTGTGGTACTATTTTGTATTGACACCGGCAACACTAAGTATCTTTGCGAATAATTAAAAAAAAAAAAGACGCCATTTTGTGGTCTGTGAAGTCAAATGTGTGCACTGCATGTGTTGTGGTCGGAGTTTTTTTAAAGTGAATTTGGACGATTTCAAAGGTATATAACAGCTTTTATTACACTCGTTCCAAATAAAATTATGTATAAGTGGAGAAGGAATGCGTGGCGTGTGTTTTTGTTTTAAATTAAGCTCGAATTATCAATTTATGGTAAATTATAACCTAAAAAATCTCGCTTCTATATTACTTTTATGTTACTTCTATGTTACCGGTAACGTTCATTGTATGTTACGTAACGTAGAAGTGTTGTAAAGGTTTGTTCATATCATTATATTGTGCTATTTAAAGCTTTTTTTGGAAACACTTTAAATTCAACTTGTATAAGACTAATTTCATTTCGTACTTAGTTAGGCTCTTAATCTAAATAAAAGACATAATTTGACAAAAGATTTGGTTTTATATTTTCTTGTTATCCATGCATATCATAAGGCATAAAGTATTACATCAAAAAGGACTGCAGTATGAAATCGGCCTTACATACTTTACTCGTTACTTTTGTGTTACTTCTACGTTACTGTAACATAGAAGTATCTACGTTACTCAATGTTACTAAGTGGGAAAATTCTCGGCCTTACCCAGCTATGTTCAAAAAAGTAAAATCCATTCACGATTATACTATTTGTATTATTCATACAATGGATTCGATTACAAATGTTAAGTATATTACCATAGGTAACAAAACATACAATATCACACCTTCCCTTCACCCAAAACTAAAGTATCGGTTTGCACAATTTCATCCAACTCTAGACATTTTATAGTTTTAAGAAAAACTTGCATAGGTATTTTCTTCCTGTTCAAAAATGATTTATTACCAAGTAAATTCTTAATTTTGCCCTACGTTTCTTGATCTTTTCATTAGAACAGTGATGTTGATGTAAATAATTCTAGATACGTATAATATTGACGTAGTATTACCTATTATTAATCTGGTGTCTCATCTCTGTCTCGAATTGAATTTATTGTAATTCGAACTTACAATTTCGAAGTAAAAAAACTTCCCTCACCCGGCGTTTGGATCAACCGATCGTTCGGTTTTAATTGTTTCCTTTCTTGAAAAATAAACTTAAAGTTTTTGCTGGCAAGGATAAACAAAACGTTTACAGAGAATACTTGAGGGGCAAACATCGCCACAGGGGCATCTCGTGGCGGCCATTATCGCCTTCTGAAGGCGCACTTCCCCCGGAACGGTCACAATTATCGTTAGGATCGAACAACGCTCTAGAAAATGGAAATAAATTGTAATCTCATTTTCCTTCTCATCATAGAAAAAATTATAAGGAAATGAATGAGGGATTTTCTGACAGCTAAATAAGAAAAAAAAGTCTCAACAGATAGCGTTTTATTAAAGCCGAGTCGTAATAATGGCTGAACCTATATGGTGCGCTTTTTCTTGTCAACAAGAGGCAGAAAAAAAATTACATAACAGTTTGACAGTTGCACAAATCACAATATTGATACTTTTTATGTTGGCAACACCGCGGTGCACGTCCGCGTCGGAGGGGCGACCGGCGAACCTCCTCTTTTATTCCAGCTGCGGAACGCGACGGTCGTTTATTAGGACTGTGCTTGCTCTCCCCTTTGTGTAACATTTATTTAACTTTCATAGTACATTTAACTGAATTATCCCAGAATAACTATTAAATGATTTATTGTTATAATTTAAATTAATACTGTTAACGAGTGTTTTATCTATTTTAATGTGAAATAAAAATAGTACCAGTTGTCTTATATTTAACTTTAACATGCCCACATTATATTCCGTTATTCTTCTAGTTAACATTTAGTAGTTTTTTTTACTAAGTTTTATTTTAAAAAATATGCCAATCCCGTGAATTTTTTGCTTTTTCTATGGAACTTTTTCTCTCGCCTTTTACTAGACGCCATCTATGAAGTCATCTGAGACTATTGTTTTTTTTTAATTTGTGTCTCGGAAAATCCTCATTGGAAAAGTGACACAATATTGGGTAGCAGTAACTAAAATTAGGTACATTTATGCTTTTATTATTTAGTGACGGGGTAGTTTTTTTTTATATCGACATATTTTTATTTTATATTACTTTTTCAATAAAACTATCGAACAATCAACTTTTATGGAGAGTGAAATGCGAATTTTGTTTCAGAATACATATTCCATGACTGTGATTTTTCATGTAACATAAAAAATCCAATAGATTTTTATTATGAACTGTAAAGTAGAAAATGTTTTAGTAACACGAATTGTTGGTTTGTGTTGCTCTGCATATTTTATCAAAATTCCAAGCTGAAACAGACAATCTGCCTGTCATTTTTAGAGCTAGAATATTTACGCGTTTGCGGTTTCCGATTTTTTGTTTTATATGCATATTATGCGATCATACAGACTTTTATTAATTACGTGCTTTTCAACTAAAAAGTATTGAAGTATTGTTTCGTTTTATAATTGGAGTTGAAAAATATCCGATAGATACTTGTGTAAAAATTGCAACATTTCATGAGTACTGTAAAAGGAACTCGTTAAAAATACGTATTCCTTACAATAGGTCTCTCTCTCTTGATGGAAAATAGCATGTACTTGATTTTTTTACAGATCACGACAAATCACACAGCGTCTTCGCTGGCTCGGCCATGTTGTGAGAATGGAGGATGATCGAGCCGTGATGAGAGCCTATCTGTGACGCCCAGTCGGTCGTAGACCGGTGGGCCGCCCCAGGTACCACAGGAGCGATGTGGTAGAGGCTGACCTACGCGAGCGGGAAGTTGGCAACGCGATGACTGGCGGGAGCTGGCGCGGGACCGGAGACGCTGGCGTGCTCTTGTGTTGGAGGCCAAGACTCATTTTGGGTCACTGAGCCCGGATAGTAAGTAAGTAAGTAAGTAAATAAAAAAATATTGAAGAATTCTTGGTTCACATACAAGAAACATATTTTCCGAGATTTTTAGTTTCGCGAATACTTTTAATTCAAGTATTCGTTGGTGAAAATAGTTCTTAATTTCAACTATCTAGTTAGATAGCTAGAATTTGTAATTACGAATTATTTTTGATCGTAATTTATCCTCCTTGATATACAAAGAGATTGCGGAAATTAGATCTTGTGAAGCTCATTGGTAGCTCCCTCTGCGGAATATTAATAATAACCCTTCTGACGCTCTCGGCTCCTCTGAGACGTTCATAATAGAATGCCGACTCGACCACTTTATTTCTGCGCTACTACGGATTTAAAAATGTCCATTTTAATTGACGGCAGTCGTTAAGAGAATTATCGCATTTTTTACTTCGTACAAAATATTCGTATAAAAATTTAATCTACAAGTTAAGTTTTCATTGTTATATAGTTTGTTGTCCATAAACTATATAATAGTGAAACTAGATATAACTTGTGGAAGTACTGGACTGGACACGCCTAACTAGGCCCAAACTAGTTAACTCGGGCCCCCACTTTCATAGATATCAGTTACTCTAATCAACGTATGTCAATAGTAGTAGTCCTATTACTATGAAGGACACCTAGTTACAATATTATAAGGTTTTGTTCAAACTTAAGTGGTAGTGGGCGGGGCACATAGCTCGTAGAACAGATAACCGTTGGGGCAGAAAAGTTCTCGAGTGGCGACCACGAACCGGAAAACGTAGTGTTGGCAGGCCTCCCACTCGGTGGACCGACGACCTGGTGAAGGTCGCGGGTTGCGCATGGATGAACGGTGCGCATCACAAATAGCGATGCTAAATAAGAATTGTTTGATGTTGATTGAATATATTTTAAGCACCACAGTGGAAGTTTTAAATTTCATATTTATTCAGCAGCCTAGCTGAATTTCCAATAGCAAAAGCTATTATATTAATACATGAAAAATAAATCTCGTTTCCATAAAGTATACGAAAACACTTCCATTACCCATATAAATGATTAAAATTGCTATTCCTTAAGTATTTATCTCGTTCCGAAAGATATAAATAAGAAACACTTAGCACCAGTGAAAGAAATACTTGTTTATAAGGCGGCCATTGGTTGGATCTTGAATCCCATTCAGTGGGCCTCGTCGACTACATTAAACTGATTGCTGCAATTAGCGAATGGTGTAATTCTCGTTTTTCAACCACCCCCTGCCCCCTTGCCTTGCCCCCTCAGGAAATTGCTTGAGCTCCGTAGGTCGTGGTGACTTTCCTCGGATTAAATAAAATTGAAGAACTCGAATTAAATTGTTTAGGATTTCCCTCGATCAGTTTAGTTGTCGGTATTCATCGTGGATTGTGGCCTTAATTCTGCAGAGTGGATTGCTAATCGTATTTATTTCGGGACAGCAAGGAATTCACCAAGGTTGCCGGGCAGGCTGTGTAGGTAATGGAATTAAAAGGAAATTGCTTTCGTACCCAACAATAGCCCGATTGTTTAGCTGTAAATCGAGCCTTTGAAAATAATTTTGTCTCGATCCTTTGATGTTATCAGCAGTGAACGACAAAAGTTTTATTTTTAATTTCCTGCTGATAATGACTTTCTCGGGTTTAATTAAATTTTATTTTTAAAATCTTATTCTCATCAACTCGCGGGAAAACACAAATTTTATATACTTATCGTGTATCTAGGACTGTAGGCATCACTTATACAAATTTCCATAAATTTATTTTTGCTGGCTGTGGCTTGGGTCTCAGCTTTTTGGAAATTTTGTGATAAAAATCCTGTACATGTAATATAACAGCTATCATTCAACTCTCGTACCGAGTTTCATGGAAATCCGTCGAGTAGTTTTGTGTGAAATAGTAATAAACATCCAAACAATTAAATATTAATTTTCATGTTCAAGTTGATATGAGTAAGATTAGCAATATTTAATTCATATTTTAAGTTACATCTTAATTTTCATTATTGGAAACGGTCTTTTCTAGAAACTGCCCTTATTTAGGTATATTGCTACTGCCTTAATAATTACACAAATTGAGAGGCTTTACGTCGAATTTCGCAACCGCTCTGTAGAGTAAAAAGGCCAGGTTTGTTATAATAATATCTGGAAATTATTAAAATGGGGAATCGAACTGACAGATCAGATGGCGACAGACGGGCATGCTGACCAACGTACCACGGAGAATCGCCTACTAGATCCCCTTTTACGTATTTGGGAGCATGAAAATTTATTTGAGTTTGTTTGAGTTGATCGATAGAATTTATTTGAGTGGTTTGAGAACCACTCAAATAAATTCTATTGACCACTCAAATAAATTCTATCGATAGCGTTAATTCATTTGCGTGCGTAGGTTTATTAGAATTTGATAGCGCTATAAAACCAGACAAAGTCGGAAAAGTACTCGTATTTAATCCGATTATAGTATCGATGAGAGCTTTCAAGGAATATCTTGCGAATAGAGAAACGAGAGATGGATATTCGAATAAAAATATTTCCTATTCATTACTAATTAAAAATTAAAATTCAAAGCGTAGAATTTTAATAAAAACAATGGTTACTTAAAATTAATATTAATCGAGTAGGTACCATAAGCCTTGTATGTCAACCTAATGACAGAATCAAAGTCAAAATATTTACCTAATGACAGAATCAAAGTCAAAATATAGGCTCTTTTAAATCGTCATAAGTACTTATTTTGTTGTTTTTTAATTGTTGCCGAATAGGCAATGATTTTAATTTGCACATTTATATCCGGTACTTTTTTTCAATATTAGTAAACATGTCGTCATAAACACACGTGTTATTATTACAATTGATAGTGGAAATACATTTATTTTTATTATATTTACGAAGGAACATGTAAAAGTCTTTCCAATAAAACTACTATTACCTATGAACAGATTTTATGTACATAATTACACTCTTTTACTTTCTCCCTGGATAGATAGAAAGCAAATACAGGGCTTTTTATGTATATAAGTATTTGGCAAATGCGGTTTATTTCCTTTTAAGGTTTTATTTATTTGGTACTAGCTTTCGCCCGCGGCTTCGCCCGCGTGAATTTCCCACGGGAACAGTGCTTTTTCCCGGGATGAAAGGTACCCTATGTCCTTCTCCGTACTTCCAGCTATGTGTATGCGAAATTTCAGGAAAATTGGTTCAGTAGATAAAGCGTGAAGAGGTAACAAACAAACAAACAAACTCACTTTCGCATTTATCGACCGAGCGAGCGCAGCGAGCGAAGCGTCTCAGTTTCCACTAGCCGAAAATTCTTTTGTCTGTCCGGATGTTATCGCCTACAGGTCGCATTTTTGAACCGATTCTCATGAAATTTTGTAAGCAGGTTCGGTAATTTTATAGAATTTTTTAGTCGAGCCAGTTTTTCGAAATTTAAAAAAATGGCTGAAATATATAAAAAAAACCTCATATCTCAGCTATTTAAAAAATAATTCAAAAATGTCATTAGACATTTTTATTATTCTTATTAAGACGCATTTTTTTTGTTTGAACAACATAGTAAAACTCAATAAAACCGCTATAAATCCATATGTTATAAATTCTCATACGATAGTTCACAAAAAAATCAATAGATGGCGCAGCAAAGCTTTTAATACTCGCAAAATCGCTAATACGTTTACAAGAGTGACTTGATTTATTTATTAAATAAAATTAAATGGTTCTTAAAAATCATATGGCTTTTTTTGTCTTGCTTGGCTTTGAATTGTGTGTATTTATTTGGTTAATGGTATTGTATTGTGGATTGCTTTGCATGGTAGAATTATCTTGAACACTTGAAATAAATCTGATATCAAAAAACTTCATTGTAAGATTAGAATCCTATTATAAAAAAAAGTAATATATATATTACCTACCTACATACCTACGAATCAGAGAGATTCGATTTCAAATTGAACTTTCTTTTTTGAAAATCAATTTATTTTGGCCTATAAATGGGTTCGATCCCCGGTCGGGTCAAGATGGAAAATAATCTTTTTCAGATTGACGTGGGTTTTGGATATTTATCTATATGTATTTGTTATAAAATGTAGTATTGTTAAATAAGCATCCCGTAAAGTCTTGAACTTACGTTGGGGCTAACTCAATCTGTGTGATTTGTCCGTCTATATTTATTATTATATTATTATTTATATTATTTGAGGCAAAAAAGGCAGGTTTCAGTATTTATTTTAGTGGTATTGACCAACCACAAGAACATGTTTGGGCTTATGGGTAAAATATGAGAACTTTTTACTTTCTTTCCAGCATTGGTAGGTTGGTTTCAAAACTCTTTTTAGCTAGGAACACGGTAAAATATCGGTTATTTCGTGGAAGGGCTCGCGAGGTCTACTGTTCTGACAGAACCACTAGTAATATTAGTTAGGATAGGATACAATGATTGCATTAGCATTTTTAGGATTTTCGCACGTTTTTATCCCATGATTCTTCTTGTTAATATTTGTGAAGATTCCTACCAATTCCACGCGACAATATTACGATATTGTGCCATCCATGCATAAATTAAACCAAAGCCTGGTTGACATCATAAAATATGACACAATTTGGAAGTGTTGCAAGGACAATGGCGAATTGTGTAGAGGACGTGCATGCATAGTTAGTCGTGTTATATTGCGCAGGGTGGCAATAAACAGCGTGATTGCATGGCCGCTCGTCCCCTCGCGTTTATATTCCAGTCCACTGGATTCGAATCCCAACTCCTTGGTCCTTATCACAAAGGCTCAAAGCCTAAATTGGTCTGTCGTTAATTATTGTTAGCTCGGTATGTATGTTATGTAACAGCTAATAATAAAATACCAATTGCTGGTGATGATTGGTGATGGTCTTACAAAACTTCTATTGACAGAATTGCACATATGAACAAAACATGCCTTTTATATTATCAACAAAATGGATATTAATTGATGATACATAAAACCCTGCATGACGAGCTAAGGCTATTGCTGTCACTCTAAATTCGAAGGAAGTTTTGCACTTAACCAAAAACTCTTAAGATTCGTTCTGGTGTTCGACTAAATCTAGAAATGCGGTGCAGGCGACGTCTTCTCAGAATAAATTAAACTCTACCACTCTGTCATGTGGCAAACAGATAGTTATTACTATGTACAGTAGAACCTCGTTAAGTCGAACCTCGATAAGTCAAAAACCTCCAAATCTCGAAAAAATGTTTTGTTCCCTTCCCTTCAAACACCAAAACCTCCATTACTTGAAATCTTGACCCTCTGTTAGTCGAAATAATTACCGAGTCCCTCCAAGCCATTTTGGTACATATTTTCACTCTATAACTCGAAAAATTAAATTTGACCTCTGTATCTCGAACATAGCAACGTTTTATTTTACAACCTTTACAACTTGATCATTTGGAATTTATTACCTTTATTGTTCGAACAAAAATAAGTTACCGACTTTAAGAACTTGCCGACAATGTGCACTATTGTTTCTTAGAAAACATTTTAGGAGTATACGATAATAAATTTATGACTCACGTAAACACGTGTTTGCTTGCTTGGTGTCAGGTGTTCAATTTTGGAGTTATGACTGCTGGGACATTATCTGATGACGAAATTATCGATTCAGTAGCTCAGAAAACCGATACTAATGATTTAGATGACATAGAAGACGTGAATAGTACATGCGCTCCATGGGTTTCCATCAAAGTGGCGCGAACCGCATTGAATACCTTACGTAATTTTATAGAGCAGACCAGTAACTCTGAAGAAGAAGAATTTTCTGCTCTTTATAGATTAGACAATGCTATAGATAGAGAACAACCAAATTATCAAAAGCAAAAAAAAAATTACTGCCTTTTTTTAATGCCATATTTTTTATTTTAAAATGATTTGAAATAATGTTGATTTATAATAAATAAAAATATGTTTGTCACCTCTGCAAGTTGAATTTTTATTTATTTTACCTCTCTAACTCAAAATTTATAAGAATAAACCTCAAACTCTTTATGTCGAATCAAAATCCGCCTAAGTCGAAATCCTCCATAAGTTAAAAACTCTATAACTCGAAATTTTTGGCGTCTCCCTTGATGTTCGACTTATAGAGGTTCGACTGTATTTGAGAGTTATTAACTCAAACTGATAATTTGCAAGATAAGACCAGAGACTTCAGACCATATTGATCTGAAAGGTTATAATTTAGGCACTAAAAACAGAATTTTAAGATTGTAAAGTAAATCTGTATGTACACTGGGAATCAGAGCCCATAAACTCATCGGAAGTAAGTATTTTTTCTAGTAAAATGCCCAAGAAGAACGCAACTGGCATATTCTAGGTATTTCTTATCCCAGAATATACATATAAACTTGTATTTACTCTTCCACTCACAATAAACGCAGAAATAAAACTTAATAACGCTTACCCACAGCAATAAAATATATTAATGCCAGCCCGTGAAGGGTTGCTGTGCCACTAGCAGGTATAACAGTGGCTATTTATGTGAACACAACCGCCCTTAAGTACGCTACACGTTACGTTTATTTTGCTTTCGTGCTAAATTGCTTGCAATCTTCTGGTAAACAGCTGTATGCGGGTGACGACATTGTTTTAATTATTTTGGACTTGAATAAAGAAGAATATAAGTATTATTGCTCCTTTTCCTTCTCCACTTACGCATTGGAAGTGTTGGTAATCATAGTTATGAGTGATTAATAATGTAGAGAGATATTACTGTAACTTCTCTAAGGATTTTGGAAAATTATGAAAAATTATCAAGTTATAAATAAATAAATAAATAAATAAATAAATATATACGGACAAATAAACACAGAAATAAATATATATGGACAAATCACACAGATTGAGTTAGCCCCAAAGTAAGTTCGGGACTTGTATTATGGGATACTAACTCAAAAATACTATATTTTATGACAAATATATATATAGATAAACATCCAAGACCCAGGCCAATCTGAAAAAGATCATTTTGTATCTTGACCCGACCGGGGATCGAACCCGGGACCTCCGGTGTGGCAGTCTGGCGTGATAACCGTTAGGCCACGGAGGTCGTCAAAAAGTTATAAAGATTAACATAGAGAAGAAACATCACATAGTCAACCTGATACCACTAAATCAGATTGACTCCTTTTCTTCTCTATGTCAATCATTACCACTTGATAAATTAACTATAAAGTCACGTTTATCTATGTTTTTAATCAGTCTTTATGTATAAGTATCTACAACAGAAAAACTACGCTCAAAAACTGAAATCTGAGCTTTATAGCAGGCACAAATGCACAACCTTAATGTAGAAAAACTCGAATGAGTTCCAATCCAAGGTACAAGGTTTAATCATGGGTCACATTTTCGTCTTAGATTTTCCTTGAATGAAGACTTAGGTCAGGCAAAGTTTCCAAGTCAAAAGGGTCTAATATAAACGTAATTTGGTACTGACTGGCCGACATTGGTCGACAAGCCATGACCGTAGTTTTGCAGAACTTTCTAAATATCCGGGCAAGTTGGCGTACGAGCAAACTAATCTCAAAGGATACTTAGAAATTGGCGATCAACTAACTGGTACAAATTAGAAACATGATTATTGAAGACGTGTAAGGAAAGCTTTTTCATCTGGGATTATGATTATGAGTGGCAGTAGTTTTCATTTTGGTTTGCAGTGGTTCTTTGTATTCAAAGGTGATCGCTTGTCGAAACGATGATTGTAGTGTCAAACTCCTTGAAATACTTTCATTCCGAAATATTTCAAATAACATGTGCTGCCTTGTGCTACTTCAATTACAAAGCAGCTCTTTCCTCATACTTTTATTGTTTAACTTCTTGCAGTTTGGTTCTTACATTCTTCATCGTCGTTTTTGCCTCATGCAATTGTTTGGGGTCAGTTTTCTTCGTTTTAATGCGCCAGGATCTCCCATCCAGGGTTGATACGTGGACTCGCTTCAATTTATTAGATACTGTAGACCAGCAAGTTGCTGGTGGGAAACCTACTCCTTATTTTACATGCGGGACAACCAATGCTTTCCTTACCACGTTATAGACGCTGCATCTCATACCAATACAATACTACTCACACCATCTCAATCGTTGTTACATTTAGAGCTTGCAGCCTGAATAATTTCATTGTTCGTAATAAATACGAGTATGAATTTTCGTACTTCAGAAAGCACATAAGCAGCTTCTCCCGTTATAACAACAACAACAACGTCAGAAACTATTAGTTTACAAACCTTTACCCAAGAACATTGATCGTTGGACTTGCCAACTGAACGAAGAAGTTTCATCTACTATTGATGCTCACTAATTGATTGATTATCAACGCAGAGCCGTATATTTTGTGAATTAATTTAAAAGGGTACTAATTGTGTAAGTAATGCTATTATCTCCAAATAGATTACAATATTTTTAGTGTAATAAAGTACTGTTGTTATATTTAATTAATTACGCTCCTTATAACGCGCTTTACTTTAATTCCACCTTAATCAAAGAGAGCAGTTAGCAGAACAACAAACAAGTGATGAAAAATAACAAAGATTATTTTTGAAAAATGAAGCGTATGAAAATATTTTACAGTCTCCATGTTGAATCAGCATTGTTGTTCATTTTCATTCAGGCCGGGTCCCGTGGGACCAAGCATGACGTGATTCATTCCCAGACTGCATTATAAATTTGTATGCCATTGTTTCTTTCAGTAGCCAACTGTTCCTGTTATCTATTGTTGAGATGAACAAAAGCTTGAGATTTAAGTGTGCCGCTGGCTATTAATAGTTTTTTTAACAGTGTAAATATCCGTTTAGAGATGTGATGAAAAAGGTATGGAAAAAAAGAATTCCTTTCAAAGAATCGATTAGAATTGTTTTATTTTACAACGAAACCTACAAGGACAAAGGGTCAAGGTCAGACGTGGACCTGTAAATACCAACATTTACTAATGAATGTTTCAAAACTAATTAGATTAAATTAATAATAACATAACAAACTATGCTTCCGTGGTATTCAAAACCGCGCCTAACTGTTAACCATATGGTAAACAAGGCTTCGTAGAATACTGAGGTTTCGATGTCTAGCAACTAATTTATTAATCTCTTATGTTACTCCCTTTACCAGGATCAGTTATTTTTTTTTATATTTATATATTTCGGTTTATATTTTAAGTATTTATAGGAAGAGAGGGAGACCAAGAATAATCCCTTCAAATCATCAGACCATCTCGGGTCTGATGATTTGAAGGAATTCGATAACAACTGAGTCAGAGATGACAGAGATGAGTGGAGGGAATAAGGGAGGCTATTGCCCATCAGTGGGACATAAATAGATAAGAAAAAAATTATGTCGGTCCGAGACACAGTAAAAGGAAGTAATGAGATTAGACGGGAATGGTAAAGTTTAAATGGTGGATCGGAATAACTAATTCAATGGGCTTAGATAAATGTAATTTAAAAAACTTTTCACTGCAAAACATTTACAATTATTCCGAGAAAATAAGTTGTTGAGTGTCAGTTTTATTAAAAGAGCAATAGCTTTTATGACTCCGTTATTCCTAATTCCAAGATCTACCCTGGTATTTGAAAATTCCATTCTGCAGGATTCTATAGACATTTAATTCGACATAGTCGCGTTGGCGTAACTTTAATCCTTTGCACTCTTTGAATTCTGAAATCATAATAAGAATTAAATTTTCATTTAGAGGTAATCGATTTCATAATACTAAAAATACATAAGCTGCTGTGCCGACTGGATGAATCGTAGATCTGGCCAATGGATCTTCAGAGAATAATCGGAATAGTTTCGATCTCACTCAACAAGAAAGAAAGAATGACAAAATAAACCATCGGTCATTTTAAATACGTTGTAATTTGTCCGAAATAGCACATTCGCGATATTAATGCTCGAACCATGAATTACATTGAGTCCGTGCGATGCTGGCAGCAAATGGCCCATACGTCTGGCTTAGTGTTGTAAACGCCCCAAATAATATCACTATGTATTTCGGGAAAACCGATAGAGGCATTCGTTACTAAGTACATTTATTTATCTAGTCTTTTCACTCAATAGTGCGAGAGCCGGATTTGATATACCTTGGCCGTCATAGAAGTCTATAAACAGACTTCGGACATAGCTCGCAGAATCGCCAAACTTAAGTAGCAGTGGGCGGGGCACATAGCTCGTAGAACAGATAGCCGTTGGGGCAGAAAAGTTCTCGAGTGGCGACCGCGACCCGAAAAACGTAGTGTTGGCAGGCCTCCCACTCGGTGGACCGACGACCTGGTGAAGGTCGCGGGACGCTCATGGATGCGGGCAGCGCAGGACCGGTCGTTGTGGAAATCCTTGGGGGAGGCCTTTGTCCAGCAGTGGACGTCTTTTGGCTGAGAGAGAGAGAGAGAGTCGTTTCACTAAATAGTGCGAGAGCCAGTGTATGTACCTCTGAGTCTGTAAGTAGATAAATTTGACTCGTGTCGGTCATTTTCATGATCTGCATGATCTGCTTAAGATGAAGGAAAACAACGTGACTACAATGAGGAAACCTGCACACCCATTTACTAAGGATAGGATGCAGATCAAATTACAAAAATAAAACATGAATGGTGAATTTTCAGGCGAAAAACTTGTGACCGCGCCCTTATTGGCTGCAAACATTACTATTTAAAGCGCACGTTTCCTAACTTACGACAGCAGTAACTGTCACGCTTCCAGTTTCGGCGTTCAGGTGCTCAAGTTTGAGATGAATGCCCACAATTTGGGTACCTGCCTCGTGACGGGTACACGGCCATTCTGCCTCGACTAACCCACTTACGGTCGGAAGTTTTACGTTTTGAAGTTAAACTACGCAAACCTTACGTTGAAAAAGATTTTACAAAGTCAACTTTTATTAAACACTAGCTGTAGCCCGCGGCTTCGCCCGCGTGAGTTTCGCTTAGATGAAGACGCTTTTTGTGTTCCAAACTGTAGTAACCTAAACTCCAGTACTCAAAATTTTAGCCATTTGGTTATCCCGTGTTCCGCGGGAATATATGTTGAAGAACAGGAATAGATGTTCTAGATCTTCTCTATTTATACGTCATTAGAAAATGCTCATCAGGTTGAACGACTTTTGCTAAGGCGCTATTTCCATATATGTAATAGAGCTGGTCTCTTGGAGTTCTTCATCAGATGATCCTGATCTTCGATTTTTATACGTCAATAGAAAATGCTCGTCAGATTGATTAACTTTTGCAAAGGTACCATTTCCATATTTCTTATAGTTTAGCTGTTCTGTTAAGGTTCTTCATCAGGTGTTCCAGTTTTCAAAATCAATTATAGCCTATATGTTGCCCAGGCTTATTAGCTATACAACAAAAAAAGTTTCATTCAAATCCGTCCAGTAGTTTTTGCGTGAAACGCGTACATACATAAAGACAGACAGACAGACAGACAGACAGACAGACAGACAGACAGACAAGAAATTCCAAAAAAATATTTTTGCTTTCCATTATTCTTTTTAGGTCTCCCTCTATCCATTTCAGTCAAAAATATTAAATGTACAGACAAAATATTTTTACTGTTTTATTATATGTATAGATTAAAGGTACAAAAACGTATAAGTAGGTATATACTTTCCCATTTTTTTTTAAATCTTGCTATCCTTCTTTCTAATACGTAATATTATAAATGCAGAAGTTTGGATGTTCGTGAGTTTAGATGTTTGTTTTACCTACTCAACCACGCAAAATCTATTAGATGGATTTTGATAAAATATGGTACCTACACGGCACGGGTAGAAGAATACTAGGAATAGCACATTGGATACTTTTTATTTTGGGATAAAAAGTAGTATCCCTAGTGCGCAGCTTGTAAATTATAAAAATTGCACTATTTGTCCATATGCGTAGTGTATTTTTTCTTTGTCCTTATGAAGACAAATAACAACTTGTCTTTCCTCTAGAAAAACAAATGTTCGCAATAAGAATTATATAACCAGCCAATGTTATTGGAAGACCCGAGATTATTGGCAGAATATAAGTTGCGAGGGCTGTTTATTTTCTTTCTTAGCGTGTATAGAAAGGATTCGGCTTATCGCCATCGGCCAGCCCGGTTTATATGAGACGGCCACCTCTCCCCTATTTGGGGTATAAATCATGGAAAACACACATTTCCTTTCCGCAAAACGCTCAAAGCAAAATCTATTTACTCGCGCGGTTTTGATAAGTAAAATAACGGTAAATTTATACTTTACTTGTTTAATGTAGGTAAATCGTAAATGTATCAAAGAACGTGTTATATGTAGAAGCAAGTTATGTCGCGCAATGATTTTTGTATTTAGAATAAAAGAGATTATTAGATAAGAAAAATATTACAAATATACATATAACTCAAAGGTGACTAACTGACTGACATAGTGATCTATCAACGGACAGCCCAAACCACTGGACGGATCAGGCTGAAATTTGGCATGCAGGTAGATGTTATGATGTAGGCATCCGCTAAGAAAGGATTAACGCGAGCGAAGCCGCGGGCGCCAGCTAGTCAGAAATATATTTTTAGGAGATGTTATGGTATAATTGTTGCTGGAGTGAATACAATATGGATACGTATGTACTTGACTTATCACTTAGCTACGTACGTACGCAGGTAGGTCATAAGTCAAGTGTGTAAAATTATTGAGAGGTACTTATTTTACGTAAGTGTTTGTGCCATAGAGTTATTTATCTTGTGTACGAGTATAGATTTTATGGTAGCTGTACGAGATAGAGCCAAAGTAATATATGTCAATAACTGAAACTATATGTATAATAACTGTACTAAATTTATAGGAGCGGACCACCTCTTCTTAGCACACTGTTGTCGAACGTGCCTAATGAGTTGTATACCAATCTGCCTCATGTAAGCTAGTTTTATCGCCAGCCGGTGAAGGAAAATATTGTGAGGAAACCTGCACACCGACTGACTGTTCAGTTAACTAGTGTACACTACTACTGATAGATAGTGGTAGTCGTTAAAATCAAGCCTTCAAGCAAATGAAATCTACAGATTTAAGGTGACTTGAAAAATTTGACTCTGAGTAAGACGAAGACTCATTTTATTCATATTACTAAAATTGATTTTTATTTTTTAACACAAAAGGTATAGGGATTTTAAGAAAAAAATTATAATCAAAAAATACGAATTCTGGGATGCAGCAGTAAATACTCCTACGGAGCATGTGTCTAAAACAAAGGATCCGCCACGCTTCAGTGTAAAATGGCGCCATAAAATAAGTTTAATATAAATCCAGCGGGGCGACACATAAAATTGGAGTAAATCACTGGCAGTCAGACGCTGCAGACGTTTACAACCTCGGAGGCTGTTAGTTCCCGTCGTGCACCACTCATACACGGTAACGAGATATTTATACTCCGAGAGCAGTTAGCGTGTCCTACATATTACCATGCCGTGTTTTTTACGACCACATTCGTGTACCAATTGCAGAATATTGAATTTTTGGCTTTTGAAATGAACGCTTTATTTCTTTTGCTAAAATTATAAATATCGTGCTTCAATAGGTAGTGTGTCAGCGTAATATTGAGGTGATTCTCCTGTCTTCTTCTACTTAATTAAAAATAAGTTAGCCTACGGCAAATGTAAAACAGATATAATTTCCAAATATTTTTACAGTATGGAAACCTTGGTGGTAAATGGTCTCTATACTATAATAGGTATGTCATCGGTACATTCATTGCCATTTCGTCATTCAGCAGTACCTAATCCTTATTATGAATATACTATTATTCGCAACTATATAGTTTTCTATGTCAGCCATTATGAAAACGACTGCCTATTCTATAGTTTCAAAAAGGCTATGGTAAAAATATAAAGTTGTTTCGAACATCTGCGTCGCGGACAGTTGTAATGGTAATACGATTCAACGATTATAGCCGGCCCGATGTTCTCATCCCCATCCCTAGATATTCAGAATAATGAAACGCTTAACGATTTTCTCCTCAAAATTAGTTGTGGATACTCGTAGAAAAAGACCCTTACTTATCTGATATTGGATGGGTGGTTATTTTGTATTTGTTCATTCAACCAGTATAGGGTTTTCATATTTTGTTGTAAGTTTGCGTACAAGATGGTGCAGGGATAGGAGTGATTGTTTGTATATACAAACTTAACCAAATTATACTCATGATTATCAAATCAAATCATTTATTTCGTGAACATAGGTTTACATAGAGAGGTGTTATATAATTAAGTGAGTTCCTCTAGGTCCCGCCATAAGGCATACAAAGTTTAAAAAGCCATTAATTTACAACGTCATCACTTTACTTACTTTATCAAAAATTGTCATGGAAAAAAGTACGGTGTAATTTGTAAATCTCAAACGAACGGAATACCTAATTTATTTATATACCTAAAGTTGGCAATGCAGGAAATATTTACATGAAAATATAAATATTTTACATGGCTCCATACACCGCCGCGCTACCTTGCTGCTTTTGACGCTCATGCTCATCTAGGACAACGGGTAAGCCGCCTACGATTTTCCATTGCCACAGTCGCACCACCACCAGCGATAATTATTCAATAAAAGCCATAATTTGTCAAGCCCGTCCAAATGTCACGGAGTTGACATTGTGATGACTAACGCGGCAATGTTTCACCGATTGGATTCTGTTATTGCCCACTTTTTACCTGGTGTTTGGACCATTACTCACTCTATTGTGCGCTGTGCTTTGTTTGTCACTGTATTCAAAATTGTTATTAATCTTATTCCTGACACGCATTTATTTGATTGTCAAGGCAGTTGTACCTTTTAAGTTCTTCAGTATTTTATAATTTTTTCAGTGTTAAAAAGGGAGTTTAGTTATGTGTATACAGAATGTTTATTTATTAAAATACATAGAACAAATAACCTAATCTTGTTTCTCAAAAAAAGCTCAAAAGCACATAATTAAGTTAAAACAACATCTTGCAGTATAACTTATATAGGTATTTAATAGTTAAAGTAAGTTCGCGTCCTGCACTTTTTAGGAATGTAAAAAAAGTCTAATTATTTGTATTGGATTATTTTTTTTCGTATTTTCCCACGAAAACAAAGACACGGGCCTATGCTAGTATTATATAATTAACTTTGTCATCTAATCTATAGTCATATCTAACTTACTCTTCAATGATAAATGTGTGTGACGATGTGTCCTTCTAAAAATACACAACTTTAATCAACGCTAATGGTATTTATACGACCAGGAACCATTGAAAATAAACATTTATCTGCGTCATGTATTCCATTTTTTTTCTCGCCCTCTTTCACTGGGCGAAAGGCTTTTTGTCTCGTTTTAATTTCCTTTATGAGCTCACAATTACCTTCATAATGGTATCGCACCTTTCATTAAGACTCATTTGATACCCTGAATGGTCTCGGCTCATAATGGCTGGAAACGTTAGATGTTTTACCCTTAAGCCTTTGTATACACTATACGTACAGGGTTCAACATATTGACGTGCCAAATTCAATGCAATGTAGCAACTATTACGACGAAATAGAGTTGTAATGTGGTAACTTGATATTTGCCTGTACATATTATTCGTTGTAGCGTTCCTTTAGTTCCTTTCACGGGTCATTTGTGTTTACTCATATTCCAGTTTCTATGGGGTTGAATTAATAAGCGTTAATGTACAAGGTGGATTTCATACAAAGCTACAATGTGAATTTATACATAGCTAATGTGAATGTAGAGGGGAAAGGGGTAGAGGGAGGGGTAGAAAATGTAGATGGTAGAAAATAACAAGAGGGTTTTTTATTTAATACTAGCTTTTGCCCGCGGCTTCGCCCGCATGAATTTCTCACGGGAACAGTGTTTTTTCCCGGGATGAGAGGTACCTGTCCTTCTCCGTACTTCTAACTACGTGTATGCAAAATTTCAGGAAGATTGGTTCAGTAGATGAAGCGTGAAGAGGTAACAAACAAACAAACAAACTCACTTTCGCATTTATAATATTAGTTAGGATGATTAGGGCTCTTTGAGGAATCACTTTTTCTCTTCAACAAACTTAATTGTAGCTCTTTAGGCGTTATAGGATTGTGAAAATGTGGTGATTTTAAGTTTTTAATCACTTAACTGATGGCCATTTTAAGATAGTGGTATGGCGAACACGCATAAATGTTGAAACACATGGAGGAGACCATGTCGATAGATTTCGTCTGACTCTGATGTTGAAATGGTAATGACGCATGTTAAGCTGATGATACTTTTTACCGACACAAAATCTAAACAAATTGTATACCAACACCAGAATCCTATCCCACTTCCCACTAAATTAAATGCAAAAGTTTGAACGTGTGAGGATATATGTTTGTTGCTCAATCACGCTAAATCTACTAGACGGATTTTGATGAAATCTTGTACATGAGTAGAAAAATACCGGAAACATCGCATATAGTACTTTTTAACCCAGAATTCCCACAGGAGCGAAGCCCCAAGGTGCAGCTAGTTATCTATAAAAGCATAAAGGTGTTAGGCGATTATTTCACAAAGCTGGCTGTTACAGCAGCCATTAGTACTAATGTCCGCGACCAAAATTCGTGTCCCGTGAAAAATAACACAACATCCATTATCGAGGTAATAACAGTTTCGTTTTGACTAATGTTGGTAAAATTATTATTTGTGGAAATAGCATTCATGTTTCAAAATTACAATGGGGTCATCACTACCTATCAATGTAAACTTATTATTAAAAAACTTTTTTCCAAAAAAAAATGAACCGACTTCCATCATAATACTTAAAATCATGAAATAACAATAAAGAAAAATGTATGTATAAATGTAATGTGCCAAGTGCAGGAGTAAGGGTGTTATGTAATTGTTTAGCTAGGCATTTTATATAATATATAAATTCTAATGTTAATTTAGATTATTTAATATTCAATTTGGCACCGACTTCACCTCATTCAGTAGGTAGCATGCTAATACATTTTTCTTTATTGTTATTTCATGATTTTAAGTATTATGATGGAAGTCGGTTCATTTTTTTTTGGAAAAAAGTTTTATTTTATCATTTTTAGTGCTTCTACACCTATTTTCTTTAATAAAAACTTTTTTTCACTGCTGGCCGAAAATAAAGAATTAAGAATTCGAAACTTTTAATGTCAGTTTGATTTGAAACGTCAAAACATGTCAAATTGTCTATTATTTTTGGCACATAAATAGACCGAGAGCCCGTGACGACCAAACCTTCCTTATTTTAAAAATACTGAATGTTTCTCTGCGTGGTATATACGGATAAAAAATATAAGCGACTAGGTATGAAGTTTGGATCTTAGTTGCTTATGCAGGTAATATGGATAGCAAGGATGATTTTTATAGGTATAAAAAGCACCCTTGGGGCCTCCCAAAGTAATATTAAATTCAGCTTTTATAATAAAACAAATATAACTTAATTTAGTAAAGTTACAATGTCTAGCAGGTGTTTATATCTGCACCAATTGCCTAGTAATGGATGGCGTGATTTCATATAGAAATAAAATCTTTAAAAAAACTTTACTTTGAGGAAATTAAGGTACCACTTTAAATGTTATTGCTACAAATAATCTGCCTAAGTAATCATGATCCAACTTTTATAGTTGCTAATAGCTATTTCTATGTTGGGAACATACACAGAAAATCTTGAGTTTTAATAAAATAAGGAAGGGCATGCTGTCGTGGACTTTTGCTCTATAATGCAATGTTGGTATTTTTATATTTTGTTAGGTATCTTTAAAATTACCGAACAGATTCTAACGTGGTTAAAATGGGACCAACTTGGGAATATACCATTACGAATAAAAAAACAATTTCGGAAATCAGTCCACTATAGGCGGAGAAATCGGCGAACATACATAAAAAAAAACATACATACATCGAAACATATAACCTCCTCCTTTTTTGGGAAGTCGGTTGAAAACTATAAGTGTAAGTTTTATAAAAAAAAAAAAAAACTTGTTTCGTCCCACTGCTGGGCAAAGGTCTCCCCCATTTTATTCCAAACTTGTCTATCCATTTCGAATTTACAGGAATAAATTATAGAATCGACCGATACCTCCGTGGCCTTACGGTTATCACGCCAGACTGCCACACCGGAGGTCCCAGGTTCGATCCCCGGTCAGGTCAAGATGGAAAATGAACTTTTTCAGATTGGCCTGGGTCTTGGATGTTTATCTATATATGTATTTGTCATAAAATATAGTATCTTTGAGTTAGTATCCCATAACACAAGTCTCGAACTTACTTTGGGGCTAACTCAACCTGTGTGATTTGTCCGTATATATATTATAAGTATATATTATACCACTGAAATGCATCCTAACCATTTCCAACAAGAATTTTCTTCCATCGACCTTCATAAACGGTAGGTAGATGTCGTACAAACAAAGGGTGCTTTTCAATGAAACAGAACAGAGAGGTAAAGTCGCGCCGTAACGTTTTGGGCGATCCGAAGAAGCGGCAAAGATGAATGGCTTTCAATATTAAATTGAATTCCGCGGTTCATTGCTTTTCAATTTGTTCGAGAACGTTGCCGGTTGCCCCGATACCCTTCAAGGTACCAGCAGAGGTATACGTTAAATACGATATAAAATTGGAATCTGAGAAAATACATTCTTAAATCTTAAAACTGGTAAAAGAATGTCGGAGAAGAGTTAAAAAAAAATTATAACTTAGGTTTCATGACGAAAAAAATTTCGTAACTCTGGAGGTTTAGAAGTTCTTATTAGTGTATTTATTAATAAATACGATATTAAATTGGAATTTGAGAGAATTCATTCTTAAATCTGAAAAATTGGTAAAAGAATGTCGGAGAAGAGTTCAAAAAAAATATAACTTAGGTTTCATGACGAAAAAAATTTCGTAACTCTGGAGGTTTAGACGTTCTTATTGGTGTATTTATTAATAACCAGAGACCACTGGTTAGAGAACTTACAATACATCAGTAAACAAATTCAGTGATAACTTCAAGAAGTTAAAAATAAAATAAAAAAATATTTACATTATTGTGCATTTCAATAAAATCTTACATAAAAATTATAGAATTTAATCTCAAGTAGAGAACTTCAATTATACTACATGTAGTAGAGATAACGGGTCAAATGTAACAGTGAGTACCGTAAATGTGTTGCATTAAAAGTTAACGATGCCACAAACCAGTGCCTCTGTGTCCAAATTGCTTATTTTGGCTCACTTTATTAATTATGCATGCGGGGTACGGCCCTATCCTCGCCGCTCTCAAACTGGTTAGTGTAAAAACGACGAATATAGCGTTCAAACTTGAAAAAGTTAGGGGAAAATTTCAGAATTTGTCGAGATTGTTTGTATGAATAAGCTCTTAATAACGAAATCAGAATTTATTAAAATATATAGGTTAGGTTTAGTTTATAGGTTTTTTTTAAAAGTTGTAACAGAAAGTTATAATGGAAAATCGATGTTTGATTTTTAATATGTTAGCATAAGTAAACGTCACTAATTTGTCAAACAAAAACGTTTTAAATTTATTCGGAAGAAGAAATATTTTAATTGCAGAAAAATCTTTAGTTCGCTTCTGACATAATTTTTAGCGTCAAATGGTATGTACTTTTGGTATCGTAAAGATTATTAAGTTTAGTTTCTTGTTTTAAATGAAATTGTTGAATAATCGCTGCAAAATACTCAACATACTCGTGTGCCAGTGGCAAGCTTTGGCAAGAATTTAAGGTATTTCCATGTAACTTAGATAGTTCTATGTAACTGCTAGCGTGGTAGGTACCACAAGTACTGAGCCGGTAAATGGTAGGTATGTCGTTAGTTCGCTTCCCAAATTCCGCAATATCTGGATATCTGGGGCTACAAAGCAATCCCATCTCTGTATCACTCGAAAATCCAATAGCAACCTCGGGCTTATAAAACGAGTGAATCTCAGATGTATGTTTCACTTCTACGTAAATCCTAACTAATATTATAAAAGCGAAAGTGAGTTTGTTTGTTTGTTTGTTTGTTGGTTTGTTTGTTTGTTTGTTTGTTTGTTACCTCTTCACGCTTCATGTACTGAACCAATCTTCCTGAAATTTCGCATACACATAGCTGGAAGTACGGAGAAGGACATAGGGTACCTTTCATACCGGGAAAAAGCACTGTTCCCGTGGGAAGGAAATTCACGCGGGCGAAGCCGCGGGCGAAAGCTAGTAATCTATAAATATACAGTAGGTACACATCACCAAATAATAAGTTGCCAATAATGAATTACCTTAAACTAAATTCACTCTGAATTCAAAAACACTGGCAAAATTTCAACTGGTAAGTACAATTACTCATAAATCAACTTTTTGTATGGGACCGACTTTGATATCTCAAAAAAATAACAGCTGTTCCATTTTATAATACCTACGCCCAAAATTTTGCGTCGTTTCAATCAAGATACCACCGGTACAACTTATATCTACACCTGAGCAATCTTTCGAAGAGTGTCTGCTACTGCTAGCAGCGGCGGCCATAGAAAGAAATTCCTTCCTGACACGAAGCAAAATGTCTTAAATTTATGTCTTTTAGCAAAATAACTATGAAGTAGGTAAATTATAAACTTTTTTCATAGTAAGACACTGGAGAGACCAGAGGATCCTGGCGACACGGACGTACGAATACATTCCAAATAAATGATAACCAAAAATTCGATTGGCACAAAAGGTACAAAGATAATTCAGTAGGTACTTATATCTCTCTCTCCTTCTCTCTCAGCCAAAAGACGTCCACTGCTGGACAAAGGCCTCCCACAAGGATTTCCACAACGACCGGTCCTGCGCTGCCTGCATCCATGCGCGTCCCGCGACCTTCACCAGGTCGTCGGTCCACCAAGTGGGAGGCCTGCCAACACTACGTTTTCCGGTTCGTGGTCGCCACTCGAGAACTTTTCTGCCCCAATGGCTATCTGTTCTACGAGCTATGTATGTGTGTAGGTACTTATATCCATACTATCCATACTAATATTATAAATGCGAATGTTTGGATGTGAGTTTGTGACTTTGTGAGTTTGTGAATTTGTGAGTTTGTGAATTTGTGAGTTTGTGAGGATGTTTGTTACTCAATCACGCAAAATCTACTGGACGGATTTCGATGAAATTTGGTACAGAGGTAGATAATAACCTGGAATAGCACATAGGCTACTTTTTATCCCGGGAAAAAGCACTGTTCCCGTGGGAAATTCACGCGGGCGAAGCCGCGGGCAAAAGCTAGTAATTTATATTTATTGACTTTTGAGTGGCAGTATCTCACGCAGGCATATTCCGTTTCCAGTGAAGAATCCAATTACGATAACGTTATGTTCCGCGTGAAAGTGTCGCGTTTATGGTAAAATATTAATGTATTTCAATTTGGGGAGGCTACAGACCTTCATAAATATCTGTTGCCTCGCCCGTGGTACGCGTAAATACTTCGGTTGGAATTGAATGTTATTATCCGTGAACTAGCGCGGCTGGGACGTGTTTGATGTCAGATAGAGAGACCTCTGTTGTTGGAGTTGATATTGTAACGGTCTTCTATATTTTCGCTCTATTTATTTATGAAGATTCGGCTATATTATTTTTGGTTGGTAAATTCTTTGTGTTTTTTCAGTAAATTTCAGGCAGTGAGGGCTATTACTTATTGTTATTAACCTATTGTTGACCACAATTGGAAACTCGCTACAAGTAACCATTTTACTAAGTTAAGTCATAATTTTGTCTGAATAGTTTTTCGAAACTATTTTTATTTACCATAGACAGAAAAAAACTCATTCTTTAATAGACTTACAGACTTGATTTACACAGTTCTTGTGACTGTATGGAAAAATATAACTAAATTGGTACCTATTAGAAATAAAATACTATAAACACATTAAGACACGATTACGATTGAGTATCTATTCTGCTAAGGTTAGCAAAAAACACACCCAGCCAAGGGGTCTAAAACGGATTCTTTGATAAACGAAATATGATCAGTTTCTTATCTCCTAATTATAAGAGTAAAGATTAGGGAATGTGCCATGTACATGATCCGTTAACACATAACATATAAACAATAACTCAGCTTACTTCTGTCGGCAATCGTACGAAAACAAAATACGAGTATAAAACGGAAAAGTATTTGTTTTCCACTGGAACGGATTAAAAACACTGCAATAGCCATAAATAGTGGCTTCAATACAGACCGTATTTGGCAAGGAGTTTTAATGCAATATACTAAAATGGATTTTCTAAAGTGTCTGTGAAACGATCCGAGGAAACACTGGATACGTTTTAAGAAGTTAGGGACAGATTTATAGGTTCAAACAGCACAGCCTCGATGTCCATCGCCAACTTGTTTGTTGCAACTTTAGTCATTTAAATGTTCAATTTGATAAAGTGCACTGTGGAATTGTTTGCCATTTGGGAGAATGCATATCTAGATCTGGATTATGACCTAGTAAAGTTAGTTTGAAAGTACCTGGCCAAATCCTAAATCAATTGAAAGTTGAATACGGAAAATTTTCTCCTAGAGCAAGCTCAAGCTGTCTCAGGGACGAACTTGTGAGTGAGGTGTACTACAAGCATGCATGTGCATTAAATAAATTAGCTGTAGGTAGGTATGTTTTTGGTATTCTGTCGTACATACATACAAATAAACACGTCTGTATCCCTTACGGGGTAGACAGAGCCAAGAGTCGTGCGACTCGAAGGCCACGCTTAGCTGAATATTGGGCTCTCTGATGGAATTGAGATTCAGGTATAGTGACAGGTTGCTAGCCCATCGCCTATGAGTGGAGGAATCCCCAGTTCAAAGCCCTTTCCCTCGATTGACTTTTACAATCTGCGCGGGAAGAGAAGCAGCTGGCACACATGTTTTTTCTTCGCTCCCAGGCCGGCATGGAAGCAATGCATGCATGGTATTCTGTCGTAATTAGATAAATTCGGTGGTTTTGCTAAGTATATCTCTTTATATAGAGTCCCGAGTTTAGAAGAGAGTTTCCATCTATATTATGGTAATAGCGGCAAATGTGCAATAATTTTGTTGATAGTGTACAGTCAACATTTTATCCACAAGAAATCATATAGGCTCCTTCCATAGATATCCACATGGACCGATTAAAAGCGACCTGCTTCCGGTGTTTTCCTGATAACTTGATGATATCCTTAAACTATTGGAACCTACGTCGTGCAATCTCCAGGATCCAGAAATATTTTTTTTTTTGTTTTGGAGTTTACTTCAGAACCCTTTTGCTGCATTGACCAAGATAGGTACCTAGTATAATATTGTTGTGTGTTTTATATTAAACCTGCTGTTGGAAAAAAATGTCGCCAATGCCGTATCTAGAATAGAATAGAATAGAATAAAATTTTACTTGACACAAACTAAAACACACACAGGTTATTTACAATACATTCAGCATTGTTATATATAAGATAAAAATAATTCAATACTATATACACATCATGTGTGCGTTGCAGCAGTTCTAAAAGGTCATGACTCAGCTAATAACCTTACTCACAGCATAAATACTGTCAGCAAAGCACTGGTATTCTGTCATAACCTATTTGACGAACGAACTTAAAAAAGCAATAGAACTGGACACACAAGTAGATACAGCACAGTGTAGAAAAGAGATTAATAAATAGTGTATCTACTGATAAAATCATCCCCTAAACAATACCGCAAAATTGCCATGGTTTAAATATAAAGCTGCAATAACAGAACAGGTAAAAGCGATAAAAAAATCAGGTGAATCTCCGTTAATCTGAAATTCCGGGCCATATCGGCAAACAACACTTTGTCGTTTGTATTCAATTGACTTGAATTGTTTCAAGCAATCTCTGGCAATTTTGTTATTTTCTGTAACATTTGAACATTAAAACTGAGAAAACGACAAAAAATATTAGTTTTTCGTTTTTCAATAAAAAAAAATGTTTATTTGTACGAATTTAAAAACATTGTGCAAATGCGAGACAGAGATAACACTCTACAAACCAAAATTAGCCGGCGCAATATGTTTCGCCGTATCTCTCGCTGCACCTATAATGAATAATGAAAAACGTGGAAGATTCGAACCTGGATCTTTTCACATGCGCGTGTTCTACAACGTTAATGAAAATATGAAACAATTAATAAATATAAATATATCATCATCATCATCTACAGCCTTCCGTGACCCACTGCTGGGTATAGGTCTCCTTCTGTCAACGCCAACCTTCTCGGTCCTGGGTCATCCTACTCCAGTTGTTGCCAGCAATATTCTTAACATCGTCGACCCATCTACTACCCACTAGTTTACACAATTTATAAATACCTAAATAAAAGTAACTAAAATAATATCTTCCGGAAAAAAAGACGGTTTTTCTCTGCGGTCAAGTGAGACAAGTGTGGATGAACGTTATTCCCGCCAAAAAAATAGGGGACAATGAACAAGATTAATAACAGCAATGAATTAGTCACAGGAAATTGCTGTTCCTTGTTTAGGAAATTCCACATAGGCGGCCCAAAAAGTAATAAAATTGCGCAGTAGGCACGTCTGCCCATTTACGAAAATAGAGTATGTGGAATGGGATTAAAAAATTGTATGTAATTCAGGGCTTTTTCATGTATATGTTTATTTTGACGACCTATATGAGACCGTGTTTTTCGAAATCAGTCGAGCACTGGCCGATGCGTTGCTGGGTTTTGATTTTATTAGATTACCTACTGATATTTTTTTTTTACTCTTTTCTTAGCTTATTGAACGATGAGCATCTTCAGCGCAGTGACAAAGTTCTTTCTTGGGTGATTTTTTTTCAGGTAGACATAGGCCTTGGATGATTGGCATATGCCGTACAAAATATATCATACCATAAGTAGTGAACTTACTAGTCTTTTGAGGCTAGACCACTTTGTGAAATTTGGCCATGTATATTTTTTTTATTTATCAAATTAAATTATTTATTTTTTTATTTATACTTAAATAACAATATATTTTTTAATTAATTCACTATGTATGATAGTACTAATATATTTATTATTGAGATAAGGTATTTTCATTACTAAAGAAATAAAAAAATATAACACGTATTTAAGTCAAAAAAGGACAACAAACAAAGCGCGTCATTAAATCACAATTAGCGAGGCTCGCACGTGCCCGGGTAATCTCTCGTTTCACCCCAAAATTTGAATCAAAAAATAATTATCATTGTTTTGTGCAAAACAGTTCCAACCAAACTTCCTAAAAAAATACAACATATTTTTTATGCGGATATAAAAATCATTTCCGGTTGTCCCGTACGCAGGATTATTTTTCATATTTTTGAATTAGAAATGGAAGCCTAATTACGCATAGATTAGAAAATTCTGAATTACGTAAGTATTGGTTAAGTTTTTCTGTGTTAAGGGGTCTAAAACGACTACTGTGATGAATCGGAATATGATCCATTTATCGTTTCCAAAACATTTAATAATGAACCTTATTGAGCCACTCATAAAATTAATTTTTAAATATTTAGGAAATCATTAATTATACTATATATACTAAATACTATATACTATATAATATTATAAATGCGAAAGTTTGAATGTGAGTTTGTGAGGATGTTTGTTACTCAATCACGCAAAATCTATGATATCTATAGGATTTCGATGAAATTTGGTACAGAGGTAGATAATGACCTGGAATAGCACATAGGCTACTTTTTATCCCGGAAAAAATGGTTCCCGTGGGCATGGGATACCAATTATAGTAACGCCATCTATTATTTGACAAAAGATACGTCATGTCAAAGTGACGTTACGTCAAAATGATGTTACGTCAAAGTGACGTTACGTCAAAAGACGTCACGACAACCTCCCCACTACTTCCATATAAAATGGGCCGTTGCACCGGCCGGTAGTATGCCCGGATACGTCAAGGTGTGCGGACCGCTGCTGAGTGCACGGACTAATGGCATTCTGCTCAAACTACCGCTATCTAGTAGCCGTAGACACACTAGTAATCTAAACAGTCAGCTATTGTGCAGGTTTCCTCACGAGGTTTTCCTTCACTGGCAACAAGTGGTGGTCTATGAAAACTACCATACATGAGTCAGATTGGTCTACAAACTTATGTGGCACAGGTAAGAGTCCTATCCGACCTCAGACTGGTAAAATTACCACTCGATCACCACCGCTAAATCGCTATTATCCTCATGATAAGTATATATGTCGGCTCGGTTTCCATGAAAAATTATTGTCACAGATTATAATCAGAGACTAATCTAGTTATAAGAAAAGGTAAAAGTGAACGTATATAATATAGTAGACATGAAAAACAATATGTGTGATTTCATTGGTATTCCAGCGATTTCTTACTCTGAATTTCCAAGAAAACAAAATATAACACGGAATAAATGAGCTCGAATCTTAACATGGAATCCAATTTAGGTAAACTCCATTTTTTCTTAATTGTCCTATTATGTAAACAATCTTCACAATACTTTTTTTAATTTTGTTGAAAGAAATCAAATATTAGTTCAAACCTAAACATTCTAAAGTAAAACATTTATTGACCACGAAAGTAATTTCCTAAAAAGTCAATTTTAATGTATATTGTTGTAAAGTCATAAAAAGACATGGTAAGATTGTTTACATAATAGGACAATTATGAATAAACAGACTTTATGATAAATCTCAGAGAGGTCTAATTTTGTGATAAAAATAGATTAAATTGAAGTTGGTTCCTGTAATATACATAAACAAAATTGGAAAACTCGTAACACGCAAAGTAAGTACTTTATATTTACAAAGAATTGAATTTATTTATATCATTAATATTTAGTTAGTTACCTACTATAGTCATTATTTAGTTATTTATTAAATCACTATAGATATGAATGTATATTGTTTTTATGTTGAAAAAATAATTTAAAAAAAAACGATCCATATGATTGGGTTGTGCCGTATGATCATACCATCTCATCCTATTCGTTATTTTTTCATTACAACCTATTGTTTTATTTATTTTTTATTTTAATTTTATTAAATAAACCAACAGCGTTTATAGCAAGTATTTACAGTTTTATTCTATCACAAGGCCAATATAAGGCTTCTCTTACTAACAATAATATTATCGATTGATAATGGTGAAGAAAACGTAAGTAATGAAAATACACTAATAACACACATGTTAAAAAAGATCCTTACTTATTTACAAAATAATTCTCACAAAAATCGTATTATTCGATATCCGTATTTTTAAGAAAACTTAGTTGCTACGGTCTGCGGCTGCGCTCTCAAGTCACGATTGGCGAATGTGACATGAACGAGTGAGTGTATGACGGAAGGTCACTAACTTCATGGCATTACGTGCGCTTTTTCGTTGTCTTTTTATATTTAAAATAATATTACTACTATATATATTTTTGTGAAGTGTTACCCCGAAATACACGGGTTCCTTCATCTGGCTGCAGTTCTCGCAGACTACCTACCCGGCGAGGCCTGTGACTATTAGCCGCCATCTTCAGCTACGTTGGATCTCCTACGCCACCACCGTTCCTCTGCACTGTGGACTATTACTCCGAAGACAGTGCGGTTTGATTCTACCTAATTACGGATAATGTTACGATGCGAACTGATACGGACTCACGCCCTGCGGTTTCCTTATTTTGTAGTGATAACTACAGAATTATTTTGAACTTCTAACTGGTCAACTTTGCATGTCATATTTTAGGTGAAATAGTTGATATATTGGGATACTATTCCTGTGGCGTATTACCTGCATGATAGGCTCTCGACTCACTACAATAGCAGGCATTCAAATCCATTAGTCTCCAGACAAATTGAATGGGAAAGTGACACACCAGTACACAAATTTCACATGTTGTTTTTACAATACTTATTAAGAAAACAGGGAGACCCGCACATCAAAACGTTCTTTGAGTCACGCCGAAACCATTGGTAGCAATAACTCGACGCGATTTTTGTGCACTTACGGAATTATATCGAAAATTAAACATTCATAACAAAGCATTCCATGATTAAATTAGACTGTCAACAAAATCTGCAGAGTTGGACGTCTGACATTGACAGCTGGTGACACACGTTCCGTATCAGTTCCTAACCAACCTTTCTTATCATAAACAAATAAGAAATCATGGCTGGATTGTTGTAGAATTTTAATTATTCTCCTTTAATATCGTCGACTTAGATTGTTATAATATTCAACGAATAAATACCTTATTTAAACATTAGTTCTTTTAAAGAATGTTTAAAAGTTGGTTTGACGTGCGTCCGAATTGGGCGAAATGGAACGCGACGAGGCGGAATGTCAAATCAAGTGGAGGGATCTTTCTCTCCCTGGAAGGCCGCCACGACATGTAACATGGTTTGAGCAATTATTAATTTTTTGGGGTTTTTTCACTTTCGCCGCCCTCGGCACCCCGTCATGGGACTATAGTTTAACCTTTAGCTTTAAGATCCGCGATACGCGCAAGGACACAGGGGATATTTGCCGCCACGAAGTTGTCAGGAGGATGAGCTGTTGATATCCACGTGCCCGCCCGGCCGTATGAATTGGCGCTTCCTGGAGTGTCCTCCCATCACCAGAGGGTGCGGTTTCCCCGGACCGTGGACCGCATGCAACGGCGCAGGCCCCGTCGTCGGCGACCCCAAGGTGCGACACACGGATCCTAACCTTATTTCCAAAGGCCGCGTCGCCGCCTTCGATCCGATGTCCGTGTGTGGCTCAGCGCAAACCTCGGAAGGCCCAGCCAGCGTCTACTATCTCGCATACAACGGAGCGTGCAGGAGCGCCGCGTCGCTTTGAGGACGCGACCAGTACCAGTGCTCGAACCCAATGGATCACAAAACGGTGAACGGGACAACGTTCTAAGTGCGCACAGGCGTTTGTGTACGGACCTGGCCAGGTACCTTATATTTGGTTTATGTTAATTTTAACTTTTAATTGCGGCAAAGACTTATCAGATTTTGGTATTAGTATAACATGTGCCCGCCCTCAGCGGCTAGTGTGTTTATGGAATAAAATGCTATATTCTATCCCAACCATATTGTATTAATGATGCCACCCTGCCCACGACTCCCAGGACCTAAGGCTTACTAGACAAGAGGTCCTTGTACTTCAAAAGTACGAGGCTCTATCCTGAGCACTACATCCGGCTCTCTCTAAAGTAATTGTTCGTGTATAATCGCACTGCGCAGGGATATTGCCCGTCTTCGCTTCAAATAGTTGGAGACCCCTGCGCGCACACCGCCCAACTTACACTTTTTATTTTTTTTTTATTTTTTATACACGACAATGGCGCCCGAACTACTATATTTTTGAGCCTTGGAGTCCTGTGAGAGTGGCAGTTTTTTAAAAAAATAGTTTTTAAATTTTTTAAACTCGCTCACTTGTTATTTTGAAATTTTGGTGATATCATTGACTGTAAAGTTATTATACTTTAGTGTTTGTTAGGTTTATATGCGACAGGGTTGTAAGCATACATTTAATACAATTCATAGTAATTATTATAATATTACTAAATAATATTATAATTAATAATATAATAATTAATATTTTATTTGGGCTTCGCTATGAATAAAAAGCATAGCGCTCAGCCATAATTCCTATTTAATCTCAATTTGAGAGCTAATTTATTTTTATTGACAGGGAGTAACCTGTATCTATTTAGAAATTTATCAATTATTATAACCTATTACATACCCTGACACATATAACCTCACAATTTTGTCAACATGTCGGACGGCGAAAGGGAAGAGCAATATCACGAAGTAAGTGGGGAGGCAAACAAACCACCTACCACTACTACTTCCTCATTTGTTAATACACGACCACGGGGAGGTGCAATTGACACCCACCCACCCGGCCCTTCCACACTTAAAGCGTTACAACCCACATTGTCTCAACTAGGAGCTCCCGGTTTAGTACGTCAAGCCAACTCAATGAGTAGGACTACCTATGTTACGGAGACTAGGGAAGATGACGAACGCGTTATTCACATATTAAAGGAGGACCATTTGAGGTCGTGGAATTTAAAATTTTCTGGTGACTCAGACGTCACAGATTTCTTCCTTAGAATTGATGATTTTAGGCGTAGTCGAAACACTTCAGAACATAAATTACTGAAAGGTTTTTTTGATTTATTTAGTGGTAGCTATCTTTGAATAGCATTATTAATGTTGCCACCGGGCACACACCATTTTTGTTAGCTAAAGGTCGGGAGATAATGACGGATGGCATGTTGCCGAAAAGAGGCGGCATTCCAAATTCGTTAATACCTTCAAATGACCAGTCGTTCAGCTCACTTCTTCTCCGCTAAACTAGCACCGCGCTTTGTGATGTAAAGTTGTCAGGAAGCATTCGGATGTTGTTTACGACCTTCAGGAGATAGAAACCGGTAAAGTTGGAAAATATCATGTCAAGGACATAATAAAAGTCTCACAAGGTGTGTCCCCTAGCTAGCAACTTTCTTATCTTGAACTTTGTTATTTTGGATTGGTATAACCAATTAGAGGCCTCATTTTTCACATATGACATGACTCACATGTGAAATTTTTTTGTCAAGCGTTTTCATGAAAACCAATTTCTTTTGTAACTACACACTCTAGGCGCCAGAGTAAACATAAGGATATGGATTAATACTCCTTAATTTTTGAGAAAAAAAGGAAAATAAGTTTTTTCCCTTATACAATGTCAGCCCAACGGCTATACATTTTAAATGTCAATCTCTCCATTAGTTTAAAGACTTTATTAGGTTTACAATTTAATTACTAACTAGTAAATTATGTAGGAATGCTAGATTACATATATTTTAATTAAATCTCAAATAGTTTTTCTTATTATACATAAGTAAGAACTATATTACTTTAGATAATTCTTTATTACTAGTATGCTACTTGCGATTATCTCATTAGAAATCCAAGTACGATTTTTTAATGCAGGGGAATTGCAGCGGTCTGGCCAGACGCTGTATTCCTGACACTCAACATAAATTGAGTTAGTTTTAGAACTCTAGCACATACATTTTAGTTTAATATATGAAATAGCATGAGTTAGTTTCATATATAGCTGATAGTTTTATATTTAGAAATATATTGCCGTAGGATAGGTGAATGTTTTCTCCGGTTACCCCGGCTGTTTCGGCTAAGTACGACTTAACCTCTTTGCCGAAAAGGGGGTATTGTAGTGATAACTACAGAATTATTTTGAACTTCTAACTGGTCAACTTTGCATGTCATATTTTAGGTGAAATAGTTGATATATTGGGATACTATTCCTGTGGCGTATTACCTGCATGATAGGCTCTCGACTCACTACAATAGCAGGCATTCAAATCCATTAGTCTCCAGACAAATTGAATGGGAAAGTGACACACCAGTACACAAATTTCACATGTTGTTTTTACAATACTTATTAAGAAAACAGGGAGACCCGCACATCAAAACGTTCTTTGAGTCACGCCGAAACCATTGGTAGCAATAACTCGACGCGATTTTGTGCACTTACGGAATTATATCGAAAATTAAACATTCATAACAAAGCATTCCATGATTAAATTAGACTGTCAACAAAATCTGCAGAGTTGGACGTCTGACATTGACAGCTGGTGACACACGTTCCGTATCAGTTCCTAACCAACCTTTCTTATCATAAACAAATAAGAAATAATGGCTGGATTGTTGTAGAATTTTAATTATTCTCCTTTAATATCGTCGACTTAGATTGTTATAATATTCAACGAATAAATACCTTATTTAAACATTAGTTCTTTTAAAGAATGTTTAAAAGTTGGTTTGACGTGCGTCCGAATTGGGCGAAATGGAACGCGACGAGGCGGAATGTCAAATCAAGTGGAGGGATCTTTCTCTCGCTGGAAGGCCGCCACGACATGTAACATGGTTTGAGCAATTATTAATTTTTTGGGGTTTTTTTCACTTTCGCCGCCCTCGGCACCCCGTCATGGGACTATAGTTTAACCTTTAGCTTTAAGATCCGCGATACGCGCAAGGACACAGGGGATATTTGCCGCCACGAAGTTGTCAGGAGGATGAGCTGTTGATATCCACGTGCCCGCCCGGCCGTATGAATTGGCGCTTCCTGGAGTGTCCTCCCATCACCAGAGGGTGCGGTTTCCCCGGACCGTGGACCGCATGCAACGGCGCAGGCCCCGTCGTCGGCGACCCCAAGGTGCGACACACGGATCCTAACCTTATTTCCAAAGGCCGCGTCGCCGCCTTCGATCCGATGTCCGTGTGTGGCTCAGCGCAAACCTCGGAAGGCCCAGCCAGCGTCTACTATCTCGCATACAACGGAGCGTGCAGGAGCGCCGCGTCGCTTTGAGGACGCGACCAGTACCAGTGCTCGAACCCAATGGATCACAAAACGGTGAACGGGACAACGTTCTAAGTGCGCACAGGCGTTTGTGTACGGACCTGGCCAGGTACCTTATATTTGGTTTATGTTAATTTTAACTTTTAATTGCGGCAAAGACTTATCAGATTTTGGTATTAGTATAACATGTGCCCGCCCTCAGCGGCTAGTGTGTTTATGGAATAAAATGCTATATTCTATCCCAACCATATTGTATTAATGATGCCACCCTGCCCACGACTCCCAGGACCTAAGGCTTACTAGACAAGAGGTCCTTGTACTTCAAAAGTACGAGGCTCTATCCTGAGCACTACATCCGGCTCTCTCTAAAGTAATTGTTCGTGTATAATCGCACTGCGCAGGGATATTGCCCGTCTTCGCTTCAAATAGTTGGAGACCCCTGCGCGCACACCGCCCAACTTACACTTTTTATTTTTTTTTTATTTTTTATACACGACAATTTGTAATTTTATTTTTTGTAAATTAAATTGTTAATTGTTTTAAAAATTTTGGTTTTATTTAGTTTTAAGTTACCCCTCACCCTAAGGGAGAACGGTACACATCGTATACATAATCTTCGTCTTCTTCTTTTGCAGCTTAATTAATCCACTGCAGGACATAAACCTCCTCTAATACACGCCAAGCTTCTCAGTATTGTGCAATCCTTTTCCATAATGGGCCTCAACTTAGGCGATGTCGTCACTCCAACGGGCAGCTGATTTGCCTTGTTTTCTGCGTCCCATCCACGGTCTCCAGTTCAGTAACTTTCGGTCTCATCTTCCGTCCTCCCTAGGGCGTATACATAATCCTAACTAATATTATAAATGCGAAAGTGAGTTTGTTTGTTTGTTACCTCTTCACGCTTTATCTACTGAACCAATCTTCCTGAAATTTCGCATACACATAGCTGGAAGTACGGAGAATGGGTTCCTTTCATCCCGGGAAAAAGCACTGTTCCCGTGGGAAATTCACGCGGGCGAAGCCGCTGGCGAAAGCTAGTACTGTATAATGATACTGCCCTCCCCTATCAAGACATACAAAATTTCAGCTCCAGCACAAGAAAAAAGTGATATTCATTTGGCTTCGTAGTAATAATATCATTTTATTGTCAGACCAAGGTCATGATCTTATGTTTAATCGCAAGTTATGTCAATATGCTACACGTGTCAAAATTTAATATATACGCTCCATGGTGCATGGATGAGCGCTGTCTCGATTAATTACAGCAATTTTACTACATAATATATAATTATTTAGCCGGTGTTCAAAGCCATCTCATAATGTTTTGGAATATTCATTAATATCCATTAGAACAATTTTTGGTACCAAACTTTTGTAGTGATTATATTTTTATATTTATATTAGTAAGAAGGTATATTGTAATGTAACGTTAAATAACTATTTTTCTAACAAAACAGTTCCATTTTTTTGAAATGAAACCCTTTCTTGAGATAAAATATTTACTTTTATTTTATCCAATCCTTGTATCTCCATAATTGGAGTACTCCAAAACAGGGAAGGAAAATGACAACACCGCTACTTGTCATCATTATTACTGTAAAAACTTTGTATAAATGTGGCTACGAAGCGTGTTTCTTGCGAAATAATATTTTACTTTTAAGGTTGAATGGATCCGGCGCGAAGGACCATTAAATCACAATTAGCAGTAATGCGGGTAGATGCGTGCGCGGCGGGGCTTAGCGCCCGCGAGCGAGCCCCAAAGGCTTTATGGACTTTATGGACTTACGCGCTGCTCTGATAAGGCTGTGGCGAGAGAAACTGCTCTTAGCTGGTTTACTATTTTTTTTAAATCATTTAATCGACCGAGCGAGCGCAGCGAGCGAAGCGTCTCAGTTTCCACTAGCCGAAAATTCTTTTGTCTGTCCGGATGTTATCGCCTGCAGGTCGCATTTCTGAACCGATTCTCATGAAATTTTGTGAGCAGGTTCGGTAATTTTATAGAATTTTTTAGTCGTGCCAGTTTTTCGAAATTTTAAAAAATGGCGGAAATAAATAAAAAAAACCTTATATCTTAGTTATTTAAAAAAAAAACAAAAATGTCATTAGAATTTTTTGTTATTCTTATTAAGACGCAACTTTTTTGTCTGAACAACATAGTCAAATTCAATAAAACCGCTATAAATCCATAGTAACAATAGTTCACAAAAAAATCAATAGATGGCGCAGCAAAGCTTTTAATACTCGCAAATTCGCTGTTGCGTATCGTATTGTGGATCGCTTTGCTTGGCGGAATTATCTTGAACACTTGAAATAAATCTGATATCAAAAAACTTCATTGTAGATTAGAATCCTATTATAAAAAAAGTAATATATAATAATACCTACATACCTACTAATCTGAGAGATTCGATTTCAAATTGAACTTTCTTTTTTTTTAACTTTAATTTTGTTACGCAAATTACATTATGCATATAACCAATAGGTACCATCCATTTCTGACGACTGACGACCTCCGTGGCCTAACGATCGTCATGCCGGACGGCCACACCAGAGATCCCGGGTTCGATCCCCGGACGGGTCAAGATGGAAAATAATCTTTTTCAGATTGACGTGGGTTTTGGATATTGATCGATATATATATTTGTTATAAAATATAGTATTGTTAAATGAGCATCCCGTAAAGTCTTGAACTTACTTTGGGGCTAACTCAATCTATGTGATTTTTCCGTATATATTTAATACTATTACTAGCTACGCCCCGGGGCTTCGCTCCCGTGGGAATTTCGGGATAAAAAGTATCATATGTGCTATTCTCGGTATTTTTCTATCCGTATACAAAATTTCATCGGAATCCGTCCAGTAGATTTTGCGTGATTGAGTAACTCACAACTAACTAACTGATTGACTCACATCCAAACTTTCGCATTTATAATATTATTAGGATTAGGATAATTAGGATATCAGGATTAGGATAGGATTTATATTATTTCGAGGCAAAAAAGGCAGGTTTCAGTCAATTTTTTAGTGGTATTGACCAACCACATGAACATGTGGACTTTGTGTGGTGTATAAAGTCTCATATTTTACCCACAAGCCCAAGCTTGTGGGTAAAATATGAGACTTTTTACTTTCTTTCCAGCATTGGTAGGTTGGTTTCAAAACTCTTCTAAGGCAGGGACACGGTAAAATATCGGTTATTTCATGGAAGGGCTCGCGAGGTCTACTGTTCTCACAGAACCACTAGTTATTTATTGTGACAAAATCAATTTTCACCTGTTACAGTTATCACACATCAATCACAATTTTTAATTGCATGCAAAATGTTAGATTATAATAGTACAGTATTGAATTAAATGAAAATTACAATTAAATACGAAATAAAAGTAATACACACAATATCAATCAATGAATCAATATGTAAAGAAAACATTTAAAAAATTGAACTTTAAAGTTATGAATAGTATTTATTGACAAGTTCTTTGACGCCCGTTTACCGTCTGTTTTACTGAAAATCAGCTCGATTGTACTACAATAACGTAAAACATTCTAGGCGTAGGTATACAAAATAACGATCATCTCATATTTAGTATGGAAGTTTTCAGTCATGTTCTTTAGAAATAGTTTTTAGTATTATGTACTTAAACTTTATCTTGTTTAACAAATAGCCCTGTACTTATGCTACTAAGTTCATTTATGATTCTTCAATAGTGTTAAATTTCTATACAAATTGAATAAGTGCACAAATCTTTAAATTTAATGAAAAAAGCGTTTCATTTTTTTCTATCACCCGCTCGCCTAATGTGACTGGTTGTAGCCTTATTTATATTTTACACTTGCGCCAATATTGGCAGGATAAAAGGCATCATCAAAGGATCGTTGGACAGAATACAGTAGTTAGATAACTTCAATCAAATTTTAAGTACCTTAAGTATTGGTTGCGAAGACCTTCGAAAACTAATAAGGTTTTGAATTAAAAATAAAATGCATGGAGTGTTAAAATTGCTCTCTCTCTCTCTCTCTCTCAGCCGAAAGACGTCCACTGCTGGACAAAGGCCTCCCCCAAGGATTTCCATAACAACCGGTCCTGCGCTGCCCGCATCCATGCGCATCCCGCGACCTTCACCAGGTCGTCGGTCCACCGAGTGGGAGGCCTGCCAACACTACGTTTTCCGGTTCGTGGTCGCCACTCGAGAACTTTTCTGCCCCAACGGCTATCTGTTCTACGAGCTATGTGCCCCGCCCACTGCCACTTAAGTTTCGCGATTCTGCGGGCTATGTCGGTTACTTTAGTTCTCCTACGGATCTCCTCATTTCTGATTCGATCACGCAGAGAAACTCCGAGCATAGCGCGCTCCATCGCCCTTTGGGTGACCTTGAGCCTTCTTATGAGGCCCATAGTAAGCGACCACGTCTCTGTTCCGTATGTCATTACTGGCAACACACACTGGTCAAAGACCTTAGTCTTGAGACACTGCGGTATTTTGGACGAGAAGATATCGCGAAGCTTCCCGAACGCTGCCCAGCCGAGTTGGATTCGACGGTTGACCTCTTTTTCGAAGTTGGACTTACCTAACTGAACTGTTTTTTTTTTTTTTTTTATAACATAGGGCGGCAAACGAGCAAGCGGGTCACCTGATGGTAAGTAATCACCGCTGCCCATGGACAACCACAACACCAGGGGTATCGCAGGAGTGTTGCCGGCCTTTTAAAAAGACGTAGTCTCGTTTTTTGAAGGTTCCAATGTCGTATCGGTTCGGGAACACCGCCGCAGGAAGCTGATTCCACAGTTTGGTCGTACGTGGCAAGAAGTGTCTTTTGAAACGCACGGTGGTTGACAGCCAGTCATCCAGGTGGTTTGGGTGAAATTTCAGTTTATGGCGGGTGGTATGGTGGTGAAATTTTGCGGCGGGTATAAGGTCAAACAATTCCTCAGAGCACTCCCCATGAAAAATGCGGTAGAGAATGCACAAGGATCCAACATCCCTGCGCAGAGCCAGAGGATCGAGGCGGCCGACGAGAATCTCGTCGTCGACCATGCGAATCGCACGACGATGAACGCGGTCAAAAGGGAGAAGTTGTGTAGTGATAACTACAGAATTATTTTGAACTTCTAACTGGTCAACTTTGCATGTCATATTTTAGGTGAAATAGTTGATATATTGGGATACTATTCCTGTGGCGTATTACCTGCATGATAGGCTCTCGACTCACTACAATAGCAGGCATTCAAATCCATTAGTCTCCAGACAAATTGAATGGGAAAGTGACACACCAGTACACAAATTTCATATGTTGTTTTTACAATACTTATTAAGAAAACAGGGAGACCCGCTCATCAAAACGTTCTTTGAGTCACGCCGAAACCATTGGTAGCAATAACTCGACGCGATTTTGTGTACTTACGGAATTATATCAAAAACTAAACATTCATAACAAAACATTCTATGATTAAATTAGACTGTCAACAAAATCTGCAGAGTTGGACGTCTGACATTGACAGCTGGTGACACACGTTCCGTATCAGTTCCTAACCAACCTTTCTTATCATAAACAAATAAGAAATCATGGCTGGATTGTTGTAGAATTTTAATTATTCTCCTTTAATATCGTCGACTTAGATTGTTATAATATTCAACGAATAAATACCTTATTTAAACATTAGTTCTTTTAAAGAATGTTTAAAAGTTGGTTTGACGTGCGTCCGAATTGGGCGAAATGGAGCGCGACGAGGCGGAATGTCAAATCGAGTGGAGAGGGATCGGTCTCTTCCTGGGTAGGCGCCACGACTAACATGGCTTGAGCAAAATCATTAAATTTTTGGGGTTTTTTCACTTTCGCCGCCCTCGGCACCCCGTCATGGGACTATAGTTTAACCTTTAGCTTTAAAATCCGCGATACGCGCAAGGACACAGGGGATATTTGCCGCCACGAAGTTGTCAGGAGGATGAGCTGTTGATATCCACGTGCCCGCCCGGCCGTATGAATTGGCGCTTCCTGGAGTGTCCTCCCATCACCAGAGGGTGCGGTTCTCCCGGACCGTGGACCGCATGCCACAGCGCAGGCCCCGTCGTCGGCGACCCCAAGGTGCAGCACACGGATCCTAACCTTATTTCCAAAGGCCGCGTCGCCGCCTCCGATCCGAGGTCCCTGTAGTGGCTCAGCGCAAACCTCGGAAGGTCCAGCCAGCGTCTACTATCTCGCATACAACGGAGCGTGCAGGAGCGCCGCGTCGCTTTGAGGACGCGACCAGTACCAGTGCTCGAACCCAATGGATCACAAAACGGTGAACGGGACAACGTTCTAAGTGCGCACAGACGTTTGTGTACGGACCTGGCCAGGTACCCTATATTTGGTTTATGTTAACTTTAACTTTTAATTGCGACAAAGACTTATCAGATTTTGGTATTAGTATAACATGTGCCCGCCCTCAGCGGCTAGTGTGTTTATGGAATAAAATGCTATATTCTATCCCAACCATATTGTATTAATGATATCACCCTGCCCATGACTCCCAGGACCTAAGGCTTACTAGACAAGAGGTCCTTGTACTTCAAAAGTACGAGGCTCTATCCTGAGCATTACATCCGGCTCTCTATAAAGTAAGTGTTCGTGTATAATCGCACTGCGCAGGGATATTGCCCGTCTTCGCTTCAAATAGTTGGGGACCCCTGCGCACACCGCCCAACTTACACTTTTTATTTTTTTTTATTTTTTATACACGACAATGGCGCCCGAACAGGGACCAGGGATCATAGAAATTATCAAATTAAAGATAAAGTGTTATTTAGATATTCCAAACCGAATTCAAATCTACAATCGGATAACGATTGGAAAATTGTATTACCTAGAGAACTAGTACAGGAATGCATCAAAGAGAATCATGAAAAACATGCAGTCCATCCTGGTACATTTAAAACTTTGTCTAAAACTAAAGAAAATTATTATTGGAAGGGCATGTATGAAGATGTGAAGAATTATGTGGCCACGTGTGAGAAGTGTAAAGCTTATAAACACTCCAACCAACCTCCACATGGACACATGACAAACCAGAAATGTGTCAACAAACCGATGCATACTTTGTCCATTGACCTAATTGGTCCATTAGTAAAATCTTATTCTGGTCACATCTACATACTGTCCATAGTTGATATATTTACTAAATATTGTTGGATTCACCCACTTAGAACCGCTACAGCCAAAACAATAACATCATTTATTGAACAGGAAATCCTATATAAAGAGGGAATTCCATGTGTTATAATTTGCGACAATGCAACTGTATTTCAGAGCAAACAATTTAAAGATTTTTGTGCGAGCCATTCGATACCAAAAATATTTTACAATGCGTACTACGCGCCTCAGTCCAACACTGTGGAACGCTTTAACCAAACTATAGAAACCTGCCTAGCTATTTTAGTAGGAGAAGATCAAAGAAACTGGTCTAAGTACCTACCTCAAATCCAGCTATCTTTGAATAGCACTATCAATGTTGCCACTGGGCACACACCATTTTTATTGGCTAAAGGTCGGGAGATGATGACGGATGGCATGTTGCATTCAGTAAGAGGCGGCATTCCAAATTCGTTAGATGACCTTCAAATGTCCAGTCGTTCCGAAAAAGCCACGGCTCTCAATGAGATGGCAGACATCTTCCAAAAAGTTACCGATGCATTGACCAAAGCGTACAAACAAAACGCGGGACGATACAACCTACGCCGTAAACAACTTCGGTTAAGCGTAGGTGATATCATATGGAGGCGTAACTTTGTGCAGTCAAACGCAGCTCACTTTTTCTCCGCTAAACTAGCACCGCGCTTTTTGAAATGTAAAGTTGTCAGGAAGCATTCGGATGTTGTTTACGACCTTCAGGAGATAGAAACCGGTAAAGTTGGAAAATATCATGTCAAGGACATAATAAAAGTCTCACAAGGTGTGTCCCCTAGCTAGCAACTTTCTTATCTTGAACTTTGTTATTTTGGATTGGTATAACCAATCAGAGGCCTCATTTTTCACATATAACATGACTCACATGTGAAATTTTTTTGTCAAGCGTTTTCATGAAAACCAATTTCTTTTGTAACTACACACTCTAGGCGCCAGAGTAAACATAAGGATATGGATTAATACTCCTTAATTTTTGAGAAAAAAAGGAAAATAAGTTTTTTCCCTTATACAACGTCAGCCCAACGGCTATACATTTTAAATGTCTATGTATGTGAGATCTCTCCATTAGTTTAAAGACTTTATTAGGTTTACAATTTAATTACTAACTAGTAAATTATGTAGGAATGCTAGATTACATATCTTTTAATTAAATCTCAAATAGTTTTTCTTATTATACATAAGTAAGAACTATATTACTTTAGATAATTCTTTATTATTAGTATGCTACTTGCGATTAGAAATCCAAGTATGATTTTTTTAATGCAGGGGAATTGCAGCGGTCTGGCCAGACGCTGTATTCCTGACACTCAACATAAATTGAGTTAGTTTTAGAACTCTAGAACATACATTTTAGTTTAATATATGAAATAGCATGAGTTAGTTTCATATATAGCTGATAGTTTTATATTTAGAAATATATTGCCGTAGGATAGGTGAATGTTTTCTCCGGTTACCCCGGCTGTTTCGGCTAAGTACGACTTAACCTCTTTGCCGAAAAGGGGGGTATTGTAGTGATAACTACAGAATTATTTTGAACTTCTAACTGGTCAACTTTGCATGTCATATTTTAGGTGAAATAGTTGATATATTGGGATACTATTCCTGTGGCGTATTACCTGCGTGATAGGCTCTCGACTCACCACAATAGCAGGCATTCAAATCCATTAGTCTCCAGACAAATTGAATGGGAAAGTGACACACCAGTACACAAATTTCATATGTTGTTTTTACAATACTTATTAAGAAAACAGGGAGACCCGCTCATCAAAACGTTCTTTGAGTCACGCCGAAACCATTGGTAGCAATAACTCGACGCGATTTTGTGTACTTACGGAATTATATCAAAAACTAAACATTCATAACAAAACATTCTATGATTAAATTAGACTGTCAACAAAATCTGCAGAGTTGGACGTCTGACATTGACAGCTGGTGACACACGTTCCGTATCAGTTCCTAACCAACCTTTCTTATCATAAACAAATAAGAAATCATGGCTGGATTGTTGTAGAATTTTAATTATTCTCCTTTAATATCGTCGACTTAGATTGTTATAATATTCAACGAATAAATACCTTATTTAAACATTAGTTCTTTTAAAGAATGTTTAAAAGTTGGTTTGACGTGCGTCCGAATTGGGCGAAATGGAGCGCGACGAGGCGGAATGTCAAATCGAGTGGAGAGGGATCGGTCTCTTCCTGGGTAGGCGCCACGACTAACATGGCTTGAGCAAAATCATTAAATTTTTGGGGTTTTTTCACTTTCGCCGCCCTCGGCACCCCGTCATGGGACTATAGTTTAACCTTTAGCTTTAAAATCCGCGATACGCGCAAGGACACAGGGGATATTTGCCGCCACGAAGTTGTCAGGAGGATGAGCTGTTGATATCCACGTGCCCGCCCGGCCGTATGAATTGGCGCTTCCTGGAGTGTCCTCCCATCACCAGAGGGTGCGGTTCTCCCGGACCGTGGACCGCATGCCACAGCGCAGGCCCCGTCGTCGGCGACCCCAAGGTGCAGCACACGGATCCTAACCTTATTTCCAAAGGCCGCGTCGCCGCCTCCGATCCGAGGTCCCTGTAGTGGCTCAGCGCAAACCTCGGAAGGTCCAGCCAGCGTCTACTATCTCGCATACAACGGAGCGTGCAGGAGCGCCGCGTCGCTTTGAGGACGCGACCAGTACCAGTGCTCGAATCCAATGGATCACAAAACGGTGAACGGGACAACGTTCTAAGTGCGCACAGACGTTTGTGTACGGACCTGGCCAGGTACCCTATATTTGGTTTATGTTAACTTTAACTTTTAATTGCGACAAAGACTTATCAGATTTTGGTATTAGTATAACATGTGCCCGCCCTCAGCGGCTAGTGTGTTTATGGAATAAAATGCTATATTCTATCCCAACCATATTGTATTAATGATATCACCCTGCCCATGACTCCCAGGACCTAAGGCTTACTAGACAAGAGGTCCTTGTACTTCAAAAGTACGAGGCTCTATCCTGAGCATTACATCCGGCTCTCTATAAAGTAAGTGTTCGTGTATAATCGCACTGCGCAGGGATATTGCCCGTCTTCGCTTCAAATAGTTGGGGACCCCTGCGCACACCGCCCAACTTACACTTTTTATTTTTTTTTATTTTTTATACACGACAGTTGGTACTGAGGAGCCCCGGCCCAGAGGTGAGAGCAATATTCCATGTGCGGCCTGACTTGTGCCTTATACAGCTGAAGGCGATGCGCCGAAGTGAAATATCGCCTCGCTCTGCCGAGGACACCCAATTTTTTAGAAGCCAACTTAGCCTTATCTTCAAGGTGACCGCGAAATTGAACGTCGCACGAAATCACAACGCCTAAAATTTCGATTTTTGGCTGTGTATGTAGGGAAGCGCCCTGGAAAGAAGGAGATAGGACAAAGGGGCTTTTCTTCGCGGTGAACGCACAGACTTGTGTTTTCTTGGGGTTAAATTGAACTAAGTTGGAATCACCCCAGTTTGAAACTTGGTTTAAGGAAGTTTCAACCTCAGATACAAGTTTAGTTCGACACTCAGAGACGCGTGCCCGAGAAATGTTACCTTGACCGGAATAAAAGGAGTCCACCGTGCTATCATCTGCATAGCAATGGATGTTGCTGGGTTGCAGCATATCATTGATATGCAGGAGAAAAAGCGTTGGGGACAGAACACAGCCCTGTGGGACACCAGCGTTCACGGGCTTATATGCAGAGCAAGAACCGTCAACAACGACTTTAATGCTGCGCCCTGTGAGGAAACTGGTAACCCATTGGCATAATTTCTCGGGCAACCCGTAGGAAGGAAGCTTCGATAGAAGAGCTTTGTGCCAGACCCGATCGAAGGCTTTCGCCATATCTAAACTGGCCGCCAGGCCCTCCCCCTTACTCTCAACCGCTTCCGCCCATTTATGGGTCAGGTATACCAGAAGATCGCCAGCAGACCGCCCATGACGAAATCCGTACTGGCGATCGCTTATGAGTTGGTGCTCCTCAAGGTAAGATAGAAGCTGGCGGTTTATAATGGATTCCATTATTTTGGAGAGCAGGGAGGTAATGGCAATAGGCCTGTAATTGCCAGGATCAGAGCGATCACCTTTCTTGGGTATTGGGTGAACTAAAGCAGTCTTCCAAGCCGACGGGACAACGCCTGTAGCGTAGGAGTGTTGAAAAAGGCGCGTCAAAACCGGAGTCAACTCAGGAGCGCAGGTTTTGAGCACAATGGCAGGGATACCGTCAGGCCCATTGGACTTATGGACTTCGAGGGAGAAGAGTGTCTTCCGGACAGATTTTTGAGTAAACCGGATGTCCGGCATAGTACTCGCACAACGTGAAATATTCGGGGGTATTTATCCCCCGTCATCCAAAGTCGAGTTAGACGCAAAAAAGGTGCCCAGGAGATCGGCTTTCTCTTTTGCATCGTGGACCAAGGTGTCATTTGCCGTGCGCAATGGTGGAAAAGATGGCTGACAAAAATTTCCCTGGACAGCTTTGGCAAGAGACCAGAATGATCGTGTACCCGAAGGAAGTTGGGCCAGTCTCTCACCAATTCTCCCGATATGTTTCGCCTTCGCCGCAGTCACAGCTTTTTTTAGGGATCTGGAGGCAAAATTATACTCCCTCTTAAGGTCGTTTGCTTCTGGATCCTTAGTTGCCATTGCATTGGACCAGGTCTGAAATCGTGTTTGCTTTTGGCTATACGCCTCTTTGCAAGAACGGTCAAACCAGGGCTGAGACTTGCCACCAACAGGCACAACCGAACTTGGAACAAAGAGTTCCATACCCTGCAGCACCACTTCAGCAACAGAGTCGGCAACGGCAGAAGCATCCCGTAGCGAGAAACAAACCCTGTCCCAAGGGTAGGAAGAAAAGAAGTTCCGCATCCCATCCCAATCTGCTGACTTAAAGTGCCAAACACGGCGGCTACCGACAGAACGGGGCCTTAATTTGCGTGTGGATGGCACTATGCTCCGGATTAGGCAATGGTCTGATGAGCCCAATGGAGCATCAACAGAGACTTTATAGCCGTCCGGATGGGAAGTCAGCAGAAGATCAAGCCGTGAGGGCGTATGGCCTTCCACATCTGGTATGCGAGTAGGGGCAGAAACCATCTGTGTCAAACCATAGGCCGCGGCAAAGGCGTGAGCAGATCTACCCGCATGATCGGTTTTTTCCGATTGGAGCCATTCTATATGGTGGGCATTAAAGTCTCCAAGAATTATAATTTCTGCGGATGGGATCTGCTGCAGAACGCAATCTGTCGCCATACCAATATGCTCCATAAGTCGGTCAGTTTCGGTATCACCACTATGGGACCTGTAGAGGCATGCATAGACGCGAGGGTGGTCGTCACAATCTACACGAAGCCATAAAGTAGACAGGTCTTTGCCTTCAAGATTGCATAGACGGCGAACACAGACATCGTCCCTTACAAATACGCATACGCCAGCATGTGGCACGAATTTGTGCTCAATTTTGTAACCGGGGTAAAGTAGGTATGACGTATCTGCCGGAGACGATATCTGGGTTTCCGTTAAAAAGAATAAGGCCGGCTTTTCTGTCTCCAGATGGTAGTGGACTGAATTAAGGTTGGAATGAATACCCCTGATGTTGCACATATGAATGTGAAGTGCATGGGGGGTGCCGCAGCCTTATCTTGGGCAATGACGAGCGGGATTTTGCCCTCCCCAGAGTACGTAGGGCGGCCCAAGCATGAATGCTCAGGGAGGGATTCTCCTGTACGTGACGTACCGGTACCCTCCTGGGGTACTCTATTACTCTTAAATTCCGCTGCCATATTTGGGGGAGGGGGGATGGGCCTCCGGCTCTCTCACTCACCGGACGAAGCATAGAAGCCATGAAGCTACTACTCAAACGTCGATTTTCTGTGAGAGGGTGGTACTTCCCCGGACGAGCCGGCCCATTCATGCTACCAGCAGAATGAATTTTGCCGGTAGCGTGGCTCTACCACAATTTGTGTTTGTCCCAAGTATAGATAATTGTCAACAACTTCGAGTGTAGAGTCTCCAACCTTCAGAGGAGTGGGTGCGACACGGATATTAAACATAATTTTCGTCTTGTCCATGTTCATTTTTAGACCCACTTGTTGAGAGGCTCTACAGAGGCCATCGAGCATTGTGCCTAGGTCTTCCAAGGTCTCAGCCATGACTACGATATCGTCAGCGAATCGAAGGTGAGTGAGGTACTCGCCGTTGATATTGATGCCGAGTCCGCTCCAGTCCAGAAGCTTGAAAACATCTTCCAGGGCGGCGGTGAACAGTTTCGGAGATATCACGTCTCCCTGTCTGTTAAAATTGCTAAAATGTGGTATTTATTAATTTGTTGTCATGTAGGTATTTACTAAAAAAATGTATTGAATGCAAGACTGAAATTAACCATAGTTAGATATACACAAGTAGTTATCTTTATTTAATAACAGTTCAAAGATATTTCGTTCAGACATTTTCGAAATAAATTACACCAAATTCTCGATGAAATTGTCAAAGTTCGACAATTAGGAACTTTTAGTTATTTTCGGTCATGTAAGTTCAAGAGATATAATTTTGCTACCCTAATGAGAGAGGAGGTTTGATTTATTGAATTTTGTCGAAAATTACGAACTTTGAGAACCGAGTCATTGTTGAGAAGTTTTTTTTGTTCCTTCGAGTGAATAGCAAAATCTATCGACTCTTCAGAATTCTTGTTATAGCTACTAACGTGATTTTATATAATACAGTGAGCCAGATGACGATCATCGACATCAGAGAATCATCATTATAATTAGCTTGCAATCTCCTAATCAAACTAGTCACATCTCAATCTAATCTCGTGGGATTCGAAGACATGACCTCCGGGTTAAGACTTCTGGTGGTTTTGTTCTGTGTTCAAATATCCATAGAACTTCATTTTATTGCGTAGGTATATTTTCAGAGTTCATAATTGGTATAGATATGGATTCTACCTTTATCTACTTAACTATGTAATTAATTTTCTTACAAATTCTATTAACGAGAAGTTAATAGGTACCTAAGACACGTCGACGCAAAGCATAAAAATCTTTTAAAGTACCTAGGTAATTCTTAGAATTATTTTTCTCTAAACCTTCCCTTTTAGGTACGCTGATATACATTTAAACTATAAATGTTATAAAATATTCATTTTGATTTGATGTATTTTTTAAATCACTGCTGTAGGTCCTTTTATATCCTTAAGAAGTTCAAACAAACATGGGTCGTGAACTTAAAAGTCATGTTGCTTGAAAGGGGTTCAGTTGGGTCGAAAAGCTCCCCGGGGCTAAAGAGGATTGCCTCCTAACACCTGGCTCGACTCTAATATCATATAGTCATAGAAGATATATATACCTATATTATTATATGCCTGTGAATAAGGTTTTACAATAATACCTCATTCGTATGAACGCCGTGCTATTCTCTAACGACAACATGATAATCGCTTTACACCCACATTTATTGGGTTCCTTGCGTAGTTTCGAGAACCATTTGCTCCATTTTACTTCGATGAGAATTTAGTTTTAAACTTGTACTGAAGGTTGAAAATAGATTGTATGACTTTCACGCTTTCTTTTTGTTGGTTGACGACGACGGTGTTGTTGAAAGAGCCATGCTTGCTCAAAATAATTATTTTATGTATTTTACCATCTGGATACGTTCGTGTTAGCCATATGTGGACTCATGGTGCATAACCTGAAAGTGGGCTGAAAATAATTGTCTACTCTACAGAAGTCCTTCTTATAAATCGAATCCCAAAACGGGACTAAGTTGGCACTTTGAGAAATTAGAATTTCGTTAAAACTTTTATAACTTTCTCGTACACTTAACATAAAAAGTATCCTTCGCTTCATTTGAATAAAAACCAACCTCAAAAAGCTTCAAAGTCGTAACTTCTATTAACAACAAAATTGTATTATTCAAACGCTCAACGATTTTTCTTTTATTAAGGTTTGTCCCATGAATCTTAATAATATAAAAGTACAAAATCGTTGTATTTTCTTACAGTGATTCATTCAAATTTGGCTCTTATTTTATTTTCAGTACCTACTGTTATTTATAAAAATATGATGTTCTCAAATCTGTTGTGTTTATTTAATGTTTGTTACATTGGAAATCTACCATGTAAGAATTCTCGTAAATCGATTTTAACAACTCTATTACCACTAAAACAAAGAAATATTTTAATTTTGTGCTATCCCTTGGAGATCACCGTTTTAAATAAAGCCGCGGTAGGTACTTTCTAATTTTAGCGTCCACACATTTCGCGCCATTTTCCGTCGCCGATCAACCCTTTTGACAATTTATCGAAGCATCACATTTTCATACAGGCACGACACGACGAACGAACTGCGCGACTGAACCTCATACATATTCAAATAACCGGGACGGTACAAAGCTGAAACAGCGGCCCAGGCGTGTTAGAATTACAAAAAAGCTGAATATGCCAACTGATAAACAATCTATACAGCGATAACTCGGTTCACGCGGTGACGTGTAGGTTATAAATATTCATTTTTATATGGCCCTGTCATCCTAAATTATTTAGTTGGATATACATGTCTGTTTTATGGAAATAATTGTGTGTCAAAGTGGAAATTCGGTGAAGCCCTATGGGTACGCCACTATACTATCTATACTTTATAGTCGCTGGAAATTACGAGCATGTTTATTATTTTATTTAAAATTTAGATTTTAGATTTTTCTTAGCCCCCTAAGATCCTTAGAAAAAAGACAATGGGTACATAATATGTCAATGATAGAAAATGTAATTTAAAATATCATCAACTTGTGAGTGATGTAATCGTATGGGAGAGGAAATCGAAATACATGGAAATGACGCCATCTTTCTAAGTACAAAAACAAACAATTCTAAGAGCCGTCTGAAACGTTGTGTTACTTATATACAAAGCTTTTTTAAAAAAAAATACAAAGGCATGCTGCTGTCTATCGGTGACCTTTTTTAAGTGCACAATCATGTATCGGTTGCCAAATCCTGTTCGGGGACAGCCGATATCCCCACGACCTCGCATGTTTCTGTGAAATGCATACTGTGTTCAAATTATTTCTGTGAATTTTCAGTCGCCAATTTAGCATTCGTTTTGATCGGAATATTTCTCAAATACTGAAATTTTTGTATCAGATTGATGAATTCGCGGAAAAATGATCTTTCTTTAGTCACGTTTGGAAATTGCATTTTTAAATTGCTGTAGGTATTTTTGTTTTTATTTATTTTACTTTCTGAATTGGCGCTTGAACGTGGATATCCTTTTTATTGACCGGTAGAAGGAAAACAGAAAAAAACTTTCAACTGCAGAAAAATAACCGGTTAAATATGGATGCACGAATTCTTGTTAAATTTAAAATTCTGACGATGAATTATTTGTTTCAGGAAAAATTGGTAGTTACTATAAATTAACGTTTAACTAAAATTTGATTAAACCGAGAGACGGGTACACGTAGGGGGTCAGATAAAACTGACCTCATCGAATCCTATCCTATCTCAGAAGGGGTCCGTTTTCTAGTCCATTTGTTTCAGGTAAACGTTAAACCCTGTTGTCAGTATTCTGTGGTTAAACGGAAAATTGAAATTAGTGTTACGACCTATTATCTAATTTCGGTCATCTTAAGTTTAAGTGTTTTTGTGCCCCTTGCTCATTTGCACTCACCCCAAAATGATATCTTTTCTCTCTGCATCACCTCTTGGTTGACTGGTAGAAAAAGCCTCCGGCTTTAAGTCCGCCATTTATGTACATGTTTTTGTAAAGAAGTTAAATAAATAAATATTATGTCTTTAGATCACATTTTTACAATGTCTTTTCGCAAACTACGTTGAAAAACAAATTTATATTTGCCGTTTAATCCCTACACATGGTTAGATGGTAACAGCAAATTCACTTATTTGTTAATAAACATATTAATGGCTTTCAGAATTTTTTATTTCAAAGTGCTGTAAGGCAATTAAAAAATAAATTTCTTAACGGTATATTGAGGGTTGCATTAATATCGAGATATCAACGAGAAATCCAATGTATATTAATTTTTAACTTTGATTTATTTTAGCGAATAGTACGTTATTCCAATATTGATTCATATCCGTACCGAAGATTACAAAATTGGAACGGATGCTTTTTTAATCTCACTTTTTAAAAATCTGGGGCCCTATTTTTGAAAGTGTGACTCACCAAAAAAGCGTGAGCCGCATTATTTTTCATTCGATATCCTTTATTCCGTATTTTTGAATTGTCTATGTCGAATAATTCACAACGGGTGGTCTAGACCACTCGTTTTTGTATGAGTTTGTAGTCGAACGTTTTTTACGTCAAAATCATGAATGACATAGTTAACCGGATACGGATATAGATGGTGTCTATTAGAATTTCATTTTTGCGTTCCGTTTAACACTTACGTTCTCTTTGACTGAAAATTCACGAACATTTTTTTTACGATTCGTTACCGATTCGGTTTTCGTTGCGTAGAATGGAGCAGAAATTATTTCGCATTATTTTCATATCACTGGCAACATTGCTAGACGAGTGATTTCAAAAATACGGCTTTTATGTTTTTAGTGACTTAATAGGACGAGTGCGACATAATAGTCTATTCGTTTTCGGCGGTATGTCATACTTTCAACAAGCTAATTATTAAAAATAAAAAAACACGACTGACAAGTTTTTACTCAAAAAGTACATACAAACATATAAATTACTAGCTGTCGCCCGCGGCTTCGCCCACGTGAGTTTCACTTAGATGAAAAATCTTTTAGTGTTCCAAACTGTTTCAGATGTTTCGGATTTTCGATTTTTATACTTCAGCAGAAAATGCTCATCACGTTGAACAATTTTTGCTAAGGCGCCATTTCCATATATGTTATAGTGTACCTAGCTGGTCTCTCAGAGCTTTTCATGAGATGTTCCATATCTTCAATTTTTATACGTCAGGAGAAAATGCTCATCAGGTTGAACGATTTTTGCTAAGGCGCCATTTCCATATATGTTATAGTGTAGCTGGTCTCTTGGAGCTTTTCATCAGATGTTCCAGATCTTCAATTTTTATACGTCAGCAGAAAATGCTCATCAGGTTGAACGATATTACTTATAGTTTAGCTGTTCTGTTATGGTTCTTCATCAGGTGTTCCAGTTTTCAAAATGAATTATAGCCTATATGTTGCCTAGGCTTAATAGCTATACAACAAAAAAAGTTTCATTCAAATCCGTCCAGTAGTTTTTGCGTGAAATGCGTACATACATACAGACAGACAGACAGACAGACAGACAGACAGACAAGAAATTCCAAAAATTTTTTTTTGCTTTCTATTGTTCTTTTTAGGTCTCCCTCTATCCATTTCAGTCAAAAATATTAAATGTAGGTACAGACAAAATATTTTTACTGTTTTATTATATGTATAGATATACATTTTTGAAGTCGCCTTTTAAAGCCCTTCAATTTGATACCCCACTCGATAAGATTGATGAAATTTTATTTTTTTGGTCTGCTATTTATCGCATATATAATCCGCCATTTTGTTTTTATGATGACGTCATATAGCCTATGTCACTCGGAGGAATGCAAGGAATCTAAAAATACCTCTCACATCAAAATCTGTTAAGCCGTTCAGGACTTATGGTGGAATAAAGAAACTTACATACATACATACTTACATACATACATACTTACATACATACTTACACACATACATGAACCCTGAAAACATAACACTCCTTTTTTGGTCAGTCGTGTAAAAATAGGGCCCCAGAACTGGTGAGCAATGAGCGTAAATATAGTAACCACAGTTCATGTTCTGATTCACATTTGACCATCTATCTTAATTTGTATCTTTATGACCAAATATTCTGATTTCACAAATTAAAAAATATGGCACTTTATACATGAATTTAATAGACATATTATTTCATTAATGTGTGCATTACAATAGGTTTGAATTTCAAATAGATTTATATTTAATAAATAAATAAATCAGTTTCTTGTGTTTTAACACATAACTAGTCAGATCATTTTAAAGCATTTGACAAGGATTGAAAAGAAATTAATAAAAGAATATACCAACGCTACGTAAAGTAGGCCTTGGTGTTGCAGCGGGCATTGGGCAATTAGGGCATGGATAGATAGAAAAATCAGAAAGTCTATAAAAGAAACAAATATGGATCACCAAAGAGGCTTTCGGTGTTCGTTTTACGACCAGATTTATTATATGATAAAAAGACATTCACGGGGTGATAATATGATTTCCTGTGATTGGATCTACGATATAAAGCATCGATCGGTCCTACGTGTACGTTTTCTTATTTGATACCTTATTTCACAACCTCACATGGTCTTAAGAATTTACAAAGTTACTTATAGTTTTTTTTAAATTTCAATTCATTTTTATTTTAAAACTTTATGGATGAGAGCTAGTTGACTCGGTTATTTGTTGAATCGGTAAAATAGTAAAGCCTCAACTCGAACGCGACTTTCTCAAACATGTCCCAGATTAGCAATACAAGTGTGAACACCAAAAAAATCCGTTCGACTGTATTTCACGTGGGATCCACGGACGGGATAAAATTCTTAGGATTTTATTCAGTGCAAAATAATTTGATGCACAAAATAAAAGATTTTGTCTCGAATTGAGTTGTATTGTATTAAAAATTGTTTTTCCTCTCGCGAAAAATAGCTATAGTTTTGGTTTATATGAACGATATTCAAAATAATTTGAAGTACAAAATAAAAGACTGCCTCGACTTTTTAATGTTGGTAACTGGCGATTAATTTAATAGATTATATTTGTTCATGACTTACCTACAATTTAAAAAATAATTCGAATTGTATCCGGCTCTTGACAACTACTAGTTCTTTAATCATCATGAAGTTGTCAAACGATCATGAATCTAACAACATATCTTACGGACAAATAGTAGGTAATTACAAAAAATTCTTTACAAGCGTTAAATTACTGAAAATTGATGATTTGAGTCTTGTGGCCCCCATGTGGGGCAGAGGGCATCGACAGTGTTTCGCCAGTTTCCTCGATCTTGGGCTACGCGCATCACTTCGGTCGGGCCAGGTCAGACCGATTAATTGTCTTGATCTTCGCTGCAATTGTGCGTCGCCAGGTCTACTTGGGACGGCCAACTTTGCGCTTGCCCTGGGGGGTCCACTCCAGAGCTTGCCTCGGGATATGTGAGAAATCCCTTCGCAGTGTGTGACCAATCCATGACCACTTGCGGCGCCTAATTTGGAGGTCTATTGGTATTTCCCTGCATCTGTTCATTGGAAATTCTGTCTGGCCAAAAAATGCCAAGCAATTGACGCAGGCAGCGGTTCACAAAGACCTGGATCGGCGACGTGATCTTTTTGGTGACCTTCCACGTTTCACATCCATCATGCTAAAAGTCGTCGTTATAAATTCGGTCCGGTCATTCACTGTTTCTGTTTCGAAAATCGTTTATTTTCGGTCAAATTAGCCCGCTGTGCCCTAGTTTGCTAGTGGTGCCACCTCAAAGTCTGCAAACATACTCGGTTTTATTCGGGTATTATGGTAAATTAGGGTTGCGTTAGGAATGCCTAACAGGTATCCTCCCTAGTGAGGGGTTCTGTTTAGGCGCAGAACACTCACCCTTTGCTCTGCATCCTTGGCGACTACAGCACTAGATGGCAGTCACGCATCGGCGTGGCTGTAGGCGCGCCCGGAGTGGACGACACGGGGACGTGGTTGGCACGGACTGGCTGAGACTCTGCTTAGATACAAAGTCAAAGTCAAAGTCAAATTTTTTTATTGAAACTTGGCCTTCAAAGAAGGCTCTTTTTCACGTCGAATACGTGTCCTGCCATTGACATATATACCTGGATACCTTGCATTTTATAGAGAACCCTGACTCACCAATCAGGGATCACCACCAGGACCGTATCTCAGCTTCCAACCCTTTTATAAATCACTAAATTTTGCATTTTGGGTACTAGACTAAAATTTAATAATTTATTTTATTGTTTTGGCTTTTACATCACATCCCTTGAGCCCTTGTGCATTTTAAAAACATCGAGGGACCCTTTTGGGAGTTCCCTTATATAAAATTCTCTTATAAAATAAGTGATATTCTAGTCACGTCTTGTTCCTATTACAAGGTACAAATATAAAGTGACAATCGGAAAACAAACGTTTGTGAATGCCGTCCAAGAAATTGAAACGCAATTTCTTTATTCCACCATAAGTCCTGAACGGCTTATATTAACAGATTTTGATGTGAGAGGTATTGTTCGATTCATTGCATTCCTCCGAGTGTCATAGGCTATGTAAGTTGCCAGTCGTGTTTTTTTGTTTTTAAATAATTAGCTTGTTATCTACTGCAATAAATGAAATCTTAGTTTACTTTTTTATAAATACCTAAGTATGCGTTAATAAAACGGGTCTCCTAGGGTATCAGACCAGAATAACTCACTTTAGAACTCCGTCATTTATAAACTGGTGGTCTCTCAATTTGCTTACTTATTCTACATTTATACTTATTTGCTTACTAAAAAACCATATTAACCCCGAGTAGAACAAATAACAAAAACCTAATATATACCTAAATAGTTCCAATTGTTATTCCCGGTATTTTTTTACCCGTGTATCAAAAATTCGTCTAGTCGGATACAGTAGGTTTTGCGTAAATGACGAACAAACATTGTAAGTATCCACACTTTCGCATTAATACGAGTAATGATAATTAGCTTTGTGTGTGTAAGACACACACCTACTTACACCTTGTCAATTTTATAAGATTGCAATACTATATCACGTTTTTAATCTGCACACAGAACAAAATGGTCGCCGACGTGCAATAAAGAAAGCTTAATGTGACGATTCTGTTTTCTTGTCACGTTTTTTCGTCGTTTAAACGTCCCCCGAACAAATGGCTCGGAACACAACTACATTGGCATCAGTGATCTGTGTAGTATACATTGCGAGAAATGGAATACATTAAGTTAATGTACGTATGTTTTCTATATTGCTATATAATACAAACATATTAAAAAAAAACAATTTTATTTAACATTTATATTGCTGCCTGAACATGACGTCATACGTTTAATTTACGTTTGATTTTTATATTATGGAATAATCTGTGGCTATGACGAGGCTCAGCGTAACAATCTAAAATTTTATAAAATGTGAAAATCAACATTAAATTGGAGCAAATCCCACAGATCCTAATTACTTATTCCCGACTTTCTAATGAAAAAAGTGAAAGAAGTAGTACGTGAATATAGGTTCAATCAAGCCAATGTAGCTGAAAAAGTTGGCAAGCTAAGATTTAGTGAGTAATGTATTCATCCCAATTTTGCTTCAAAGCCTTTTTGTTATTTTCTGTCTCCGAACCAAGCGTCTTTGGAAGAAGCAAACCTCCAAAATTGCAATCACGCAAATTGAAAATTAATGGACCGCGAAATCCAATTTTGCATTAAAGCTTTCTGCTACATAAGTAGATACTTGATTCTTTTCTTCGAAATCATGCTTCAGAGAGAACAATTTCCTAAATATGTTTGTTGACTCAGATCATATTTTGTTAATATGGAGGAACATGGAAAGACTTTTTCTGAAGTCATTATTTATTTAGCCGAGAAAATAAATAAAGATGCTACTGTAACTAGCTGCTTTAATCCTTATAATATATATTATGTTACATCGTACATGTAATCAATCATATAAGTAGGTACTAATTATAAAAAGACTGAACTGAAGTAGAAATATGTATGAAAAACTTTCATACATATTTCTACCACAGAAATATTTTTTTTATCTACTTACGTTAGGATTCTAATGATACACAACTTAACTGTCAAAGTATACTGAAATCAGTATAGCGATATGTAAACGTATACGTTGCTGAAATATAAAATACTATATATAATAGTCGTTAAGTCGTGTAGGTATCAAAACTTTTTTTTAATACAACCGATTTTCCGAACGGATTTGTAAACCCATCGTACGGTAAGTATAAATTCGTGAAAATGAAATAGGATCACTCACGAATTTTTATGATTGAAATGGACGCTTTTACTTATAGTGAACTATTTGGTCCCAATGGAATATTTATTCAGTTCACTGGTTTGCCTCGTCCGTGGGTCGGATGGATACTTGAGCCAAAAGGTAAATGGTAGTCAAATACCGTAGATTCATGCACTTAATGTATCTACGAGTATCTACTGTTGGTACTCCAAATTATTCTACTCGGGTATTTGAATCGTATATCCTACTAATTCAATAAATGCGAAAGTTTGAAAATTTATTTGGATGCTTGTTACGCAATCTCGCAAAATCTGGTCGGATTTGATGTACCTACCTGCGTGTGGTGGCCGAGTGGGAGGGCGCCCGCCTGTGGATACAAAATCCCAGGTTCGAATCCTGCCCGGTCTACATAAGTTTGTATACCAATCTGACTCATGTTAGTTTTCATCGACCACCACTTGCTTCCGGTGAAGGAAAACATCGTGAGGAAACCTGCACTCTGGTTGATGATTATCAGCTAGTGTGTGAAATGGAGAAGGCAATGGCAAACCACTCCATAAAAATTGCCATGAGAGTCGTTGTGTGTGTTTTATTCCATATAATGACCACGACCCACAGTCATGAGGAAATACGACTAAAGAGACCTACGGGTAAGAAATACGAGGGATTATAGTGAACTTTTTATGGCAAAATCCCCACGGGAGCGAAGCCGTGGGACGCAACTAGTTCCAGTGTAAAATACATTATAGACAAATCGTGGAAAACCATCTCAATTGCCTACTCGATTATTCCATTAGAGCAGTTAGGTAAATCAAAGTGGAAATTATGCAGAATCACCGGACTCTCTTTCAAATCGCCATTAATACTCGTGAGAAAGATGATGCCAACGGGCCGCTGTCAGAAGTGGACTGTTTCAATACATTTTCAGCCAAGTTGTTGGCCCAATGTTGCCGCCAATAGTCGAGCATTTCTTGGTTTTCTCTTGTATCAATTCGTAATTTATGCAATTTTTGGCTATTGACCACAACGGGTAATGTGTTTACAAAGGCTTTGGTGCGATTCCCTCCTGAAATAGCAAAATTTGTAATAATTTGCAACATTTACGGTTATTTTTTTATCGCATTGACGTGTTAGTTTTGTTAGAGGTATTTTACAGATGAAAGCATAGACATAGAAAAAAAAAATCATTCTTTAATAGACTGATAAGCTTGGTTGTCAAATGAAGCCGAAAAACGTTTTCCAAATTTAATGACAGTGTATGTAAGTGATGTGACCTTACAACTAAGCATCGACATTTTGTATCGATACTACATAAATAAAAACCTTTTTTTTATCGAGGTGAAAATGCCTTTGCATACCGCTTCACTTCTCAATAGTTGAGCAGTAAAGCGGCATGTGGGACTTGGACCCACTAAAAACACCCCGGTGCCTCTACAATGCCAATACTGGAAGAGGCATGGGTAGTGCCAGTAGTACCTTTGTTGCCAAATTTCACAATTTTAGTCAATAGGAAGTAGATACCCCTTAGGTTTTGATTCCTGTCTGTAATTATGTGAAAAATCGCAACATTTACGGTAATATCTCCTAATCACGTTGACGTATAATTTTGATTATTTTTCTACACAATGAGGTTTGTAATAAAAATAAAGATTGGATTTAATCAAAATTAAATATTTATTTTTATATCTATATGTACGTACATATGGTTTACATATAAAAAAAACTGTAACCAGTCTGTGACTATTCATGAGAGATATGGAAAAAAAATAGAAAACCATTCCTTTTTTTCCATTCGTCTTGATGATATTAATACTCGTATTAACAATAATAATTAATGGGCGGACGAAGTCGTGGGCACAGTAATAAAAGTCATGTCAGTCATCAGTAATGGTAATTGCATAATATAGTCTCAACGGACTGCTCTTTTAAAAATGCAATGTTTTCGAAGAGCAAAAGTCAAAATCAAAGTCATCCAAGATAAGCCAAATAGTCGAAATAAAAGTCATCCAAGAGAAGCCAAATGAAGCGCAAGAGCACTATCTGCCTTTTCTCGAAGCGCTTCGAAATTTTTTTGAACCCTCATAACTAGGGTTTGGAATAAACCAGATAAACAAAATTCTCAGCATATAATTGTAGTAAATCACCCCCACCCTTTAAATTAGGGCATGAAAGTTAGTTACAAACTTAGTTGGTATAGCGGATTTTCTTAATCGTATCTTGCCACCAGCAATGTAAAAGTCGTTGTTGTCGAAGTGTCGACTACATATACGAGATCCTTCATTTGGTCGCATTATCCAAGTTGCATTTTTAATTATTTTAAGCGTGGCGTCGTTGCCGATCAGTGGTGATTCTGAAATCGAAGAGAAGTAAGTATGTATTTAGCTAAGAAAAATATTGTTTGCAAAATGTACTTGACGATAAATGAACCTATTCTCAGTTTCGAACTAAAATCCATTTATTCTTACCAGTCCTATCATATAAACAATCTTCACAGTACTTTTTGTTGAATTTTGTTGAAAATAAATCAAATATTAGTTCAAACCTAAACATTCTAAAGTAAAACATTTATTAACCACGAAAGTAATTTCCTAAAAAGTCTATTTTAATTTATATTGTTGTAAAATCATAAAAAGACATGGTAAGATTTCTTACATGATAGGACTGGTAAGAATAAATGGAGTTTAGTGTTCAGTTATTTATTGAACCAAAAATGTTGTTTTGAATTTTTATCGATAATTATACCTCCGGTACTGGTCCTACCCTAGCAATTGCCTCGAAAAATGCCAATATTTCGATACTCAATATTTTCTTAAATAGTTCTTTTTAATATGCGATGATACATTTTCTTACAAGAAAACAATACAATACACGAAAAATACATCATTGAGACGAACACATCGATGTATATCAACAGAACAAGCTCACTGAAATTCAACTATTGTAAACAACATTTACCTGTGAAAAGAGTATTGATTGGCATTTCTATTAGAAGATGAATCACAATTCAGAACCCAACACTACACCATTTTCACTTGATGAAACTTTAAAAAGCTTATCTATAATAATAAGGGAATAAATTAACTTATAAGGTTTGTTTACAATACAATATCAGTTCCAAATTAAGCTTCGATTGTCAAAGTCTACTGAAAATTGGATTCACAGAAGATATTACCTGTCCTTCACCAACATAGGTAAAAACCATATCTGTTATCCCGCTTCCTCAGCTGTCAGTGCCTCTAAATAAAATAAAAAAATTTTTTGCTAACTCTATGGATGAAAGATACCATAGACCTGAGAATTTCATATGAATTTCAACCTGATACCTTTATGAGTTCCTGACTGACAGATAGACAACCAAGTAATCGTATAAGGGTTCCGTTTTTACACGACTGACCAAAAAGGAGTGTTATGTTTTCACGGTTCATGTATGTATGTATGTCAGTTTCTTTATTCCACCATAAGTCCTGAACGGCTGAACAGATTTTGATGTGAGAGGTATCTTTAGATTCCTTACATTCCTCCGAGTGACATAGGCTATGTGATTTGTCAGTCGTGTTTTTTATTTTTTAATAATTAGCTTGTTACCTTTTGCAGTTCGGAATACTAAAAACATAGTATTATACAACAAAATATTATTTATTATCAACAACCTGCGTACCTCGTACCACGAATCTCCATGCATGCGATAAATTAAGCGACAGTCGCTTTTCCTACATAAATTATTAAAATATTTATCAGAGAAAAGACTAAGGACGGATTCAAAAAGTCCCGGACCCTTTCACACCTCTGGCCACTACGCTCTGGAATCACCCTCATCTTTTATGAACCAAGTTTATTCGAGTAGAACAGAGTTAAAACATTTAACGAGGAATTATGTCGACATTTTAACAAAATTTTAAATGAAAGAAATACATCAAAAAGTATTTATTTGTTGGAACTTTTATCTCTCGTAAAAAAGCTTAAAGTGATAACAACAATTCGCTTGCACTATTTGTCATGTGAAAATATTATAAACAAGCTAATTATTAAAAAATAAAACACACGACTGACAACTTACATAGCCTATGTCACTCGGGGGAATGTTATGAATCTAACAATACCTCTCACATCAAAATTTGTTCAGCTGTTTAGGACTTATGGTTGAATAAAGAAACTTACATACATACATACATACATACATGAACCCTGAAAACATAACACTCTTTTTTGGTCAGTCGTGTAAAAAAGTAACAAACATACAACAGAGTTCCAAAATGCTAGCATAGGAGTTCGTTCAATCTAAGCAATGTTATTTACTATGTGTATGAAATATAGGATATTTCATATCATAACACAAGTACCTACCTACTTATACTTATGCCAATCTACTGTCACGATATACTTAGTTGAGTTTGCATACCCAAATTAATATAAATTAGGGACCATGCTCACAATCACTAGATATCCATAATTAAAATCTAGTTAGGAACTTAGGATAGGACGCCCGAGGCAGGCGCTTTTCAGAAATGGAATTTATATTAACAATTCACACAGAGTTTGTACACTAATACAGTCCTAACTAACTCACACAGAACTTGAGTGAAAGGAAAGCCGAGGAAACTAAAATTGACATATAAAAGGTCATAACTTCTGAGGCAAGCAAGAAAACCATTTTTCCATTTTAGGTACTATTTAGTGGTAATAATGATGTTTTAGCTAAAAATAAATCTTGATAATGCAAAAAGATAAATTTATCCATGTGTGTATATGCGTCTATTTTACGAATGACGGTTTTTGATTTTCTGAAGTGGTTTGTTCTACTAAATAAAAGCTTAGGAGGTGCTGTTATTATCTTATTACAAGGAGAGTCAGGTTGCATAAGCATTAAATATTTAAATCAAACTTTGACCAATAAAGTAATATTTCCATGGAATTAAAACCCGTGACCTAAGACATATTGGATCAAAAAGATAGAAGATTGATTTTGTGTTCTAACGAGAACTTGTTTATTTACTTTTAGAGTAATTACAAGTTCATCTATCCTATTAACATTAAAGTAAAATGTACAATTCTCTGAATCTGCTTGTATAATAATTCATTTTTCTCTACATTTTCATTCAATTCAAAGAACTTATGAAACTGGAGATGGAAAATTTAAATATACTAGAGCATACTTATAAAATATGAAATCCAAAACTAAAGTCAGGACTACGTCATATAAGTCGTTACGAACTCGTTGAGATACTGCATTTGCATCTGCATCGCAATATTCCAGTCACTGCAGTCTTGATGCACAACTTATCTCTGGTAAGAGGCATCCAGGTGCCTTTTTAAATCAAAAGTTTTTGCTTCTGCACAATATTATGTTTGTAATTCCGTAAAAAACTAAATTTGACAACGAATATTTCTTATAATGATCTTAATTTGATTAAAACTAAACTCGCGCGTTTTGATAGACGGTCTTAACTCGCCTTGAAAATGACTTCCGTATGAAGTCAAAACAAGACTCACTCGGAGTATCCGTATAAAAATCATTCTAATGATCTTATTCCGCATTTTGGTTTATACTTCGTTTACTTACTTTAGTTAAGAATCGGATTATTATATTTAAAACTTTATTGGTAACATATTGACGAAGCTAAATTCACGGTTTTTCGGACTTGACATGGGATCATAAAAATAACCTCTTTTCTCATGGCACCAGTCATCGCGATGGACCAGATGTGAACTACTCTTAGGGCGCACCCACACGTGCGGTGTAATCTACGGGTTTGCTCCCGAGGGTTTCTCGAGGTAAGAGGTCTCCCTATCTTAGTCCAGGTTTACCCTAACCATTTTTCTTTGCCCTAACCCAATAACATTTCATTAAAATCTATTCAGTGTCACTCGACTTTTTATAGCACTGTATTTTAGCTTAGACTACTAGACTAAGACAAACTTTGCTTATATTTTTATTTATATTGTTGCAGAATCCACAGACTATAAAACACAGACAAACAAAACACAGATCAAAATAAATCGATATGTATACTTATAAAAGAATTGTCTCTTTTTTTTAAACATCTCTTAAAGTAGTCCTAAAACAGCTTGTAAAAATCATTTTTTGATAAACATTTTACTTCAGCTCCATAAAATTCAAATAGCCTCGCAAACATCCAATACCGAGCGTGCTACCATTGATACTTAACCGCGCATAATATTTGGCATTTTCCTGAAATTTCCATCGCCATTTTGCGTCAAATGTCGAATACGATTCCCCTTGTAGATGCGAATAGAGTCTATTTCCATTTTGAAATGTCGGCTTCAAGTTAAGGCTACTCATAAACGAAGGACCATCCAAGACGATTGGGCGATCGCCAGATGTTATGGCCCTCTGCTGTGAAGTTAGCCTCCCAGAGAAAATACAGTATAAGGACAATATAAGGACTTTGTGTCAGCCAATTATATATCACGAAATAAATAGTAGTGGGCCCTTTATTTTTGTGTAAGATGTTTTGCCAGGCATCTGATTTAATTAACAATTGCATCAATGACTTTAACCAAAGGATTAACGTGTCTTCTGAAACAGAGAGGCGTTGGTTAAATGACTTGACTTATTATCGAGGCCTTTCCTGTTATTTTCTTTAATTATGTATTTTTTAAGTTTCTTAAATGTAAAGTTTTAAAAAATATTAAAAACGTCACACACATAACTAACTTGTAGCATTTTAAATGTACCATATAGGTAGATAAGTACTGGGCTATTGAGGCTTTCTGTGAGTAAAAAAATTCAAGGTTCGTGATAAATCATGGCGTGAATCCCTTAAAATATACTTATCTAAAAATATTTTTTTTGATTGCTTTCTGCATAGCCGTTAATTTTGGCTGGCTCTTGTGCGTTCAGCCTTAAACCTCAAGTATCAAGTCAGAATACTATTTGAATATTTTATCTTTGTAGCGAGTTAAAATATAATTTATTTACTTTTTCGAATTTCACAGCTTTTTCTAATATTGACATCTTCTTCTCTCTCTCTTCTCTCTCAGCCGAAACACGTCCACTGCTGGACAAAGGCCTCCTCCAAAGATTTCCACAACGACCGGTGCTGCGCTGCCCGCATCCATCCATCCATCCATCCATATTGACATCTAATGAAATGAATATAATTGACCAAAACTTGCCAAAACTGCGTTAAGAGATCTGATACTGGAGATCCTAAATCTCCAAAAATACCTTTCAAAGAAGATTCAAACAAATTTTTATGCTCTGTTAGGTCCTTAGAAATGAAACGTATTTTTATTTTTTTGTTGAAAGCAATTTGTAATTTCACAATTTTCTTTCCAAGTACCTACCTACTCATTTACGCTACCGTTTAAAACACTACTCAAGTTTTTACGTTCAGCGATAAATACAAGTCAGTCAGCGATATATTTTGTGTTTGCTATCGGTACTTATTGCAAAATAAATGATGGCAAATCCTATCCTAACTATTATTATAAATGCGAAAGTGAGTTTATTTGTTTGTTTGTTACCTCTCCACGCTTTATCTGCTGATCCAATCTTCCTAAAATTTCGCATATACACACATAGTTAGAAGTACTGAGAAGGACAAAGGGTCATCCCGGGAATAAGCACTGTTCCCGTGGGAACTTCACGCGGGCGAAGCCGCGGGCAAAAGCTAGTAAACTATAACCCTTACCTACCCGTGGTAAATATACGTATAATTTTTTTATCGTGATGGCAAATTTACTTTCAATGTATGGAGATTTCAAATTGATAACAAATCTTCGAGATGGCAAACTTGCAGTAACCGCAGAATAAGTAAGTTATCTCACCTACACATACATCCTGCTATATAAACTGCTATATACAACCAAACTTTCACACAAACTCAATGAAGTTCTATTTTGTTGCGGCGTTAACTTCGCCATGTGGGTTGGAAACAATTTGAACTGAGGCAGGCTCGACCACTTTTATGGTGACGTCGAAACGTGGACCGACTCCAAACCACAGGACATTAAAGCTGCAGTATTCAGTAGGCTCGCTGCGCCAGCGGCATTGCATACAAAACTACTTTTTGTTTCGACTACAGCTGAAATTTTTTATGCTTGTCCTATTGAATTTTTAAAGAACACATTGACAGTACTCTTTGATTATTCGTGTGACAGGTCGGCTTATATAAACTCCATTTATCCTTACCAGTCCTATCATGTAAACAATCTTACCATGTCTTTTTATTATTTTACAACAATATAAATTAAAATAGACTTTTTAGGAAATTACTTTCGTGGTTAATAAATGTTTTACTTTAGAATGTTTAGGTTTGAACTAATATTTGATTTATTTTCAACAAAATTCAACAAAAAGTACTGTGAAGATTGTTTACATGATAGGACTGGTAAGAATAAATAGATTTTAGGTAATGCAAGAGTATGGTTCATCAAAATACGGTTATACTTTTAAAATTTCGTGTCGAGGCAACATATTACAATCGAATAAATAATACTTACTTATCTATACATATAATAAAACAGTAAAAATATTTTGTCTGTACATTTAATATTTTTGACGGAAATGGATAGAGGGAGACCTAAAAAGAACAATAGAAAGCAAAAAAATTTTTTTGGAATTTCTTGTCTGTCTGTCTGTCTGTCTGTCTGTCTGTCTGTCTGTCTGTCTGTCTGTCTGTATGTATGTACGCGTTTCACGCAAAAACTACTGGACGGATTTGAATGAAACTTTTTTTGTTGTATAGCTATTAAGCCTGGGCAACATATAGGCTATAATTCATTTTGAAAACTGGAACACCTGATGAAGAACCATAACGGAACAGCTAAACTATAAGTAATATGGAAATGGTGCCTTAACAAAAATCGTTCAACCTGATGAGCATTTTCTGCCGACGTATAAAAATTGAAGATCTGGAACATCTGATGAAAAGCTCCAAGAGACCAGCTACACTATAACATATATGGAAATGGCGCCTTAGCAAAAATCGTTCAACCTGATGAGCATTTTCTGCTAACGTATAAAAATTGAAGATCTGGAACATCTGATGAAAAGCTCCAAGAGAGATTTTTCATCTAAGCGAAACTCACGCGGGCGAAGCCGCGGGCGACAGCTAGTTTTTAATAATACTTACATTTTTTATTACTATTATTATTTATTCTTTTGTACCTATTCAAGCAGACATATTTATAGGAACAAAGTAATAGTTACTGTCAATGCTGAATAGCAGAAAGCATCCATATATACACAGTAGAAAGCATCCATATATATACAGGTGACATCGCTCGAATCCATTGAAAAGATCCTTTGATGGATCTTTTTGCACTTTTATGTCCACTTTAATCCTTGATTCAGAATTTTATCTTTTGAACACTCGCCAAATTTTCGCAGTAGATTTGAAATAAAGTTTTGATAAGAAAATTATTATTCTTTATTAATAAATTTATGGGTCGTAATTGAGCATTCAAATTTTTACAATATGCTAATTCATATTTTAAAAATTTAGCTAGTGATTAAAAAAAGACCCAGTATTAGGGTGGAGCGCGGATGTATGGAGAATTTTTTTTTTTTTATTTTGAATTCTAATAGTGAGGGATTTATGTATTGTCCGAAATTAATACTATGAGTCAATTTTGATATAAATTAAACAACATCTTTTGCCTCCGCACCGACTTCAAAGTTTTAAATTTTTTTAAAAATTTGCTTTACCTGTGAGACCTTTTATTGACATGTGTTTGGGTTCAAATTATGTAAATTAACACAAAATAAGTTATTTAAGCATAACATATTATGTTTTTATGAAAAAAGTAAAAAAAAATACATTAAAAAAATTAAATTATTTTGCTCTAAAATTACACTTAGTGTCAAATTTCGGCATTTTCTCTCTTTATTCTAATTCAGCCTGTATGGCTCTTAATTGAGATGCTTTAATGTAATGTTAAGTGGCTTCTTCATCTGTGATCTTCACAGCTCATTTAACAGATTGCATGGGACACGAAAGTCACGAGAATAACAGCTGATTCTCGCCACCAGACTGTACTATACTGCCAATTTCTGCAGTCGTAACTTGTATGAAAAAATGTGGCTAGATATAATCGTTTTGCCATTATTTTGTTTCTATACAATTTAAAACATTAAAATTAATATCTGCCACTACAAAAAATCTTGGGGTTGTTGATGTGGCACCACTGCGTGCCTTCAAACTACGACGAGCATCCAACTCACGAATTTGCTTTCGCGTGACTGTTAACATAGCCAGAAAATATTGTCGTTGTACGCAAAATAGCCATTTCTTTGAGTGACTGGCACTAATATGCTTTCTAAATCTTCTGGAGGTATTGCGTAAAAAATTATGTTAAAAAGAGACCAAGTACCCTCTTTTCAAGATGGTTTTTCTTTTAATACAAAACCACAACGGAGCATATACTTTCACAATGAATGTAGCCGAAGTGATCAGGCCAAGTGATGATTTATCCGTCGCTATATAAACCTAACAGTCGATTTTTAGTTATGTCAACGGGCATGGGACTATTTAACTGTAGACGTATTGTAAAGCCTAAATCTTCGGGAGAGTTGCCTGAAATTATTGCTAATACATGCTAAGATCTGTGAATATTTCTGAAAGCATATTTCTTTACAATCAATAACATTTGCTAACGTTTTGGCATATCTTGGACAGTTGCTGTGAGTAAAATCTTTGCATTTGTAAGCCAAAATATCAAAAAGCATCATTCTATCCCGTCGAAAACTTTTCAAGTCTTCAGATGAAATTCATTTGATGGACTTTAGCAGATTTTTATATTTTATATGATGTGCTGATAACAATTAAATAACTCTGGAAAGTATTACTGTTTGTATGGATGCAATAAGCCATAAATATTTATTTTTTCATGACAAACTTTGCAATTTCCGAAAATATAGGCTGATTTTTGATGTTCTTATAGTTTACCTCGTCAACTCGTAAAACTTCATATATCTTTGTAAGTTGGTAAAACATTTGACTTTAACTTACAAAAATCATTAATTAATGGACACATTACAGGCACTCCGAGCCTTTTCCATTATAATACTAAGAATTTATAGGATACTAGCTTTTGCCCGCGGCTTCGCCCGCGTGAATTTCCCACGGGAACAGTGCTTTTTCCCGGGATAAAAAGTAGCCTATGTGCTATTCCAGGTCATTATCTACCTCTGTACCAAATTTCATCGAAATCCGTCCAGTAGATTTTGCGTGATTGAGTAACAAACATCCTCACAAACTCACAAACTCACAAACTCACAAATTCACAAACTCACAAACTCACATCCAAACTTTCGCATTTATAATATTAGTATGGATTTGTAAAAAAAATTGTTAAGCGCGTTTTTAATTATTCGTGCGAAAATTGACCCTCCTTTGCACCCCCAAACTCTTCTTTTACGTACTCTTGCACCTTGTTTATAATTTTTTATCGAAAATAGAGGATTTTTCTTTTCTGAAATGAATATGATTTATACACATATTTGTCATTTTAATAAAATTAAAAATCTACAAACTTGAGTCTAAAATCGACTTTTCGTAAAAGTTCAATTACCTTGGGGAGACAGTTATTTTATTTTTTTTCAAATAATATTTCAAATGCGTATGTTTGAGACCAAAAGGCATAAACTTTTCACTATTAGAAATTTAAATTCAGAAAAAAGTAATTTCGCTCCACCCTACCCAGTATGGTCAGAATAAACAGCTTTCTGGAACGTAATATGTTCCTGAAAGCTGTTGCTGTTTATTTGAAATTCCTTTGAAAGCTGAGTTCAAGGCAAAAGCTGTTATTTAACAAATCCTAAGCACCCAGTTAAAGAGAACAGACCGTCAAAGGAGACAAAATACGGTATTTTAATACTAATTTCCTAAATACTCTTTAGTTCTAAGCGGTGGTGGTGGAGTGGTGGTTACGCCTTTGATCGGAAGGTCTCAGGTTCAAGTCCTACAGTGAGTTTGTTGATAAATCGGACTTATGCATGTGATGGATGCTTCATAAAGAATTTGTCAAGAATTGCGATTGGCTCACTCTATGAAAGTAACTTGGAGTCTATGAAAAAATTGTGTTAGTAGTTAAAAATGTATGTTTGTTACTGGGTAAGTCGTGGTTTATAGTGCGCCACATACATAATAATGTGTACGGTATTAGATTACCTATTTTCAAAGAATCTATATCTGTGTAAGACTACTCTCTGATACACGTAGAATACCTTATTTAATTACTAGCTTTTGCCCGCGGCTTCGCCCGCGTGAATTTCCCACGGGAACTGTGCTTTTTTTCGGGATGAAAGGTACCCTATGTCCTTCTCCGTACTTCCAGCTATGTGTATGCGAAATTTTAGGAAGATTGGTTCAGTAGATAAAGCGTGAAGTGGTAACAAACAAACAAACAAACCAACTTACTTTCGCATTTATAATATTAGTTAGGATTAGGATAACAATATAATTAACTTTAATTTTTCGTCAAACAATCAACCAATAGAAAGGAAGAACATTGGACAGAAGCTTCCTGTAATCAAGCACAAAGAAGCGCAAGAGTGTCATAATTAGCCAACTACCCTCTTTCGCCGCACGAACGTGCAGGAAGCGCTTAATTGCAGTTCCAACCGTGGGGAAAACAAATATCCTCGCAGAGATGCACCCTCAATTCCCTTACTTCTCGGAAATAAAGTTTAATTTCCTTTAAATGCACTGTACACTTCCAATGGCCTTTGGGACTGAACTTAGGAGAGTAAAATTGAACACATGGTGCTTTGTGTACAGATATGTATTAAAATACTTTCGCTGGACAGTGGACAGTTTAAAAATATTTCATTTCAACAATTTTTACATTTTTAATTTAACGTTTAGTAAAGAAGAAAACGTAATATTTCAATTAAAAGGCAAAATGTTCAATGTATTTCATATCGGGTAAAATTAGCCCACATGCTGTCACTTTTTGTTCATGTGTTTAATGGCATAATCCTGTAAAAAGCATGTCACTCACTGTCAGTTAGGTTCTGTCAATTCAAATTATGAAAACATACATTTCCAAGCTTTGTGTTCAGCACATTTATTTTCTTACATATCAGTGTTTGTTGTGCCACTTGGTGACGCGTGATGGATGAATCGACTTATTGGTTTTTTATTGTTATTGCGAAAGTTTCTATGGATTTACTTTTAAGTGGATTGAGCTACAGGTTTTATTTACTTAAAATAAATAAGCATATTATAGATTTTGTTATAAATGTCATTTGTTTATTTGTAAATCCTTTATTTTAAATACAAAAGATAGTTAAACAAAAATAGAGGCGTACAATTGAGGATTTATCCAAGAAAGGGAGGGATTTTTTAGTTATTCATTTCCTTAGTCTAAAACTATGCCCAAATTACTCAATTGACACCACAACTCTACGATAAGTCACAGAGATCGGATCTGATAACAGAAAGTAAAAATATCAATGGACATTCATCAAAAAAATTGAAAAACTCCTCCTGTTTTGAAGTCGTTACAGAACTCGTTGATTATGTTTACACCTCCAGTGTAAAGCGTAGCCAACCCAATTTAACTTTGAAAAAAGTCCTTATGATAGCTCTTTGACGGCGTAGAAAGAGGATGCGATGTTTGTAAGTAAATAAATTAAAGTGTTAGACGTTAATTCAATGATATTACAGAGTTTACTGTCCCTAAAAGAGGAATCACACGGACTTTTTTTACATGTAAAGTAAAGACGTGGTAAAGACGTACATATCAATATTGCCTACCCTCACGGGAAAAAGGCGTGATAATATGTATGTATATAAGTACATCAATACTGGGGAACATATATTTTTATAAATAATATTTTTGTTAATACAATTATTGTGAAATGTATGGCATTTAAACATAATTAAATAAGAATTTTCGCAAACGAAAATGCGGTACATAAAATAAAATTTACCGTCACGGAACGCCAGGCAGATGTAAAACATGGTGTAAAACAAACTGAGCATCGTGGCACGACAGCGTCATGCCATTTGCTGTCACGGCATTCGAGTCAATTTGACAACCAAGTCGTGCCAATAGATGTTATACATCAAAAATCACGTACAATAAGTAGTTGAAAATCGCTAGTGTAACGTAGCCATAATATTATGAAGGGATGTTACAATCTAACGCCTTCTGCTAGATTATTAATAAAGGCAGGCAGGGTTCGTTGGCGACATTATCCCAGATTTCCTTTTGGAAGAAATTCTGCAATGGCTTTTACAAAGGCTCTAACTCATTTATGTATTTACTTATTGTCACTTCTTTGTATGTTCTTTTCTGTAAATGGTGCAATAAAGTGTTCATATATCTATCTATCTAGATGAGAATATAAGATAGTACTATGCCATGATGGAGTGAACAGCAGGATTTCAAAACCATGGTCAATATGGACATTATCAAGGTTTTACTTCCAATGAAACTTATCTATTGTTACTTACTACCTACATACATACATAGAATCACGTCTTTATCCCTTACAGGGTAGACAGAGCCAAGAGTCGTGAGACTCGAAGGCCACGCTTAGCTGAGTAGTGGGCTTTTTGATAGAAAAGAGATTCAGATATAGTGACAGTTTGCTAGCCCATCGCCTATAAGTGGAGGAATCCCCAGTTTAATAAAGCCCTTTCCCTCGATTGACTTTTACAATCTGCGCGGGAAGAGAAGCAGCTGGCACATTCTATGTTTTTTCTTCGCTCCCAGACCAGCATGAAATATTTAGTTCATATGATTCACAAATATTGGCGTAGAACATATATTCTCTCTCTCATCTGAGCGTTTTCCCGGTTGCATCCTCAGCATATGCGTCGGAGCCCAGGGTCCGCTTTCCTACTTTTTCTTCTCCACTTCGCACGATCTTCGGAATCCTTAGGTGTGAGAACTTTGGCACGTATCCTGAGGATATTATCTACCTTTACTTAGAACATCACTTCGTAAAGACCATTCAATTCTATTTGTTTTCATTCAAGACTGTTATTATCTAATTGCGATTTAAATGTTACCATGCTCGTCAGTGTTCGACGCAATTGTAACGTAACGCTCATAATCGAACCGAAACCACAGGGTGGGCGCTTCATAGAAACGGCGCGTCAAATATACTACTACTACAAATGAAACTGTATATCCGTGAACACGTCAGTAACACGTCAATGTGTGCGTTTTCATAGTCTCTCTCTCAGCCGAAAGACGTCCACTGCTGGACAAAGGCCTCCCCCATGGATTTCCACAACGACCGGTCCTGCGCTGCCCGCATCCGTGCGCGTCCCGCGACCTTCACCAGGACGTCGCTCCACCGGTTCGGTTTTCATAGTCATACCGTCCCAATACACAAAAGAACGGGGGAGAAGTGCGGGAAGTGCGGGGCGTGCCATATTGCAGGAGGGGCAGGGAGTTTCCATTTTGTACGTAGTACATTAATTCTGTGCCGAAACGTTACATTGCATTGCAGCGAATGCTCACGGTGTGGGAGCACCTTTGATTCAGTAGCGTAACGCCTCCTGTTTGTATATTAATAACCTAGAGTTTGTTAGAGACATCTTTGATAGACTGCTGCTGCTCTCATAAATAAATATGTTGTTTATTGGAATGATATTGATAACTTGACTGCTGGGAACCAACGAATCAATTCATTCTTGTCGAGTCGTATCAAAGACTGCGTTAACCCTTAACCACTGTTATAGGTCTGACAGACTCCCATTCGAAAAATAAACGTTCTCTATCTCGCTCTAATGAACGACAGAGCTTCGTGCGCTTGAGTACCTTCTACTCGTTCAGTGAGCAACGCACTGCGAAAGGGTGAGGACATTGCGCGCGCGTTTTAAGGTATTTATCGATGTTTTATTTTTTTATGTAGGTCTGACAGACCTCTATCAGTAACTACGTAACTATTTTGAGATTTGTGTTTTTTCTTTTTAGGATGGATTCAGAGCAACCAAGTACTTCACGATCCTTGTGGACACGTGATAAAAATTTATCCGACTCGGAAATAGCTGCAAATTTAGAAGAGTGGATTTTAAATGAAGAAGATGATCCGTTCAGCGACAACTCAGACATTGATGAGAATTTCGTGGCTGAAACTTTAGACAGCGACACATATGATGCGTTATGATATTAATCTTCAAGATGAAAAATTGCTTAAAAGGAAATACTGTACTGTATGTGACTATAAAAAGAAAAGAAAGACACAATATGTATGCGTTTCATGCCATATGTCTACAGTGCTCAAAACCATTATGTATAAATTGCATAGCGGAAAAACTGAACGATGTTTAAGCACTGTCTTTTTCAATATAATTAAAGAAATAAACAAACATAAGACTAAGAATGAAAGAGCCAAGGTAGAATAATAAGTTTGTGTTAATTTTAGTAAGAATTTAATTATTATTATTTTTTTGTAGGCTATTGAATGAAAAAAGTGCCATTTATGTTATGACTGAAAGAAAGTTCCTATAAAAAATATGTTTTGTTAAGTTTTTTTGTTCTTTTTATTTTTCATTATAAGATTTGTAATAGTTTATTATAACAATAAAACTTGATTTGGAAAAAATAAACGTTATGTTGTATTTTTTAAATATTTTTACTATAGGAGTCTCTCAGACCTCTATCAGTGTTAGTGTTACAAAATCGAGTATCAGTGCTTAAGGGTTAATAGTATTAATATCTCGATATTAAGTGAACATAGAACTGTTGAACGCGGCTTAGATTGCGGAAAAAACTTAGCACAACTGATTTTCATATACCTAAACTTTCATCCCCTAATTCAGCCTCTTGAACATTGAATAGCCTATGTTTGACCTCATGTCATAAACAAAAATAGTCCGTATTGTGACCGAGAAAACGACTTTTGCATTTAAAATATTATTTAAGTATATATTATGCAAAAGTGTTCCCTCTTGGGAGACCTCTTGGGGGATGTTGACCTCTCTTTACCAGATATCAAAATTTGGCTAATATTTAAAAATTCCTCCTGTAAATTTCGCCGTCTACTTTTATGAGATCCTTAAGAAAAGACGATAAATGACGAACAATTTGACGGTTCATATCCCTACAAAACGGGAACATACCAGGAATGATAAAGAAGAAAATAGCCGCTTACGTATTAAGATTATTGTATAAATTGTCACAGCCGTATTTCTAAAGGTTGGTTCACACGATGCGTTGAAACAGTGGCCGAAATATCTGTCTGTATTTTATTTTTTATTTATTTTATGTGTAACTTGTGTATTTTATGTGTGACTATGATTGAAAAACTCTTTGAACGTTAGCTCCTGTTTACAGGTTGATTGCAGATATTTTTCGAAATTTATGTAGTACTTAATACTCAGCATCGCGATATGAATGCATTTTCAGATATAAAGATGTAATGTGCATGGAAAAGTTACAGTTCATACACCATGTAAAATATGATGATAGTTATTATATTAGTACTTGGAGCTCGAGTAGCTACTCTTTGCCAGAAGGGAGCAGACGCAGAGGTAGACCACAGAAGAGATGGCGAGACGACATTGACGGTTTTCTGCGTTTATGACTACAATTTGCCCTCAACGGAAAGTTGTGGAAGAGGAAAGCGGAGACCTTTGCCCAGCAGTGAGACACAATACCAGGCAATAAAAAAATTGCACTTAATATTTGTTAATGCAGACAACACGTATCATGTAAACATGCCAAAAGTGAACGGCGCGGCCGAGCGAAACTTCAGCGCGACGAATTTTTATGAGTGTCGCCCCCGTACGACACACAGGGGAGTTGGTGGCTTTGAAACGACTGGTAGTCAAAGAGAAATGGAGATTTCTCAGCTACAAATGTGGAAGCAGTAGGTTAAGGCTGTATTTCTTCGTGGATTACTTTCACGAAAGCGCAGTAACGCGCGCTCCAGAATTTTTATTACTCGCGGTTCCCGAAGGTACAGTTTCGCGACAGAGATACATTCGAATCATTACATTTTGTTACTCTACCGCGACCGAAAAATATTACAAAAACAAAAGGATCATGAATAAGCCCTTTTGGTATTGCTATCATAGTTTTCCATTACTTTTACGATGTAATTGCGCCAGAAAGAGAGAGATCTTTTATTTGCATAATTATTTTATGATATTATAGTATACTAGACATAGTTACTTTAAGGGACTCTAATTAGGGCTTACTAAATTGTATAAAAATAAGTGCAGGCTGTGGGTTGACTTTAGGATGACTTACGTGTCCAATATAATGGCGTTTAGGGCGCATTAGACAAAATAGAATCGTGATAATTTTCGGAGGCGCATATCGAAGATTTTAACATTGAAAGTGTTTTTTCGATCGCTTCTGTATAGTCCCTATTATTTTCGCTGAGAGTGTGACATCACTTTGGTATCGTGAGGTATAGGGCTACATAAATGTTTAAGGTCTCAAAAGACGCGTATTAACAAGGGCTATAATATGATGAAACAAAAACGAAAAAGTTGAAAACGTTTATGAAAATCCCAAAAATTTGAAAAAATTTGATCTAATTTTTAGGGTCTTTTGACATTAAATCGACTGTATCCCAAAAATTAAATGTGATATCGAAAAAATTAAAAAAAGCCCTCGGGGTATTGACTTGGGCTACATTAAAAAAAAACTGGATCTATGTATTACTAATAATCTAGATAGGAAGGTGCCCTTTGTGTAGCGTAGTTCGGGGAGCACGCTCCTTAGATGCGCTTCCCGTCGCAGATTTATGGGTCTGGGAGTGTATAAGAGTTTGATCGTGAAATGTATTTGTATGTATTTATTTGTTTATACATTAATTTAATTTTATAATGATGTTAATTTAAATTAATTCTTTATAATTAATTTTCTGGGAGAAAAAATTACAGGCAATAGACCGAGAGTGCTGGAAAAAGGGCAGGGAGGCCTTTGCCCTGCAGTGGGACAATATAGGCCCCTAATAATAAATAAACGTGAATTACCTCCAGAAATTGAGAAATATCGATACGATACATAAATAATTAATAATAATTCAGGTTAGCGATACTTTGAAAATACTTACTAATTAGAACTTTGTATTTAATTAAAGTTTAATTATATTTAATTAAACCGATTAAAATCATCATTCTTATGCTCATTGTCTCATCAGTCTCCGTTTCAGCTTGGCCAAAAATTCTCTTCTCGAGGTCGTATTTCTCAACTGATTCCCGAAAATTTTGGGAGCAGATGCGACAAACGTATGATAAAAAATCTAAGTTGGCATGGTTGGCACAAGATACCCAAGCTCTTGATTGTTTAGCCCTCACGTTTGATCTGCAATGCACAGAGCCACTAGTAACTATTTTTAATTGCTTCGTCTTCTCTAACGGTAACGGATAGCGTGGCTTGGGTAATGCTGACGATGTCCACATCTAGGTATGCGCAGGATTCGAGAGATAAGAGTATAGCTGAGCGTGTCGCATTGTTAATGGCGCAGGCCGTTTAAAAAAATAGTCTACTATGTAGTACTACTAAATAATGTGTCAAGAGCAAATCTTTAATAAGAAAAAGCTGGTACCTGCTACAGACCCTTGGGTATTTCTTGCATTTGTTTGCAAAAAATGATTGTTTTTACTTTATGGATTTTTTACATCGTGCATTTGAGTTTTATTACTTCAGAGACGAGACGAGACTTTTTTTTATTATAAGATATAATCTATTAGATTAGGCATCGTACAAAATGAAAGCCTGCCTAAGTGCATTTTCAATGTACCAGAAGGTCGTGTAAAGCACGAGATCTGTGAATTTTTTGTCATTGTATATGTGTCAGTCATAATTTTTTCTCGTTTATTTATAAAATTATTTATATTAGGATAAGATAATATAGATAAGTTACAAACCAATCTATCCTGTACCTTTTTTTCTTACAAAATATTCATGTCTGTTGCAGAGTTCCTTCTTTAACAGACATTCTTGATGGCACTTAGAAAGGGTTATAATAATAGAAGGCGTAATTGAAAATTCCTTAAGTGAAATTCTATTAGCGCCTTCGATAATTTGAAAATTAAATCTTCACCGGCACTTTTTCTCCTTAACTTTTAAATGTTTTAGTAGGAACGGAAAGAAGAAGGTTGTAAGAGGAACGATCGCGAATATAATTTGGATAGGAAGGATTAAATAGTGTGTTGAAAAGAAGTGGAGAAGGTCTAATGGGAAGCCAATTCATTTTCTCACGATAGGTACTCAGAATGTTGTTAAGGTTCATATTTTCAACAACTAGCGCACAATATCCTGTTACTACACGAAACAGAAAAGCAATATAAGTTGAATAGCATGTACTTATACGAAATTTCATAAAGGCGGCTACAGTGTACTGTACAGTGTACTTACGTTGTTATACCCAACGCCAGCCGGTTGTTTTATTAAAGCCTGATGAAAACTTTGCATCATCATATTTCCTGGATCGTTCACTTAAATTAAAGGTAATTTGTAACTCAATGTACAACAGACGGTGCCGGCCGGGCTTTATTAAACAAATAAAGTAATGAATTGGTTCGCTTTCGTAAACACCAGTGCGGAAATTTGAAACTTTATTATTTACGAACACTTGACGTCGTAAAATTTGGGACAGGTCACAGACTTGATAAGGTAATACTTATTGTAGATTGTAGGTTTTGTAGGTATAGATGAAAAAAAGTGTGTGGCGAAAAACAAATTATATATTTTGATCTTCTTCTTATCGAGTGTGTTATTACTAACACTGGTGTCAGATTTTTTTCAAGTCGTCAAGGCAAATACATATATTTTGATCATGACAAGTTATGAAAAATTTTGCGACGAACCCAGATATTGTAACAAGATAAGGCACAGGATGATTTGATTACCTTTAAAAAGTAGGTAGTTAACGAATAAAACAACAATTCGAGTATAACATGAAGCTCAATTATTTAACTTCAAGTCATTTCTTTGTCACGGCATCCACCATACCAAACCGACCATACCAAGCGATCTCCTCAATACTGAGCTGAACACAGCTAGGAAGTGGGAGCAAGAGTGGAATTCTAACACTCCGAAAACCATGGAGGTCAGCGTAAGTCCCGTGAAGAAACCGGTTGGATTCTCACTACCTAGGAATGTATGGTGTCAGCTCAACAGAGCTCGGACTGGATGCGGACGGAGCAATGATTTCATGGCAAAGTGTGGGTGGCGAGAGTCACCGGCATGCGAATGTGGAGCTGCAGTACAAGACGTTGCCCATATTGTTCGGGATTGTCCCCTCACGAAATATCATGGTAGTCCAGCTGACCTGTTCTCTCTCGAAAACGACGCTGTCCTCTGGATTCAGAACTTATTTAATAAAATAACATTATAGTTTATAGTTTACATAATACATAAATAAGAACGACTGTTAAACGCCATACGAATAAATAAATTTCTTTGTCGCTAAGAAGAAATATTTTTGAAGAAGAATCGATGATACTTGACACTTAACTGTCCAATGTGTCGCTTCTATGTACAGTGTTACAGATGTGTACATATCAATGTAGGTACTTGACTGTATAGGTTTAGGTAGTAAAAAGTAGTAATAGTAGTAGGTAGTGTAGCGTTACACCGCTACAAAGACAAGTCTATTTTAGTTTGTGATTCTATTTCTACGCAAACTTTTTTCTGTGTTCTTTCTTTATGATAAGTTTTTTGAAATTGAAATTTTGGTTGGTTCGATTTTTTTTGACGGGCTGTCAATTGGGTGAAAAAATTGAGATTTTTTTTAGAGAGTTGATTTTCCTTTTGATGTTTTTATTCAGAATTAAATCTTTAATGTGCTTTTATTATTCTTAACATACAAGTATCGATCTCTAGCAATGAAGTTTATGGTAAAAAACCTCAGGGTGGGGAATGCACAATAGAGGCTTTCCCAACGACATCTATTTTGGATATCAAACGACGGATTTCTTCACATCTGAAGATTCCAATTGAAGATCAAAAGTTGACGATCAGACCGTTCAGGGGTATCCTATTAAAAATGGGACGAAGTTGAATCTAGTTGTCAAAAACCAGAAGGATTATATGAAGTAGCACTGAAATATTTCATGTATGTATTGTATGGATTGTTTATTAGACGAGAGTGGGCAACGACGGCCTGCACCTGGATATTCGTCAGCGTGTTGTAAATCAGGTTGTGGACCAAGATGTGGGACTCAGCCGGGTTGAACGCGCTCCGAAATCTTCAGTCGCGGCAAAGTCGGCCTGCACATGAGAATGAGTCACAGAGCGACGAAATGTTTAGTTTGTAACCGTGGCGCCTGTGGTTCTTTTAAGATAGACTTTTTAAACATATTGTGATAACTTTTTCCTCTAAATTCTAAAGGCCCCCCTTTTGTCGGGATAATTTTTGTTTCGGTTTTGATTTGGAATTTTTATACATCATTTCATCCATTTCTTTCACTCATTTAATTTTCTTTTTAAAATAACAAGCAAATTCATGTATTTCTTATTTTACCTGTTAATATTCCTTTCCTGTTGTTAACTTTCCTTTCTTTTATTTTTATTTCTTTAGTGTGTCCGGATAATTTTTTGTTAAAGGACATTGGTCAAATTTTTTTTAGTTCAAAAATTATACTCGTGTTTTAAGCAGTGATTCTTTTATTTTGAAACTACAAGTTTCACTGCAAAAATGGCGCCCGATTTGCGGAAAGAATCCTGGTTTTTACCTGGTTTTTACCTGTTTTTTTACCTTTTATTACTTTTCTTGAATTTTTTTTTTTTTTTTTTTTGTTTTTGTGGGACTGTGACCGTTTACCGGTCGCGGTTTTCCATCCTGTGATTTTCTGTTTTAGCCTGCCGAAGCTGCCTATGCTGCGACCCGACGATTCTCCTTACTGTGGATTATTCACATTTAATTGATGGCTTTAGAGTCGGAGGTTATATTGCGGTACGGTGTTGCATCGGGTTGCTCTGGTTCTTGCATTAAATTGGCTACTGCTTACACCCCGAATTTCTTAATGTACGGTCGCGAGTTGTCGATGATTCTGCAGCGTGTTGAAAATCAGACTGTGGACCAAGATGTGGGACTCAGTCGGGTTGAACGCGCTTCTAATCTTTTGACGCTTCGTGCTCCACGCTTTGTTCAGTGCCGCGTGCTTAGACGAGTATCCCCGCAGGCTTTCGTGTTGGCGGATACGGATTCGGAGCACGTCGGTACTTATCATATTAAGGACATTCTCAAATATTTTTTTGCTTAATCCGTTTTCTTATCTTTTTTTCAAAATTCTAAAATATTCACATTATTTACCTGGCTATGACAACCTGGATATTCGACAGCGTGTTGAAAATCAGGTTGTGGACCAAGATGTGGGACTCAGCCGGGTTGAACGCGCTTCGAATCTTCAGACGCTTCGTTAGGTATACTCGTATGACCAAGTCTCTTATTCATAGGGATAGCAATAAGGATTAGTATTTCGTTTAGTTTTTCGGTTAGCATTTGGTTGCGTTTTGCTGTTCGTTGGTTTTGTGTAGGTATCTTGTCCGGATTTTGTTTTAGTTGTTCGGTTGTTATGTTTTATTGGTTGTTTGTTGTGGTTTGTTTGTTTGTCTTGTTGGTTTGTTTGTTTGTTTGTTTGTTTGTTTGTTTGTTTGTTTGTTTTGCTTTGTTGTTTTTTTTGTTTGGTAGGGAGATGCTGTAGCGTTACACCGCTACAAAGACAAGTCTATTTTAGTTTGTGATTCTATTTCTACGCAAACTTTTTTCTGTGTTCTTTCTTTATGATAAGTTTTTTGAAATTGAAATTTTGGTTGGTTCGATTTTTTTTGACGGGCTGTCAATTGGGTGAAAAAATTGAGATTTTTTTTAGAGAGTTGATTTTCCTTTTGATGTTTTTATTCAGAATTAAATCTTTAATGTGCTTTTATTATTCTTAACATACAAGTATCGATCTCTAGCAATGAAGTTTATGGTAAAAAACCTCAGGGTGGGGAATGCACAATAGAGGCTTTCCCAACGACATCTATTTTGGATATCAAACGACGGATTTCTTCACATCTGAAGATTCCAATTGAAGATCAAAAGTTGACGATCAGACCGTTCAGGGGTATCCTATTAAAAATGGGACGAAGTTGAATCTAGTTGTCAAAAACCAGAAGGATTATATGAAGTAGCACTGAAATATTTCATGTATGTATTGTATGGATTGTTTATTAGACGAGAGTGGGCAACGACGGCCTGCACCTGGATATTCGTCAGCGTGTTGTAAATCAGGTTGTGGACCAAGATGTGGGACTCAGCCGGGTTGAACGCGCTCCGAAATCTTCAGTCGCGGCAAAGTCGGCCTGCACATGAGAATGAGTCACAGAGCGACGAAATGTTTAGTTTGTAACCGTGGCGCCTGTGGTTCTTTTAAGATAGACTTTTTAAACATATTGTGATAACTTTTTCCTCTAAATTCTAAAGGCCCCCCTTTTGTCGGGATAATTTTTGTTTCGGTTTTGATTTGGAATTTTTATACATCATTTCATCCATTTCTTTCACTCATTTAATTTTCTTTTTAAAATAACAAGCAAATTCATGTATTTCTTATTTTACCTGTTAATATTCCTTTCCTGTTGTTAACTTTCCTTTCTTTTATTTTTATTTCTTTAGTGTGTCCGGATAATTTTTTGTTAAAGGACATTGGTCAAATTTTTTTTAGTTCAAAAATTATACTCGTGTTTTAAGCAGTGATTCTTTTATTTTGAAACTACAAGTTTCACTGCAGTAGGTAATCAATCTGTAATCAACAACAAAAAAAATGATCTTCGATTTTTTCCCACTGCATCAGGTTGTGCTGGTCGCCTTTTCGACAGACATTTTTTTATTGATACTCATAAATTTTTTGTTTAAATTTTGTAAGTAATAATAAACTATTGGTTCTTTCTTTCGTAAAAATTTTAACTCCCCAAATGCAGTGCAAATATTTATTATCAGGGATCGCTCAGGTAATCTAGCGAATGTCCACTCTGTACACTCGTTCGTTTGTATGAAAGGTCAACCATAAAGTCAGTTCGGTTGTACTCAGAAAACGATAGTGTATACGGTCAATGGAATTAGGGTGGGATGATGACGTACGGACTTACAGTCAGGAATTTGTAGTTAAATTTAGTTTCAAACTGACCCTATTTCCACAAGTATATTTTGTTGGGGAATATTTAGGCCTGACACACAATAGCCCCGGGGAAAAGGAACAAACATATTTTGAAGTTCCTCCCATCTAAATAAAATATTATTGAACGGAGCTATTTTTGTCTGTGCTCGCGATATTATTGTCAGAAAATTCCAAATAAGAATAGTTTATTAAATTGAATGTGGGTTATCACTTTTCCAATATACATTTTCCTTTTACCTACTATTTAATTGATGTAAGTAAATCTACTATTAAACAAATAGAGTACTCAAATGTGTAACCAAATTTAGTAACAAAATAAAATAATTTTTTCATTCCTCCCAAAGGTTGGCTGGAAGAAATTGCATTTGCGATAAGCCCGCCTTTGCGCTCATTTATATATGTATTTACTTTTGTTACTACTTTGTATTTCTTTTCTGTAAATGGTGCAATAAAGTGTTGATCTATCTATCTAAAATTGTATACCGTCACGGATCGTCCGACAGATGTAAAACAAATGAGAATCATGGTACGACGCATTATTGGGATTGGGATCATGCCATTTCCATCACGGCATTCGAGTTACTGCCGAGTTGCTTTAATAGATGACTTACATCAAAAACATTACTAGATAAAAATCTCAGTAGCAAAATCCTGGTAGTATAAAATGGCTTTATGTTATAGAATTAAGAAATCACAAAGGGCACTCGTAAGTTACATGACTTATGATAAAATTCACAAAGGGATAAGAAGGGTCACGGCAATGGTTTGCCGGGTTTATGGCATACCTTGAATCGTGGTCTCAGCATAAAGGATTGGCATCCCTTTCTATCGAAAAAGAGATATAACTCTTATTCTGGTCCTCAAAATGAAATACTAAATTATGAAAATTGTAGGGCCGGCACTTGAACCGTTAGATCTTTTTATCCGAGATTTATGTTTACCACATATATCTTTCTACTTCGATTTTTAAAGTACCTAGTACAGTAGATAAAGCGTGAATAGGTAACAAACAAATAAAAAATAAATAAACAAACTCACTTTCGCATAGGATATAATATATATTGTTCCGTTTTCAACGTAAACTTCGTTTACTTTTCAATTCGAATTTCGCGCGCGTTATCGACGCACTTGTCAATCATCATGATTCGTCGTGCTGCAGGCGATTTAGCCAATGGAGCGCCCGGATTACCGCCGGCGCATGTACTATCCTACCGGCGTCTTGAAATACAGCGCCATAGGCTGGTGGCAGAACCAGTAAACTATTCTGAGTCTGGACGTTGAATCGAAGGCGCGCGCGCACCAAACATTACATCTTTTTTACTCAATTATCCTAATCAAACTTCAAGTGCTCAACAGTGTTTTTGGAACTTTATAATCGTGTGTGGCTGGCCGGCCAGGTGTCTAAAGGAAGAACTATTCGTGAGGAATCGTGCTAGAAGCCTGCCTACGTGGTAAGTGGTTTGTGCATTGTTTCTATTGTCTAAATCGTCTGTAACGCATATTAACGGCGAATGCTCCCAGCATTCGATCCAATGTGGTGATTGACAGTGTACAAGTGCTATTTATCGAGTCAATTTAGCCACATTTTTTGGTGCCGAAACCCGGGAACTTTGGATACCTACCTTCAGTCTGCCGCCAAATACCAATTCGATTTAGTAATTGCTACTTCATTTACCGTATTCCACGCTTATTATACTTACTAGTACAGCTAAAACGAATAAACATAACATTTTGTTTCAATTACTAATCGGAAAACAAGTCTTTGTTCCATTTTGTTTTGTTGAGTACCTTACCTACCGTTTATCGATTTAAGATGGCTTCCATCAGTTTCTAGAATATTTGTTGAAAATAAATTCTTTTGTCGTTTTATACTTATTAGCATAAAATTATCTACCGTTTTACCGTTCGCAATAATACAATATTGCAAATCCACCTTCTCATAATTTTATGTTGATAGTTCGTTATAACTCGACTACTTTTTTCCAACCGTTCAACGTTTCCTCTTGATATTTATTTATCGAAAAGTTATTTCGTTTCAAATTACGAAATATTTTTTATCGTGACGTTGTATCGTTTATCGTATCATATTTTCAACGAATTTTGGTGCGTTCACATTTTCATTATTACCGTTTTAGGTTAAAAATCATAGTTTTTTGTTTTTACAAAAAAACTGATTTTTATTTTTTTTATTTACCGTACATTAACGAATATCGCAAACCGTTTTTAGTGTTCCTAACGCTCATTTAATTCATCCTTATCAATTTAATTTATTTCAATTTAAAACTCAGGTGACCGAGGTGACAATATTACCTGTTGTCGTGTAATACCGCCCCAGTGATTCTCGTCGATTCTTGTGAACGCGGTCTCGCTGAAGACGTTCGCAACTAAACTTTTTATCGAATCCGAATATTTGTTGCAATCAGTTTTTATTGTTTTGATATTAATTATGTCTTTATTATCAAGGCGTAAATCTAAACCTACTATTAAAAAGGGTATCGAAAATACGTACACTATTAATAATTTGCCCAGTTTGCGACGTAAACGAACTATAGCATATAATCGCTTAACGAAGGCTTTGGAAGTAGGTACCTTAGCCAATACCGATGAATCACAAGTAGGGTTATTTCTTTCATATTGTCATGAAATAAAAACGATTGCTGATAGTTTTCATGACTCCCATTTTATTATTTTGGACCTTCTTAAGGATGATGCCGATGAGGAGGACGATGAACTTCAGGATCGATTTGACGAATTGTATTTTCAAGTGTTGGCAATTCAACGAAAATTTGAACAACGTTCATCTCAACAAGCTGACACTTCGAAACATAATTCATTGACCGGTTCGCACAGTGGAAATATGCGGTTACCAAAAATTTCGTTGCCAACTTTTTCCGGTGCTATCAAGGAATGGCCTGAGTTCATTGCAACTTATAACGCGTTGATACATGATTCTACCTCCTTATGTAATATTGAGAAATTTCACTATCTCGTGTCAGTTTTAAGTGGTGATGCTTTATCGTTCATTAGAACTTTTCCTGTTGCAAGTGAACATTATTTAAGTGCGTACGAGGCTCTCAAGTCCCGTTATGAAGATAAACGCGAATTAGCGTTTACGTGCTGGCGTGATATCTTGGACGTTAGTTTAAAGACTTCGAACGCTCAAGATTTTCGACGCGCCTTAGACACGATCGATGAGAACTTAACAATTTTAAAAACTTTAAAATTACCTACCGATAAATGGGATTTTGTTCTTTGTTATAATGTTCTGGCCAAACTCGATACCAAATTAAGACGCGAGTTTGAGGAAAAACATACCGATATTGAGCTTCCACAGTATAACCATTTAAGGGCATTCTTACACTCTAAAGGTGAAGCATTAATTCGCGACACGCACTTTTCGAATGTTACCAATAAAACCGCTAACGTTTCAAAGGACACACCGGGAACTTCACAGAAGTTCAAGCGACATAACGTCACGCATTCGCTTGTCGCTCCCACCGTCACTACTCATAAAAATGTTGGTGATAAACAACAAGCGAAACCTGCTCACAATTCGAGCACTCCGATTCGTAAATGTGCCTACTGTCGCAATGAACATCACATCTCGGCCTGTAATGATTTTTTGGCAAAATCAATAGATGAGCGCATGGCTGTGGCCACTGAAAAGAAATGGTGCTACAATTGTCTTAACGCATCCCATTCAGTGCGAGAGTGCACATCAATGTTTTCATGTCGACAATGTAGACGTAAACACCACACTTTGCTACATAAGGAGCCGGCGGCAAGCTCGGCGACCTTAGTGGCTAAGGATTCGTTGACTCAGTCTGATCCAACCGTAACCACAACCGTGTTACTGGCAACAGCTCTAGTCCAGATTCGTGATGCTTCTGGTGAATTTCATACATTTCGCGCGTTATTTGACACCGGCAGTCAAAACAATTTTCTCACGGCTCACGCCGCTCAACGATTAAATCTAAAACCTATAACTGGTAATATCAACGTTTATGGGTTAGGGGGCAGCCCTGCCTCAGTCAGTGGCTTTGTTACATGCGACATTGGCACCAACTGTAACGTAAAGTTTCGTCTGGGAATGCTCGTCATACCGAGCATTTGCGGAGATCAACCGATAGCAAGGCTAAATACGAAAGGATGGGAGGAGGTCAAAACACTACCGCTAGCTGATCCTGGTTTTGACATCCCTGGTCCAATCGACGTCTTGTTAGGTGCCGACGTCTTTGCTGAGTCACTTCTCGAACAACGTCTGAAGGGTAACGCCTCTCAACCGCGAGCTTTCAACTCAGTCTTCGGCTGGCTTCTTCTTGGGAAGTCCAGACTCGCATCGTCCAGTCTACTAGGAGTAGCCCCTTCTACCGTAGACGATAGTTTAAACAAAATTGTTCAACGTTTCTGGGAAATCGATAACGTTCCACAATCTTCCCGATTGACCCCAGAAGAGCAACGCTGTGAAAATAGTTTTCTCAGTAATCACTACCGTGACGAGACAGGTAGATATGTAGTTTGTCTCCCCTTCAAGGACGACGAGGAGCCAGTCTTTGAAGGTTCTCGAGAGATAGCCTTACGACGCTTTCATGCCATTGAAAGGCGTCTGTATCGCGATCACAATTTAAACCAACAATACGTGGAGTTCATGACTGACTATATCGACAGTGGTCACATGACTCTGGTACCTGCCAAGCAAATGGGTCAAGGCAAGTATTATATACCGCACCATTGTGTGCTACGTCCCGACAGCGCTACAACGAAGCTTCGCGTTGTATTCGACGCCTCGGCTAAAGATGCAACTTCCAAATCGCTAAACGACTCGCTGCTGACGGGACCGAAGCTACAATCAAATATCGTAGAGATCCTTCTTCATTTCCGTGAGCACGCAATTGTCTTCATGGCAGACGTGCGCCAAATGTACCGTCAAATCAACCTAGCTCCTCAACATCGTGATTATCAACGTATTCTCTGGCGAGCTCACCCAGATGAGCCTCTTCAAGAGTACGTATTAAATACCGTAACGTACGGAGTGTCTTCCGCTCCATTCCTGGCGTGCCGCTCTATTCAGCAACTGGCCAACGATGAGGGTCACAAGTACCCAAAGGCCAAAACCGTTTTAACTTCCGACATATACGTTGATGACGTCATATCCGGAAGCTCATCGCTGAAGGACGCCAGAGAAATCAAAACTCAACTCATCGCTCTTTTCGGTCTTGGCTCGTTTGAGCTCCGAAAGTGGGTGAGTAACCGACCCGAGCTACTTAGCGATCTTCCCGCGGAGGCGTGTCTTTCAGAAGCAATCACTTTTACCGAAACTGAAGACACAACTATCAAGGTTCTGGGCCTTAAGTGGGAGCCTGCTTCGGATTCGTTCGTCTTTACCGTTAATCCATCTAATCAACCGTGCACCAAGCGAACGATTTTGAGTGAGGTTGCCAGAATTTTCGATCCTCTGGGTTTTCTATCTCCTTTGACAATTCATGCCAAATGTCTTATTCAAAAGCTTTGGATTCTAGGTCTTTCATGGGATGATAAGCCCCCACCGGAAATTATCTCTCAATGGGAAAAGTTCTCTGAACAGCTTCCTCAAGTTAGGAATCTTAAAATTCCACGTAAATACGCTACCGATAGCGCTCAATCATATCAACTGCATGGATTTTGTGACAGCTCCGAAGCAGCATATGGCGCCGTTATATACCTGCGTGTTATCGAGTCTGACGGCTCCGTTCGCGTCTTTCTCGTATGTGCAAAGGCTCGTGTAGCTCCTTTAAAACGTCAATCGTTACCTCGCTTAGAGCTGTGTGGTGCAGTTTTGCTTACAGACCTTATCAAATTTGTCAAGGACACGCTGCGGATTCCTGTCCATGACACTTATCTGTGGTGTGATTCCACCGTTACCTTATCCTGGTTGCGAGCTCCTTCTTCTCGCTGGGTGACATTCGTTGCAAACCGCGTAAGTCACATTCAAGATATCGTACCGACCGAGTGCTGGAGGCACGTACCATCTGTCACAAATCCTGCAGATGTTTGTTCGCGTGGGCAATTGCCTCACGATTTGCTAAACAATGCCCTATGGTGGGCGGGCCCAGAATGGTTGTCTCAACCACAGTCTGAGTGGCCAATCGATACATCGAAAAATCGTTCAAACGATGACAATGCGGTGCTCTCTGAGCAGCGTCGCACCACGGTTCTCGTTTCGGATCAAATCGAAAGCGTTAATCACACGTCTATAATTGATCGGCTATTCGAAAAATATTCTTCTTTAGATAAAATCTGTCGCATTATCGCTTACGTTCGCAGGTTTTGTAATAACATGCGTAACACGGTTCCGCGATCAGATAATCTTTTCGTAACGGACGCTGAGCGTCATCGTGCGTTACTAATTATCGTCAAACATTTCCAACATCGTTGTTTTTTGGATGTCATATCCAAATTACAATCAAAGATACAGTTACCTCGCAGTTTTCGTAAACTAAACCCGTTTTTGGACGAGCAGGGTATACTCAGAGTAGGCGGGCGCCTATCGCGCTCCGATCTTGACTTCGAACATAAGTATCCCGCATTATTGCCCAAAAAGAGTGTTCTTACATCAGCTGTAATCGAATCTATTCATCGAAACAATTTTCATCCCGGTCTGAACACAACCAACTATCTGATTTTACAACAGTTTTGGATACTTGCGGCAAAGCATGCTGTACGTCATCATCTTTCAAGATGCATAAGATGCTACCGTCTTAAACCGAAACCTTTGCAACCCTTTATGAGCGACCTTCCGGCCTTTCGTGTCAATCAGGCAAAACCCTTCTCTGTCGTAGGTGTCGATCTAGGAGGGCCTTTTCGAATTAAGCTCGGGCTTCATCGTGGTGCTAAAATCGATAAAGCGTACTTGTGTTTATTCGTATGCTTGAGCACAAAAGCAGTGCACCTTGAGGTGGTTTCTACTTTATCGACTGACGGCTTCATCGCGGCATTGCGTCGCTTCGTTTCTCGTCGCGGCCGCTGCAATGTTATTCACTCTGACTGCGGTACGAATTTCGTTGGTGCAAGTTCACAACTAGCGTCATGTATCGAACAAGCCTCTCATGCGGAAAAAATAGATTTTAAACGTAACGTACCTTCTGCTCCCCACTTTGGAGGGGTGTGGGAAATCCAAATCAAAGCCGCAAAGAGTCATTTGTACCGTATTGTTGGCGATCAGGTCTTAACGTTTGAAGAGCTTACCACACTCTTCGCTCAGATCGAATCAATTTTAAATTCGCGGCCTTTGTGTCCATTGAGCTCGGATCCCAACGATTTGAACGTTCTTACGCCCGGTCATTTTTTAACGCTGGAACCTCTTACAGCAGTTCCTGACTCCGACTACAAGGACGTAAAATTCAATCGACTAAATCGATGGCAACTTATCCAATCTTTTCAACAACAATTTTGGAAACGCTGGAAAAATGAATATTTACATGGGTTAACTCAGCGAGCAAAATGGACCACGGACTCAACACCGTTAACTGTAAACTCAATCGTACTTATAAAAGAGGACAATCGGCCTCCTCTTCAATGGGCATTAGGACGAGTTGTTTCTTTGCATCCTGGCCCTGATGGGGTAGTTAGAGTCGCAACCATTAGAACAGCCAGAGATCACTCGCTTAAGAGACCTTTGGTCAAACTATGTCCTCTACCATCCGTATAATCGTTATAACTTAGCATTTCTTAGCTTTTAAGTTTAGGATAGTAACTTAAACATATTTATCGTTAATTACCGTTTCTTATTCTTACTCTGGGAAAATCCCATTGGTATTTTGGTGGGCGGAATGTTCCGTTTTCAACGTAAACTTCGTTTACTTTTCAATTCGAATTTCGCGCGCGTTATCGACGCACTTGTCAATCATCATGATTCGTCGTGCTGCAGGCGATTTAGCCAATGGAGCGCCCGGATTACCGCCGGCGCATGTACTATCCTACCGGCGTCTTGAAATACAGCGCCATAGGCTGGTGGCAGAACCAGTAAACTATTCTGAGCCTGGACGTTGAATCGAAGGCGCGCGCGCACCAAACATTACATCTTTTTTACTCAATTATCCTAATCAAACTTCAAGTGCTCAACAGTGTTTTTGGAACTTTATAATCGTGTGTGGCTGGCCGGCCAGGTGTCTAAAGGAAGAACTATTCGTGAGGAATCGTGCTAGAAGCCTGCCTACGTGGTAAGTGGTTTGTGCATTGTTTCTATTGTCTAAATCGTCTGTAACGCATATTAACGGCGAATGCTCCCAGCATTCGATCCAATGTGGTGATTGACAGTGTACAAGTGCTATTTATCGAGTCAATTTAGCCACATATATAATATATAATAATAATAATATCTTTATTAACCAATAAGTACAATTACAAAAGTTTACATTACAATTATGTAAAAGCACATTTTTTAAAGTTCAGTTTGACTGTGGACCCTGCACTAAGCGATGCTTGTATCGCAGCGTCCGATAGTTTAGTATAATTACACATTATGAGTACTTGTTCATCGGATCAAAATACAATGGTAATTAAAATTTGCATTGTTAATAACTAAACATATGAACCTATATTCACTATATTTAAGTATACTTACATGAACTGATTTAAAAATTCAACTTATTGAAAATCTCAATTAATTGTAAAGTAAACATTAAAAATTTATTGAACGGAAGGTTTTCCCAAATACTATATTTAAAATCTATCCTGCTGACGGTACTAATTTGACAAATGTCACGTGAAGTTAACAACAACAACAAATTCTATTCTTATTTAAATCGCAACTTTGATTATTCCTGAATGATAATTGGCAATCGAATGGCAGAGGTTGAGTTTGCGGTAACTGCGGCTAACTGAATGGTGGTAATAATAGTTGCAAATGGTGACGCTGTACATTTAATATCGATTGCAGGGATTTACAATGCGCAAGAACTAAAATGTCTTTTCGTTCATCTAAAAACAAGCACTTCAAAGTCAAAGTCTAAGTCAATTTATGTTAATGAAACTTGGCCTTCAAAGAAGGCCCTTTTCCACGTCAAAAACTAATTATTTAATCATAATATATTATGTCTCAAAGCTACAAACTACTAGCATTTAATTACAACAATTTAATGCAAAAAGTTGTTAAGTTTACAATTTCATATAAAGAAAGAGAAAAATAAATCGATCGACAAAAAACGTAATGTAGGCGGGCATTTAAATTTTTTTTACCGACAAATTCCTACAACCATGATTTTTATACTTAACATTATTTTGATGTTTTTAGACATCTTTATTTTAAAAAAAAAGAATTTTAATGATCCGATATGAAATGGGAGGGGTAAATAAACTATACTGAATTGCTCGTAAATAAAAAAGTTTACAATAGAGATTACTGTTCACAATTAATAAATGAGACTTCATTTACCTGTAAATAAAAGTTGGCCGGTTTATAATAAGGCTTTCTAGTCATAAAATGTATTTTTAACGTTATAAATGTCAATATGGTTTTTATTTAATTACAGGAAATCGGGTTCATAAACATGAGTTGTTTTTTAAAATTAAGATTGAATAATTCACATTACGTGCGAATATACAATTTTCTCGACTGTAAAGTTAAAAAAAAAATTAAAAGTTGATAAAAAAAAACTGTTGTAGTCACCCGTATAAAAATTGAGGATATGGTTCATTACAATCGTATACGAATAATATATAAAAGTCACCATTGCTGGATTTTTTGTTTTTGTACAGGATGTTTTTAAAGTATAAAAATTACAACTCTTTAAAAAATCCATTTCGGATTGTTATTTATTGGTGATTTTTTAAATCAAGCTTTTATTATTCGTAAGGAAACATGTAACAAAAAATCACCCTGGTAGGATTTTTTGTTTGAGAGTTATAACAATATGGTCTTATAATAGCGTTAAAAAAAAAACGGCGGTGGTGATTTTTTTTTTACACTTAAATTTGCAGTTGTAATATCATAATCTATGTAGTTTATAAAAATCACCATCGTAGGATTTAATGTGACCACCTCCATACAACTGAAAATTCACAGCCCCGACTAATGGCGGACGCCGCGCCGCCAAGCCGGCAGACGAAAATAACCAAAAGTATAAATGTTGCCAGATGATTTATCACAAAAATTACACAAAAATCAATAAAATTATAAAATATAATTGAATATATCGAATAAAAATTCAGCTGTTGATTATAATCTCTTTTTATAAATATTTATAATAATAATATTTGTGTATATTAATTAAGCAAAAGTTGAATTATGCAATCGAATAATGCAATTTTTTCGCAATTTTTAGATTTTTTTAATATAGCACTCAAGGGCAACACACACATCTCCAACTTGTGTATGTGTGCAAGAGCAAAATTTCATCTTACGAGACGATGGACCCTGACCGCAACGTTATGAGTTGGCTGAATAGGAAACCAAAACCAAAGACAATTGGTTTCTGGCTATAGCCAGACAAAACAGAGCTTTAAGTGATTCTAATTATATCGTGGTTTCTCCTATATAGGGTGAAGTCAAAGTCATTGGCATAATTTCTACTGGATTCCTCAGAATGTTTTCCTTCACCGGAGGCAAGTAGTCATCTATGAAAACTAGCATATACTAGTATACAAACTCATGAGGCACGAGTAAAATTAATAAATGACCACAACCGCTTAAAACTAAAAGTTACAAACTAACTTACTTATAATACAATTTTTTTTACAATGGCAAAGCAATTTTTTAGCTCTGTAACGAAGTTTTCATATAAATGAGATAATTAAAATTAATGTAATTTGGAGAATAAACAAAGTACCTGCATCATGTTGATGAGAAAAGTGATCCAAAGAACAAATAAGGGATCCATGATAAGACACTCGGTGTATTCAAGCACTCTCATTGTTATAGAACAAAGGCGCCAGCATTGTCTAAAATGTGTTTTGTTTAAAATGGCTAACGCGAAGAGGGCTTATCCACGGAATATTACAAAATTCTCTCTTCAAGTAAGTACCTATGCTCTCTGTCAATTATTTTGTGGCAAAATATTGAATTGAACACTTTTTTAATTAACTTTGTTCTGGTTTCTTGGTTATGAGATGTACGAAGTATGTTATGAGTGTACTCAGGTAGGATGAGTTAGAATTCATTATGTGCCTTAGCTGTAGGCATTGGTAAGAAGAACTGAAGAAGTAATTCAAAATAGAGATGGCACTTTACAATGACCATGAATTGAAGATTGGTACCAAAGACTGTGAATGCCATCATGAGAGTAAACATTGTAACGTAGGTACGCATTGGAAGAACATACGAGGCATGAACGGATAGAAAACTTTCTCTCTCTCTCTCAGCCAAAAGATGTCCACTGCTGGACAAAGGCCTCCCCCAAGGATTTCCACAACAATTGTAGAATTAAAATTAGATTGTATAAAACTTTAGAGAAAAAAATAAAACATAAATTTTGCTTTCACAGAATCTATACATCTATCCATATAATAAGAGAGTAAAAATATTTTATCTGTACATTTAGTATTTTTGACTGAAATAGATAAAGGGGCCACTTAAAAAGAGAAATAGAAAGCACAATTTTTTTTTTTTGTCAGTCTGTCTGTAATCACGCTATAATCTCCGAATGTACTAAACCGATTTTTTGTTGTGAAGCTTTTAAGGGCCCGTACTAGGTCAGATTGCTTCACATGATCGTCTGTAATATCTACATTAATGTAAAACTGAATGTAAAATTAAGATATAGCAAACTTCAGGACTAGCACGAGGGATTATGTTACTCAAAAACACGATTGCATAAAATTTTCTCGATAGAAAAAAATTGCGAAGTTGCCTCCAAATCACCTATAATTAGCATTTTAAACTGCTATTATTCAAGCAATACATTAAAATAAAGATTGAAAATTTTTGTATAAAGTACTCTATAGATAAAGTACTCTATATTATGTTACTTACTTTTTTAAATATCTTTTTATAAAGCTTTTAAAAAATAATACGTATAATTGCCCGCTTGCTTGCATTGCATGTTTAACCATCCGCTGTATGCATGCTCCGTAAAAATCGTTCAACCTGATTAGCATTTTCTGCTGACGTATAAAAATTGAAGATCTGGAACATCTGATGAATAACTCCAAGAGACCAGCTACACTATAACATATATAGAAATGGCACCTTAGCAAAACTTGATTAATCTGATAAGCATTTTCTGTAGACGTCTAAAAATCTAAGATCCAAAACATCTGAAACAGTTTGGAACACATAAAGATTTTTCATCTAAGCGAAACTAACGTGGGCGAAGCCGCGGGCAACAGCTAGTATTTTAATATAACGGTATGTGGAGAACCATGGCACAATATACAGATAAAGCAGTAGAGCAACTCCATACAAGTGGCCCGATTTGACGCACGCACACAGACAAGCGCGTTTACACGGCCGCTAAGTGGTCATCGGTACCTAAGACGCAGGAGCGTCACGACACGATGTGCGCCGCTCAGTCTGGTCGCGGACGCGGATCGAGACGCCTCTCGCGCTGTGTCTGCTCGTTGTGTACCTACGTTTCATTCGTGACGTACCTAGTTAAATAGCGCTCTGTATTATTACATATTACTTACAGTTAATTATTATAATGGACGCGTCACGATCACGCATGTATTTATTGCTGTGTTTACGGATGCCTTAATTCAACTGTTATTACACCAACTATGTCATTTTTTAAACTTCCTGCTGATGCTGAAAAGTAAAATAATACCACAATCACTTTTTAGTAGTTTGTTACTTTTTTATGAGTAGTTTGCCTAATAAGCATATAAAATGGAAAACACTATACAGTTTGGACTTTTTACCGCCTTCCTTATGTCAGGGGCATAAGCGTTGTTATGGAACTGCAAGTGTTAAGTGGGATGTGCTGTTTGCCATACATAAAATAAGTAGGTACCTACCACATGTAACTTATATAAAGGCAGGTTCTATCAAACGGCAATTGTAAAAAAAATATCTATAGCTGATCGAGTGAGTACTTAGGTAGGTACATCAACCACTGAAACGATTTAGACAAAATGTTGTATGGGGATAATTTAAGTACCGAGAATGGACATATGCTATAGTTTGCCCGCAACTTCGCTCACATAAAATATATAACGCCAACAATTTTCCTAAACAAACTACCTACACACATACTATACAAACTACACGCCTGCTTTACGTTTTGTAGGCGCCAACCCTAGCGCTCCGCCTAGCCGTAGGTATAAACTTCAAGGACACGACTCAGTTGCTCTACTGCTTTATCTCTGTCTATTGTGACCATGGTAAAAAATATTACGTCACTATTTCTAATAAGACTTATGATACCTAGTTTAGATCGACAGACATGAGAGCGTACGGTGATATTGCGTACCTCAACAAACTCATAACCTTTATGACATCTACCTACATACTTAGATTTTATTACATACGTCCCAGTCCCAATATTGTTTGTACATTTTCTTTATAATTTTATTCTTTCCATGTTTTGCTACGGTAATACGAAGAATTCATCATTTTTATTTCAGATTTTGTTGGTTTACTCAATTAGGATCACTGTTATCTGGAATCATATGTACTTATACCAGTATCGATGGTATAATAATGTTTGTTATTATTTTTGTTATTACATCACGCAAGATCTACTGTACGAATTTAGCTCAAATTAGGTACACTGGTAGAAAAATAGGATGTTTTACTTCTACACTTTCATTATTCTCAAATATGAAAATGGTCATTGGCCTAGATTTTCACTTTTAATTACTACTCAACAAAATTCGGGTCAAACAAAACTATCCATGTGTCAAGACAAGATGGTTACAATTTTTATCCAAAAATTTCTAGTTAGCTAGTAAATCATAATTTCAAAAACCACTTTCTCATACAAAATGTAGGCATTTAGCGCAAACGCGCGTATGATAGATTTGCTTGCATAAAGTTGGGTGCGATGTAAGAAAGTTATTTCGTGCGCCACGTTTGACATTGAAATATGATGGCAATTTCCAAGCTGCCAAATGGACGGGTGTTACTCCGAAGTCCCAGTCAATCCTTCTGTTTGTCGATCAAACTCAACAGGGATGCGAAATTGAAAATGTTAGATATTCGGTTGAATTGATTTTTAAATGTGTGTAAACGATCGTTTTAGTCTACTATTTGTCGCTCTTTAATGTTCCGAATTTAAATTAAAATTAAACGAAAGTACAGAAATTTCGTAAATATACGTATACATACGACTAGTATGTGCGGGACTGTTTATTCCCGTGGGAATTTAAGGAAGTCCTCTCCCTAGTGTAGGGACACTCCCTACGGAACCTTCATATCAAATTCCAGCTTCTTACGCCCATGTTTGTGTGCGTTGTCTTTCAGACACCTTTCATCCTGAGAAAAAGCACTGTTCTCGTGGAAAATTCACTTCAAAAGGTTGTTTCTTATTAAACTACACTTCTAAGCAAATAAGATTTTTTCTAAGTCACAAAGACCGGTGTATGGTTGTTGTCGGGTTAATACTCTGCGTGCAGCAATACCCACTTTAGATCAATACCAATTATTCTGAATACCTATACAATATGTATTCCGTGCTGCTGGTTCTATTCAAGGGTCTGATCTCTAATCAATAGCATTCAGTGAGGGCTTAAATGGTACCTATTGTTAATAGCTGTGACCGATGCAAATGCTTAGGCAAATCTTGCGCTCATGACCGTTGAGTCAAATGATTTGAGGACCTTTACCACTACAGTGATATGCGAAGCAAAGATATTGTAACCATAAAATTGTAACAAGCTAATTATTTAAATATAAAAAATACGACTGACATAACCTATGTCACTTGGAAGAATGCAAGGAATCTAACAATACCTCTCACATCAAAATCTCTTAAGCCGTTCAGGACTTATGGTGGAATAAAGAAACTTACATACATACTTACATACATGAACCCTGAAAACATAACACTCCTTTTTTGTCAGTCGTGTAAAAAAAGATTTTTTTTTTCTACGACTATAGTTGTGATAAGCTGTATATTATAAACAATTAAAGTACCTAGTATAGTAGTTTTTTAACTCTTGTTTCCTTTTTAATACCACTTCAACCCATGTGAGTAATCACTGTCCGTCCGTAAGATATTTAACTTTCATGCTACAAGCTAAATTATGTAGAAAGAACATACCAAAGTTGCCTATAGGCTGTTGTTAAAATTTCCAACAAATAATGTTTTTCAGTCGCTTATATTTGTCTCTCGAACTCTCTCGCCAATCCGTAAACAGCTCATAAAAATTAAACAATTAAATAGTAAAATTATCACGAAACGGCATTCTTAGCCTACTTTGGCAACGATTACTTTTCTTAAATTTAGTTTACAATTTTGTTCCAAAATCTAATACTTATTTAAAAATTTACAATAATCGTTTGTTTTCGGAAATGTTGCAATCTAAACATTCAGATATGATGACTGCCATAACACACATACATTCGTCAATACCATCTAGGTAGATTCTCATAAACAGGCATTTCATACGAGTATTTTACTGTGCTCCAGAATCAATTCTGCAAAATGATAATTTTATTCATAGAGTTCCCGCTAGAATCGTACGGCTTACTTTGCCCGTGATTTGCTTGAAAATATTTTATGAAACAATCGCAGCTATTTACATGTAGCATAATGCGAATTTTATTTTGAGCTTTGTTATAGATGATAATTTGTTCCCAAAGTTTTGAGTTTTTAAAGAATTTTCTTATCTCTAGTTCTTCTACAGTTTTTCAATTAAGTTCTTTTCCAACCCGTAATATCCTAATCCTAACTAATATTATAAATGCGAATGTGAGTTTGTTTGTTTGTTTATTTGTTTGTTTGTTTGTTACCTCTTCGCACTTCATCTACCGAACCAATCTTCCTGAAATTTTGCATACATGTAGTTAGAAGTACGGAGAAGGACATAGGGTACCTTTCATCCCGGGAAAAGGCACGGTTCCCGTGGAAAAATCACGCGGGCGAAGCCGCGGGCGAAAGCTAATTTGTAATAACTTTTGGCTTTCTCTTAACAAAAAGTCTCATCAGTTAACAGATCTTGCGTTGAATATAAAATAGAAGCTTATGTACAAGTTGGTGGGAGAAGTAAAGAATGTTTTCGCGTCTCACGCCCATGAGTAATGTGGGGCATTTCTCTCCAGGCTCCTTATGAACTGTAGTATATTCATGTCGAACAAAATTTCACTTTGTTACTCTTGTTAATAGAAAGTTGGGGCAGAATGTCTGTTTTGAAAAATTACTTGGGAAAATTTCAACTCGCACAGAATATTAAAATCTGGTGCGATCCGAACGAGCAAGTCAAATAATATTTTCAATTTACATGTAGGTTTGTCCTAGTAATACAAACTCTAGAACGAATCTGGGTGCGGTTTTCATATTTATTTATATAATTATTCAGCCTAAAAACTTCTTACATCTTAATTCGAGAATGTATGGTAATTTATTTTTTACTGGCCAAATATTATTTAAATGCGGGAAACGTAAAAAATAAGCGACGACGATCAAAAGTACAAAACCACTTTTTTATTTTATTTTACCGTTTTTTTGACATTCTATAATATTTACCGTCAGAGGTTCTAAATATAAATCTTTTGAGGTTTTTTAGATGTAGGAAAATCTAAATTATATACCTACGAGTCTCTGAAAGCCGTTTCAGCCGAGATAGTGTAGTATTTATGTTAATTTATTACATTACATCTCTACACACACAACCTACCATCCTCATCACACTTTGTAAATTTACTTTGCATATAAACTTGTACTGTTAATATTTGGGTAAGTAAGTACTAGTAGATGTAGGTAGGTACGAGTACATCTCAAGAATTCGAGTCGCATTGCGGATTTAAGTATGTCGAGCCCATTTATGTCTTGTGGCAAACTTTTGCGATTTCGCATCATATATTTACTCGTAAAAGTCTACCGTAGTAGTCATTCTATATATTTCATTCAGAGTTCTGTGCATTTCATATATTTTATATGTCAGTGTTTTAATATCAGTTTAATATCCGTGTCGCACCCACTCCTCTGAAGGTTGGAGACTCTACACTCGAAGTTGTTGACAAGTATGTTAAGGTCAATCGTCGAATCCAACTCGGTTGGGCAGCGTTAGGGAAGCTTCGCGATATCTTCTTGTCCAAAATACCGCAGTGTCTCAAGACTAAGGTCTTTGACCAGTGTGTGTTGCCAGTAATGACATACGGAACAGAGACGTCTGACATGGTCGCTTACTATGGGCCTCATAAGAAGGCTCAAGGTCACCCAAAGGGCGATGGAGCGCGCTATGCTCAGTTTCCTTGTGTGATCGAATCAGAAATGAGGAGATCCGTAGGAGAACTAAAGTAACCGACATAGCCCGCAGAATCGCCAAACTTAAGTGGCAGTGGGCGGAGCACATAGCTCGTAGAACAGAAAAGTTCTCGAGTTGCGACCACGAACCGGAAAACGTAGGCCGTTGGCAGGGAGCCAATTCTCACGCAATCGTAAAAAGTTCACGTTCGTAAAAAATTTCGAAATTCGATTTTTTTTCGAAGGCAACAAATTTTGCGTATTCTCAGAACTTCACAATCGGAATATTTCGATCGAACATCACTCGAACGCAACGAGTGGTACTGACCAATCGAAATAACTCGTATTCGAACTTCAGCTGATAAAATGAGTTTGTTTAAGGTTATGTGGGATAAGTTTAGTTTGATTTTGGCGATTTTTTTGTTAAAGTTTTGAAATCATTTCATGAAAATGAATTAAGAAGAGTTCAAAGTCGCCTTTTTCGGGAATTTGGTTGACAAAGATGTAAACTTCCCACTTTTTAACTTGGGGTTTCCACCAAATGGATAAGTGGAGATTTTCTTGACACTGGCATATTTTTCTTATCCATTCCCTTCAACGTAACAAAACTATAAAATAATAAGGTAAATAGTAAATACGACCAAACTTCGATCACTGACATTGGCACAAGACAACTTTTTAATACGTTCCATATTTTTCAAAACAACTTAGGAAATATTCCAAATTTAACTTTTTAAACGTTTTGAAACCGTGATTAATTAAATAATATTTTTTAAGTTTAAAAATAATCTTACTAGCTTTGTAAATTTCGGGATTTTGTGAAAATCACCAATTATTAGGTAAAAATTATAATCTTTTTCCAAACGTTTTTAAAAACGACGTAATGAAACGTAATAAATTGTCTATGGTACGTTCCATTTGACAGTTCGAGTGGTAATTGTTCTATCGTGCCCCAGAATACGAAATATAGGAAACGTTCGAACTTTATAGTAGAAACGACATCTTCGAATAGAAATTACCACACTGAAAAAGTTCTATTACATGAGAATCGGCCCCCAGGCCTCCCACTCCCACCGACGACCTGGTGAAGGTCGCGGGATGCGCATGGATGCGGGTAGCGCAGGACCGGTCGTTGTGGAAATCCTTGGGGGAGGCATTTGTCCAGCAGTGGGCGTCTTTTGGCTGAGGGGGAGATATGTCAGTGAATGTAACTTTCACGCTCACAAAAAAGTACGTATAAAAAATAATAGAAAATTTAATTTCAATCGGAAATTCGATTTGATTGTGTGAGTGAACGAAGTAACTTCAGAGTCCTATGCAGCTTAAAGTCAAGCGGAGTCAGTAATGTCGAAAAAAATTGTGAAGTATTTATATGAACATACTCTATCATACTAAATGGAGTCCGTTACATGGCGAACTAATGAACAGTAGAAAGAAAATTAAGTAGGTAGCTAAGTTTAGTGAAAATGGTGAACTAAATTTTACATTCTTTATTTTTATGAATTGTTAGGTAAAATTCTGATAGCCGTAAAACCGGCAGAGATTGAACAATTAGCGATCGCAATGGGACTCGGTTTTGGAGAGCTGGTCCTGTAATAGTTTCTGCGTCCATTCAGTCTGAAAGGAGACCGGTAGGCCGCAGCTCCCGTTTTGACCGTAATCAACCTAATGGACAAACCCAGTATCCATTTTGCAGAGGTATTTTCAACTAGTAATTTAACTAGTTTATTTGGTCTTTTTTTGTTTCATAATGGCATATGTAGGTATGGTGATATTATTTAAATTCTTATTTTATTAAAAATAAGGGGTAGTTTTTTATTGAATATGTGCATTCAATAAAAATCTACCCCTTATTTTTATCAACTAAAACTTTTAAACAGAGATTTGGATCAAATAGTTAAGATTCACCTCAAAGTTTTTCATTAAATAAAGAAAAGCGGTCAAAATGTATCAATCGTTTGTACGCTGTGATGACACAGACAGATTTACAGACACACTTGATAAATCCTTTGCATTTTTGTGCGTTGGTGGTTAAAAATAGATACGTATGTCACCTTTTTGGATAAATTTGAGGTTTAAAACGGACTTATTTTGATTACTGTTTATTATATAAGCCGCTTACTTATAGTACAGTATAACACATAGCATACCAACAAAAAACGAAACCCACTTAATTTATAATACAAGAAAATGTAATATGAAATAGCGGTCCATTAAAGCAACTTGTTCTCGAAAGGACGATGAAGGGATCAAAAAGTACTTAAATGTCCTTAATTAGAATTAAAATAATTACGAACGATCCGAGCCCGTCCATTAGACTACAAAACATTGAGAAAACGGAGAAAAATCTCGACATTAAATTACAATTTAGAGCTCTGTTCTATACTTATGGCGATTATATTAGAATTTATATATTTAAAAAAATATACCATCTTATTAGAGTGTGACAATGTTTTAAATACTATAAATATGTATAATCACTACACCAGTCTTTGGACCAACCAGGAACCAACGATGGAAGCCAACACAAGAAAAAAAAAATACACTTACTGTTACTGAATCATACATAAGATACCAAGAATAACTTAATTTAGGAGTGTGAGTGAGTGAGTGTTGAGAGTGTGAGATATCATACATGTTAGAGAAGCGACTATAGCGACCTATTGTGGGTCGCTAACCTATGGGTCATGGGTAGTCTCATAGGTCCTAGAAAAATGTACCCCCATAGATACTAGAAAAAGTCATAATTTCCAGATTTTTGCTGTCTCTTTTCTCTTGTACGGCATGTACATATTTTACCTCAAAGCCCAGTTTCTCTACGTAGTAATAAATGAGTTCAATAAATTTTGACCTTTGTACTAGAGGTGTTTTGTGATTGGGGTACCAGCATGCTCACGTCACAGACAATATCTACGGGTTATTGTGCCATATAACAATGGCTCTACTCACGACCCTCTCTTATCTCGTTTCTACCACGTTCATACTCGAGACCTCACCTGCACGAGAATTTGAAATATTATACGTAACGCGTTCACAGCGATGCGGGGTTTTCTGCACCGTACGAGACTGACATTCAGATAGTCTATTCGCTGCTGGTACGGTACCTTGCTGCATCTTTGGTTAAAGTCAAAGTCAATTATTTTTATTTAAATAGGCTTAAAAATAGCACTTTTAAATCGTCATATTCTTATTTTTTAGTTAGTTGACGTCAGAAATTACTTAAAGCTAAGGTTACCACCGCCTCCAAAGCGCAAGTGGAGAAGAGGCGGCGCAACAAACTCCACTGCTGCATTTTCTCCAAAGACGTCACTTTATGGTATTGAATAGATAGTTACATAACTTACTAGCTTTTGCCCGCGGCTTCGCCCGCGTGAATTTTCCACGGGAACAGTGCTTTTCCCGGGATGAAAGGTAGCCTATGTCCTTCTCAGTACTTCTATCTACGTGTATGCAAAATTTCAGGAAGATTTGTTCAGTAGATAAAAAAAAAATAAACAAACAAACGAACAAACTCACTTTCGCATTTATAATATGAGTTAGGATTAGGATTAGTGATTCAAATTCCCATCCGAATTTGATGGCTCTGTTTTGACAAGCATTTGTTCTGCTCAAGCTCTGTTTGACATTGACAAGCACATATTTGAAAATCAACCAAAGAGTGAACATTTTTATGACTTACCTGAACCTTATGTTTATCGTGAACATGTATTGAAATATTTAACGCAAACTGCTCAAGCATTTTGCTGCTAGGTTTATATAGTCATAATTACTATAAAATTATAATTCAGGTAAGCAATTTTATACAGGTTGGACATAAAAAATCAATAATTAAATGAAATTAAGTTAACTTAACTTAACTTTAAAAAGGTATTACAGGAAATTTAAACTTACAAATAAGTAAGGGATAATTTTAAATCAGTACGATGTAATTTGATCTAGTAATATTTGTACCAACTCTGCCGAAGAATATAAACGTGATATGCTCTTATACTATGAAATAAGCTTTGTACCTTTGAGCATACGATCTATACGTTGCGAGAGCAAAATCGATTTCAAAGATTTATTCCCTTGAATAAATCCCAGTTGCAAGTCTATTTGGCACAAGTTTGCACTTAGATGTAGTACAGTTTTGAAATATACTTAAAGGGCATTATACACTTTTTTTACCCAATCAAATAAAGGTTCTTTTACTTATAATATATTTGATTTTATAAAAAAAAATGTATGGGGAAAATAATATGTATGTATGTCTAAAATATGTGTACGAGGGATGTCTTCCCTTCAACAGTCCGAGACCTTAATAAGGTTTCCGCCAAAAACTAATGGAGAACATTTGACGACCTCCGTGGCCCAATGGTCATCACGCCGGACTGCCACACCGGAGGTCCCGGGTTCGATTACCGGTCGGGTCAAGATGGAAAATGATCTTTTTCAGATTGGCCCGGGTCTTGGATGTTTATCTATATATGTATTTGTTATAAAAATATAGTATCGTTGAGTTAGTATCCCATAACACAAGTCTCGAACTTACTCTGGGGCTAACTCAATCTGTGTGATTTGTCCGTATATATTTATAACATTGATATTTGATGCGGTTTTCACTGCTTTTTTGTTGAAGGTGTTACTTAAAATCTGGTGTAGATTTTATCTTGATACGCCGCATAGAACCTGAGATATTGAAAACAGAATCACAGATTTTGCCCGCTATGTATTATAAACAAAACCTATAACATGAATATTGTTAGTAAAGTCTATTTGTACTGTGGAATTAATCCAGGCTTCCCCAGGGACCGCACATAAGTTGGTGTGGCAGTCAATCTGCGTTAGTGTAGTGGTGCGAATCGGACCAAAATCCCTTGACAGCCTTAAATTAGAACGATTTGGCTTTTTCCAATTCTCGTTCAGTGTACGATAGCGTATGGGAATGAATGAATACTAATAGGCTTTTATATTTACTTTAATTGCTTTATTTAAACTTTTTTTTATGGAAAACGTAGTGTTGGCAGGCGTCCCACTCGGTGGACCGACGACCTGGTGAAGGTCGCGGGACGCGCATGGATGCGGACAGCGCAGGACTGGTCGTTGTAAAAATCCTTGGGGAGGCCTTTGTCCAGCAGTGGACGTCTTTCGGCTGAGAGAGAGACAGAGGACGTCTTTTGGCTGAGAGAGATTTATCACTAGCTTTTGCCCACGGCTCCGCCCGCGTGAATTTTCCACGGGAACATTTATTTCATTCACATTTATTTAGGATGAAAGGTACTGAGAAGGATATACCTTCTCAGTACTTCTGATCGAAGATTCGATCTCAGAAAGTCGTTTCAGTAGTATAAAGTTTGAAGAGATAACAAAACAGAAATAAACAGACAAACCCACTTTCGCGTATAATATTAGTTGGGATGTTAAATCAAAATTATTGACTTGGTAATTTAATCTATTACCACAGGGCTGGCGCTTCATAGAAACGCCGCGTCAAATATGCCTACTACTACTACAAATGAAACTGTATATCCATGAACACGTCAGTAACACGTCAATGTGTGCGTTTTCATAGTCGAACGTCCCACAGTTACACAAGAGCGGGGGAGAAGTGCGGAAGGAGCGGGGGGTGCCATATTGCGGGAGGGGCAGGGAGTTTCCTTTCTGTACGTAGTACTAATATCAATTCTGTGCTATTACTTCGAAGGCGCAAGCTGAGAAAAAGCAGTACCAAAAACTTGATGATCACCTATTCAAATAAAACCAAAAAAGGCAAAAGTTACACAGTAGTCTTTTTATGTAAAGTGATATGTACTCGTATGTCTTATGGTAAAATAAATCACATAAATTACAAAAAAAATCACTGCAGATAGCAGGACTGATATACATTCAACATTGAAACTGTATACAACACTGTAATAAATTATTTATTTTTTGTTTATTTATTTATTTGTTTGATGAAATAAAATGTTGCCAAAGAAAAGACAACGCTTTCACATTCTGGTAAAATGTTTTTTCACATTTGTTACTTTTTGGACTCACCATGATAGAAACAGAGTGAAGGGGAAACCATAGGCAACAAGACATAATGCTACGGCTACGACACGTAGACCGTCTACGAGACCGTCTACGAATTGGCATTGTCGTAGACCTATCGTAGACCGCCTACGAATTGTAGCATTATCGTAGCAATGAGGGATTTTCAGAGACCCAAATTAAAAAAAAATAGTTCCAGATGAATTCATAGGTGGCGCTTAGTAAAAGGCGAGACCATTCAAAAAGCGAAAATGCATGGTACTGGCATTTAAAAAATATAAAACCTAATAAAAAAAACATCTAAAAAGTATCAATATTGTAATTTGTGCAACTGTCAAACTGTTATGTGATTTTTTTCTGCCTCTGGCTGATAATAAAAAGCGTACAATATAGGTACAGCCCACAGAAATATTTTTTTTTTAAATATAAGTATTACTACTATTATATACTACTTACTATTATTATATGTCTGTGGTACAGCCATTATTACGACTCGGCTTTGAATTAAATGCCATCTGTTGAGACTTTTTTATACTGATTTTTTTTCTTAATTTAGCTGTCAGAAAAATCTCTCATTGAAGTATAAGTAAATAAATTACCTTAGGTTAGCTAACTCACCTTAAATATGACTTCTGTAAGAGCGGTCCCGGCTAACAACACACATGAGTATCCGCAAAATAAAAATAATGTCTATTGCTCACGAATAAATTACCCACTCAGTATCATACAGAGTTTCGCATATAAAGTAACATTGCATTAAGTCTTCATAGTTGGTACACCTATCCTTACCAAGGTATCTATACTGGTAGCTCTCTCAAGAAGCTAGACATAGATCTTCCGGCATGAACTTCAGTGATGACATTAGGTTTCAAAGCCCGTAAAGGCATCGATCTTAATTGGATGACGCAGCAGGAACTTATGAGTATGGAAAGATTTTTTTAGTTAGGGATCCGTTTGCGAATGTAAAATAAATATAAACTTTAAGGTGCTAAATTTGGTTAAAGTCAAGTCTTCCCCTCGAACAGGAAAATGGCGGCGGGTGGACACGTAGAAAAGTTATGGAAGGTAGCAAATATAATGAATTTTAAATGAAAATTATCACAGTTATGTATGCTTTACACATTAACAAGTAATAGCCTATAAACTTACAAAATCGATTTAAGTATGAGAAATATTCGTAGGAACAACATTCATTGAATATGATGGCATATACTTAGGTCATTAGATATGAAACTGGGAGTATAATTATAATATAAGTTTATTGTGTCCGCATTTGTACAGGGTAGGCTAGGCACCTTCGGAACCGTACATTGAACGTGGTCCGTCACGCACCTGACCAATTATTAGAAACTTTCTCTATAAACTTGTTAATTAATAGATAGGTACCTATTACCAAATACTATAACTCTTTGAGTTTATATAGTATTTGCTATTACGTTACGACATGTTCCAGAGAATTTTTGATATCGTTTTAGTGAAATAAAAATAAGGTCGTAAGGTAAATGAACATTCGGTATCAAATAAATATAGTGAATAAAATTTGTACATACTATTCATCTATATACTTATAAATAGCTTAGCATTGACAGTATTCATACACTACGCAATCGCGAATTCGCGAGTAGTGATGTAACAATAACATTATTAAGGTATGCACAAATAATACCTAGAAGGAAATTAGAAACGCAAATTCGATGTTCAAAGCCTCCACTTCAGTATGATTTACGATGTTTACTCAAGCAACGGCATATTTAATAACCCAGTGAATTGTATGTACGTATGTAAATTGCGATAAGTACCCAATTAGCATATACGTAGGTATCTGTTGGGAGCTCGGGAAGTGGCGGCTGAATTGATCAGACCATGATTATATTTAGATTATATAGCATTAATGCTATGAAATTAGGACACTAAAATATATTGTACACTAAATTATTATGTATTGGTTGTAGGTATATAATTTTTCTTTTATTATAGTCTTATTGGTTGCACGCAGCCTCTCTTTTGTCATCCCTACCTCATCTACCTTTTGTGTTTTATAAATACGTTGAATAAAATTTTAATTTTATAATGAACTAGCTTTCGCCCGTGAGAATTTCCCATGGGAACAGTGCTTTTTCCCAGTCTTCCCCGGCTTCCTTGATATAACCAATGAATCAACAAATATCTTTCATTTTTTTAAATGACAAAATAATTTATAATTCACTGCCCAAATTCAATATTTTATATCTATATATATAAAGATACCATATGTCCGTCTCCGTACTTCCAGCTATGTGTATGCGAAATTTCAGGAAGATTGGTTCAGTAGATAAGCGTGAAGAGGTAACAAACAAACAAACCTACAAACAAATAAACTCACTTTTGCATTTATATATGTAATATTAGTTAGGATTATTTGTAGATATATAATTTTTCTTTTGTAATAGTCTTATTGATTGCACGCAGCCTCTACCCTTTGTGTTGTATAAATACGTTGAATAAAATTTAAATTTTATAATGAATTGTTGATTTGTAAATTAGACTCCTTACAATTTGTAGCCTGAGGAAGACTGCTGATCCCTAGCTCTTGCCTAAGTTAAGGATCACCAGTCTTCCCCGGCTTCCTTGTTGTAACCAATGTAAGTGAATCAACAAATATCTTTCATTTTTTTAAATGACAAAATAATTTATAACTCACTGCCCAAATTCAATATTTTATATCTATATATAAATAACTTAAAGGTGACTGACTGACTGACATAGTGATCTATCAACGCACAGCCCAAACCACTGGACGGATCGGGCTGAAATTTGGCATGCAGGTAGATGTTATGACATAGGCATCCACTAAGAAAGGATTAACGCGAGCGAAGCCGCGGGCAAAAGCTAGTTCGAACCAACCAAGCTGGTTGCGAGGCCGCAGGCCGAGCTGCGTCCAGGCGAGGCCGAAGGCCGAGCTCCGTCTCGTGCGAAAAGAATTGGGCAAGGCCGAAGGCCGAGCCATTCATGGATGACGTGATGATGACAACTCATACCTCAAGTCACCAGCCGGGGAGCCGAGGCCGAAGGCCGAGGCTCCGCGGTAAGCGAGGCCGCAGGCCGAGCTGCGTATATGAATCCGAGAGGCGAGGCGAGGCCGGAGGCCCAGCCCCTCCTCCAGCCGGGGCAAGCGAGGCCGTAGGCCGAGCTGCGTTTAAACAGCAAAGAGCAAAAGCCGGGCAGCCTTTCGGCTCTTCACCTAATCCCAACCGACAACATTTCTTTGTAGATGACTTTTTCATAATTTCCCGAAAGATTTTCAACCTTTCGCAACTGCTTTTTTTAACTGCCCTGCACAGCACGCGAGGTGCTTGCACCTCGCGCAGCACGCGACATCTAGTTACTTATCTAAGCCTCTAGAAGTCGCTAATGTCACCAGAAGCTGTACCTAAGTATATTTAACAAAATTTACCAAATAAATTTAAATCGATAAGAGCACACTTAAAAATACTTCTGAATAGAGATCATCGTAATTTTCCGAAACATTTAACTTAAGAAAATACTTACATTCCAAACAAGTACTTATACTGATTATAAGTATTTTATAAGTTAAATATAAAATACTTATAATCAGTATAATTTATCATTGCAGTGTCTGGAATAACCTGTACGCGACGACGGACGGAGGACGTGGTTTCAACATCGGACTCTAATTGAATACAATTTTTTTTTTTCCATGCAAGATAATTAAGTACTATATATTTTTTTTTCTTTTCGTAAATGTTGACATTATATGAATTATTCGATATGAATTTACTCATTTATGATATGAAGTTATTTTGATTTGAAGGATTGTTTACGGAATTCATTTGTAATGTATGGTATTTCTTAAATTTATTATTATTATTATTTTTCATTGATTCAGCACTCTCATATCATTTTATTGTATAAACTCGTATTTTTTTTTTTAGCTACCATACGTAACTCTAAGTTTTCATACATTTTAATATTGCCTAGTATTTATTTAGAATTAGTGTTACCTATTAATATTTTTGTCTTGAGTAAGTACTATTTAAAGTACCATTTATATTTTTAAGTTCCTAATTTATTATAATTAATTTATCAATTTGATAATTGTATTCAATCAAATTTTATGTAATTTTAATGCTTTTTTTTTCTAGTGGATTTTTTTTATGTATTTATCTAATTAGTTAGATTAATGTAATATTATGAGTGCCCAATCAACTCTGACTTGCCCCCACTGCCCAGGGTCTTCGCGCACTTTCAGCCAGCATGGCCTCAAAATCCATATAGGCCGCAAACACAAGGACTTGGCTGCTCCTCCTCGAATTGTAGCTGCAACAGTAGACTCTGAGCAAACCAGTGCTTCTGGGCTTGAGCTGTTGCGGAACCAGTGCTCCCTGGATTCGCTGGCTGCATTGAGGGAGAGTACTCCAGTACTTCGACATGTGCCCAAAGGTGCACGTAATCAGGCGGCAGGTAGACACTTTGAGGGTGATCTGAGGGGGGCGGTCCGACTCCTTGTGTCAGATGACACCTTTGCTAAGAAGGATCCTGAAACACTGGCCGCTCTTAAACTTAAACACCCAAGCCCGTCGCGACCGCTTGGCTTGCCGCCGACTCCCGATGCCTCCTACCTGTGTCAGAGGACGCCGTGATCCTAGCATTGAACTCATTTTATTCTGGATCTGCGGCAGGCTTGGATGGTATTCGTCCGGGGCATCTGAAAGAGCTGATATCCAACTCTGCAGGAGACAATGGGCATCGTTTGAGGGAGAGCTTAACTCGGCTCTCGAATTTCATGCTCAGTGGTAGCGTTAACCCGGAGGTTTGCCCCTATCTGTACGGAGCGACTCTCTGTGCCCTGTCAAAAAAAGACGGAGGCCTGAGACCAATTGCGATAGGAAGTGTCTTTAGGCGACTCACTGCTAGATTGGCTTGTCGTGCCGTGAAGGAGGAAATTTCAGGCTACCTACAGCCACACCAACTCAGTTTCGGTACTCGTCTGGGTTGCGAGGCTGCTATCCATGCAACTCGTGCATTTGTAGCGGATCCTGGTAACGCGAACTGTGTTTTGCTTAAACTTGACATCAGGAACGCTTTTAATACGCTGGAGAGAGATGTTTTACTGAGCGAGGTTAAGGAAAGAACCCCTTCAATTTATCCTTTTCTTCTTCAAATGTACGAGTCTCCATCTAACCTCTTCTTCAATAATAATCTTATTCTTTCCCAAGTGGGAGCGCAGCAGGGGGATCCACTTGGGCCGCTCGTATTTAGTCTGGCCATACACAAAATCATCACAGAGCTAAAATCTTCCTTGAACTTGTGGTATCTAGATGATGGCACTCTGGGCGGTGATCCAGAAACTTTCCGACAAGACCTGGAAGTTTTGATCCCACGATTCAGGGAATTAGGGGTGGACGTGAATCCCTCAAAATGCGAGTTCTTCCCATGTAGCACTGTAGCACGCTCACACTTTTCCCTTTTTTCTGCTCTTTTACCTGGCATCAGGGAAATAACTCGGTCAACTTTTAACCTTTTGGGGTCACCAATGTTTCTGGAGGCGGTCCCTGATGCCATCGCTTCCCGCCGACACCTCCTCCTTGCTGCTCACGAACGTCTTCAGGATCTCCCGGCTCACGTAGCTTTAGTGTTGTTGAGGACATGTTTCGCGTTACCACGGATCAACTTCCTGCTCCGCACCACTCCTACTTGGCTGTGTCCAGAGGAGATCTCCGCTTTTGATGGAGTCCTGAAGTCTGCGGCGGAGTCAATTTTAAACGTCTCACTCGACGAGTCCCAGTGGAGTCAGGCATCTCTTCAAATAAGGCTTGGGGGGCTAGGGTTGCGGCTCGCTCAGGATGTTGGCTTGCCGGCTTTCTTAGCGTCGGCGCATGGGGTTGCTGACCTTGTTGCTGTCATCCTTTCCTCTAATGGTGACAGGGTGAGCATACCGCATGTGTCGGGCGCGGAGTCAGCTTTGTCGGCCGTCAACGCGGGTTTGCCGTTCCCGGTGGCCCTTTTGAATCAGCGCGCGTGGGATGAAGTAGGTGCTAGGAGAATACATGAAGTGCTTTTGGGCGAAGCCACAGGAGGGGACTGTGCAAGACTTAGGGCCGTGTCGACGCCGGAATCGGGTGCGTGGTTACACGCTCTTCCATCACCACACCTGGGCATTTTGTTGGATGACGACTCCTTGCGGGTGGCCGTGGCGCTCCGCCTGGGCTGCAGAGTGTGTGAACCTCATAGAAGCATCTGCGGGTCCATGGTGGAAGCCGATGGTTACCATGCGCTGAGTTGTCGTCGCTGCGCAAGACGGTTTCCACATCACCACGCGCTCAACGACATAGTCCGTCGAGCGTTTGTCTCTGCTGGGGTCCCCTCTGTGTTGGAATCGCCAGGCCTCTGCAGATCAGACGGCAAAAGGCCGGATGGTCTTACACTGGTGCCCTGGAAGTGTGGCTAGTGCCTGGTTTGGGATACTACGTGCGTTAACACTGTGGCCGCAAGCCACCTGGGCCGTACGATCGGGGCAGCGTCGGCAGCGGCTGAGGATGCAGCTGAGAAAAAGCGAATGAAATACGCAATTTTGGAGCCACACTACTCTTTCGTGCCTATAGCCGTTGAGACCTTGGGATGTTGGGGCATGGACGCTAAGCGCCTATTTAGGGAACTCGGGCGCAGAATATCGGACAAATCTAGCGACTCCCGCTCCTGCTCTTTTCTGGTGCAAAGGGTCGCTATTGCCATTCAACGCGGCAACGCGGCCAGCGTTTTGGGCAGCTTTGCACCGGAAACTTTAAGGGGCGGGTTATAATTCTCTTTAACCATTGATGTAATATGTGACATATAAATTTTGTAATATATTGATTTACAGTTAAATATTAATATTATTTAATGGCCCTCCAAACTAATTATGCTTCTACAGATTCTCGATCAATTCTGATTTCTAAAACATTATACAAATATAATTACGTCAAATATTTCAGATACCCAAATTGAAAATTTCGGATATTTGGATACCTCAAATTATTGTCACGTATTTAATTTATTTTGATCATGCTTCGTACTAATATTATAAAGAGGAAATATTTGTGAGTTTGTTTAAAGAGGGTAATCTTCGGAACTACTGAAAAGATTTCAAAAATTATTTTACTAATAGAAAGCTACATTATCCCTGATTACCATAGCTAAAATTTATATATGTTCCTCTAGTTATAAATATAAATTAAATATCTAAAGTATATTTCTGATTGTCGCAGTAACATTTACTTATCCTTACATCTACGAAAATGTTTTAGCAACTCTTATTTTTAAATATTTTTTACCACACTTCCTGGTGAAAAAAATTACATTATAACATTATATTGGTTTTCTGAACCCTGAAAAATCCTTTAAGAGACGACAATCAATTACCATTTACACAAGATACGTATATTAAGTATCTTGTCTACTTGGTAAAGTAATTATTATAAAAACATATTTATAAGCAAAAAATATTGTACGTTCAATAAATAAAAACATAATGACCTAACTGCTGCGGACATCCTGTTCCATAATATACTAGTCGTTCGCTGCGAACGTAGACCTCGCGACTATTAAAATAACATAATTCAGTTCCCTAAATAAAATCTAGATGGCGTTATCCAAAGTTAGAACACGCTATGGTTTCGTTTGCTACATAATCGTGGACGTTTTTATTAATATTTCAAAAACTACTGAACCGATTTTGATGCCCAACGAACTTGAAAATTCTATTGATATTTCCTACATGCCTACCAAATTTCATGAAAATCGGACCATCGGTTCGGCAGTTATCGCGGTACAAACATACATACATACATACATACATACATACATACAAACAATGTGTTTCGCCCCCAACTCGATTTAGAGACCTTCGCTCGCTTCGCTCGCTCGGTCAATTATGTAAAAACTTTCCGAAATCTGATGTTGGCACCATCCATCATAGGAGTAGGTGACAAGAGCAAAGGCAAGCCGATTCTATCGGCCCATTATATACGAGTATGTACTGTCAGCTGCCTAACCCCCCTAAGGATTAGGTGAGATAGAAAGATGGTTGGGTCAGGTTTCTCTACAGCTGACTGTACTGTTCTGTTCTGTTCTGTGCCCTCTCACCAGAGTTTAGGGCTGGGTCCACCTCCGAGGGGTGCACTTTCCACGAGAGAGCTGAACCTGGACGTTATGTACATTCTCGTTATCGTGCCGTGGAGGAGTGCTCCACTCAGACGTGAATCCCTAATCCCCAGCTCGAGAAACCAGTTGGGCACGTAGACGAGATTGGGAGTTTGGGGCGGGGCAGCCAGGATAGAGTGATGGGATGTTTTTAGAACCGACCGAATTCCAGCATCAAATCAGTATGGGGAAGATAGATACTATACTTGGTGTGTAATATATATATGGAAGGGAAATAACGTTTCCCTACAGCCGACTGTACGTTTATTTATTTATTTCACAATATAACAGACATAATAATATACTTAATCTAAAATAGCACTGATATAAACCACTGAGGTTTGTCTACAGCGCTGATGATTAGCGTCAGTTCAACAATATATATATATATATATATATATATATATATATATATATATATATATATATATATATATATATATATATATATAGGTAGGTACTAGAAATTATTGATGTATTACACACCGGAACCACGTACGTTTGTAGGTATCGACAACAAAGAGTCTTTGTTGTCGATACCTACATACGTACGGTTTCGAGTAGGTAATCTTTAAGTTTCCTTTTAAAATTGCATGGCGTTATGATACACATAGACATACATAGACATACCAAGCAGTGATGAGGAAATGTATCTATTTTATAAACATGACCTACCTAATATCGAACTCAACTTAACCACTCTATTTTTTCCCTGTTTGCCTTTTGTCATCGTCCTTTTATTTAGTCTGTAGAACAAGCTAATTATTTAAAAATAAAAAACACGACTGACATCTTACATAGCCTATGTCATTCGGGCTAATGCAAGGAATCTAACAATATCTCTCACATCAAAATCTGTTAAGCCGTTCAGGACTTATGGTGGAATAAAGAAATTACATACATACATACATGAACCCTGAAAACATAACACTCCTTTTTTGGTCAGTCGTGAAAAAAAAAATATTTACATTTTTTTCTATGCCCATGGTTTGAGCAACAGACTTCTATCTTCCATATCATAAATCGTATACAGTGCGACGAAGACCATTTGGCGCGTAGTAGGTACGCAAACTAATATCTATAAGCTATTAAAATTTCTTATTTAAGGCGCTTCAATTGCCATAGTGGTTAACCAGAAAAATAAAAAATATATACCTATGTGTATCAGGTCTTGAGTAATATATCTTTCATTTATTTTTTTCGTAACATTTAAACTACTATATGAAAAAAATAATAACAGATTGGCATGTTTTCTTACTACTCTCTGTTCCGAAATGCCATTGACGTTCAAGAAAATTTTTACATCAAAAATTGAAGTAAAATAAATGGTATGGTGTATACCATTTATTTTACTTCAATCGCTTCAAATTTTATGCAAATCGAGCAATATTTTTCATACTAATGTGTATAAAATAAAGATCATTCGCCCATTTCGCGTTGTCTCTGAACGCGCGTCTCTATACAGCGGAGATGCGGGGCCCTCACGTCATGAAAACAAAAGAGCATCATGCACCTAGCGCCTTAAAACCTCACTCCCAACCCAAATTATCCTTCCTTGCCGCACTGTACATACAAAGTACTTATTACTTCCATGATTTGTAATAGAAATTATATATTTTCAGAATGGTATGATTTTTTTCGAAAGCAATAATCTCTCGTCTCAAAGTAATTTTGTCTTTGATTTTTTTTCCAGAAACGACTTGGTATGATCACCCAGCGTGTGGTTTTCGAAGAATCTTGATCATCCATTATCTTCCCCAGGGGCCGTAAAATTGACTAACCGAAGAAAAGTGGCTTTTCGATTATAAGTAGGTATATAATAAGCTAGACTTTGTTTGTTAATGTCTAGTCACGGTGTCTAGTGTCCAATCCTATAATGTACGATGTAGCTTTTGATGGATGAATGGAAAGCTATCGTTCTAAAATGCATTTCCCTTATTAATTATTTAACCGTTATTCTATGCTTTAGAATAATAATAGTCGCCTAAAATGAAACATCATGTGTATTGTATAGGCATGTAATTTATTTATAAAGAACTTTTATTAAACCAATATATGAACGTACAATAGGTATAGCAAAAGTCTGAATGAATAGATTTTTCCACCGGTATACCTTCAGGATCAACAGAAATTAAAAAGCATGGACTGGGTGCACAAAGTGACTAAACATAAATAATATTATGAGCAAAAAATATAAAAAGTGAGCACAAATATGTATGCGTGATTAAATTGCTCTTAAATGCCATTTTCCAACCGCACACTTTTATAGTGTAGTCGTAATGGCAGCGTTTAAAATATTCAAGATCACGATCGCTATTCTTTATCTTTACTACTATTTCAAAATTACATATAATTATTTCTACCAAAACATTTAATGATGCAACTGATATTACACAAAATGACGATGGTTAATGTTTGTTTATTTATAGCTTTTGTTTTGTAAAAAATATCGTACCTATATGTTACTCTCTATAGTTATTTAAAAGATAACTATCTTGATTGCCTTGTTTATACACAACAAGGGAATGAGTGGGCGGAATGTCTGTTTTATCAATCTTCCGATTACAGTTTACTCACCGTGGAACTATTTTAGACTCCACCCTTAAACACGCAATCCTTTGAAAAATTCACTGAAAATGTTATGTATGTAGGTATCTAATCTATACATATAATAAAACAGTAAAAATATTTTGTCTGTACATTTAATATTTTTGACTGAAATGGATAGAGGGAGACCTAAAAAGAACAATAGAAAGCAAAAAAATTTTTTTGGAATTTCTTGTCTGTCTGTCTGTCTGTCTGTCTGTCTGTCTGTATGTATGTACGCGTTTCACGCAAAAACTACTGGACGGATTTGAATGAAACTTTTTTTGTTGTATAGCTATTAAGCCTGGGCAACATATAGGCTATAATTCATTTTGAAAACTGGAACACCTGATGAAGAACCATAACGGAACAGCTAAACTATAAGTAATATGGAAATGGTGCCTTAACAAAAATCGTTCAACCTGATGAGCATTTTCTGCCGACGTATAAAAATTGAAGATCTGGAACATCTGATGAAAAGCTCCAAGAGACCAGCTACACTATAACATATATGGAAATGGCGCCTTAGCAAAAATCGTTAAACCTGATGAGCATTTTCTGCTAACGTATAAAAATTGAAGATCTGGAACATCTGATGAAAAGCTCCAAGAGAGATTTTTCATCTAAGCGAAACTCACGCGGGCGAAGCCGCGGGCGACAGCTAGTTTTTTATATAATATTAAGCAAACAATGTACAAGTACTATATAGATAGTTATGCTTATTGATAATGGAACATAGTTTATTTAGCAAACAAGTCGTAAACCTCTTATCTACTTTTTATTCCAAAATTCATTCGTAGACGTATCTAGTAGGGTTATAATTCTGTTCATTCATCATGCCAGAATCAAGTTGTCTGCCGTTTTGACAGATATTCTGGCTTCGGTATTTTGATATGGGTTGCAGAAATATATATAATTATACATTTAACGTGTGTATAGTATACCGCATGTATTTACTTGTATGTACACTAGCTGTTGCCCGCGGCTTCACCCGCGTGAGTTTCGCTTCATAGTAACCTAAACTCCAGTACTCAAAATTTCAGCCGTTATCCCGTGTCCCGCGGGAATATATATTGATGAATGGGAACAGGTGTTCCAGATCTTCAATATTTATACGTCAGTAGAAAATGCTTATCAGGTTGAACAACTTTTGCTAAGGCGCCATTTCCATATACATATGTAACAGTGTAGCTGATCTCTTGGAGTTCTTCATCAGATGATCCTGATCTTCGATTTTTATACGTCATCAGAAAATGCTCATCAGATTGATAAACTTTTGCAAAGGTACCATTTCCATATTTCTTATAGTTTAGCTGTTCTGTTATGGTTCTTCATCAGGTGTTCCAGTTTTCAAAATGAATTATAGCCTATATGATGCCCAGGCTTAATAGCTATACAACAAAAAAAGTTTCATTAAAATCCGTGCAGTAGATTTTGCGTGAACAGACAAGAAATTCCAAAAAAATTTTTTTGCTTTCTATTATTCTTTTTAAGTGTCCCTCTATCCATTTCAGTCAAAAATACTAAATGAGAAGACAAAATATTTTTACTGTTTTATTATATGTACAGATGTGAATTCCGAATGACGCCAGCCCAACTGTGGAATAATTCCAACAATGTCACAGGGAGGGCACTTCATAGAGAAACGAGGCGTAATATATACCTACTACTACTACAAATGAAACTGTACATCCGTGAATACGTCAATAACACGTCAATGTGTGCGTTTTCATAGTCATAAGCGTCCCAATCCGCAAACGAACGGGGGAGATGTGCGGGGTACGCCATGTTGCGGGAGGGGCAGGGAGCTTCCTTTCTGTTCGTAGTACTTATATTAATTCTGTTACAGTGTATTTGTTCACATGTGATTCATAACAGAG